>JAOXNR010000032.1:7206623-7270405 GCA_028571225.1 Parsonsia alboflavescens | reverse complement strand
ATTTTTTATTTTAATTAAAAGTCAAAATGAGTATAGAATGAAAAGTTAATTTTATATATGAGTAATTGTGAAATGTTATGAAGAATTGAATAAATAAGAAATTATTGTTTTAATTTGGGTAAAAATGAAAATGCCCCTCTAAAAGATATGGATCCAAATCAAACTAATCCCATTCAGTGTAAGCATTATTGTCCGCATGTACAATATGAAGTTTTGTCATTGATGGGGCTCAAAGGCCCATTGTCTTAATTACTGATCCCGCGTGTCTTTATCCAGTTCATCTCATATCCCATGGCTGCTACGACTCGTTTTCATTGAATGGCCCATGTCATACATTATCCACAACTTAATAATTATATAAAAAAGATTTTGTAGAAATTGCATGAAATAATCATTTTGATAACCAATTTAAATTTTTACTACTCTTTTAATCTTTCAAAATAGAATCATTTTTGAAAATGAAATTATCCCCATACACTTGACTAAAAGCAACAAATCTCCTTGGTTTTTTTTTCCTCCATAATCTGCATTGTTCAAAGCTATTCACCCATGCCAAACTTCCTTCGACAAGACGCCGCAACCTCAAAACTTTTTTTTAAAAAAATCTATTCTTTCCACCTCAAATCTTTGGAAAAGTTGAACCTTTATGCAATAAATGTTCATTGCCATTTGGAAATGTTTGATCTTTTTGAGTTTTGAGATGTATTATGGAACTAGAGTTTAGAAAGATTTCATTTTTTTTTTTTTTTTGATGATTGTATAGCCCTTCCAATCCTTTGTTTTGATCTCTACTTATGTTTGTTTTATATATTTTTTTAAAAAATCTGATTTTTATTCTCATTTCTTTACAAAGATTGAATCTTTATGGAGGAAATGGTTATATATGAGTTGTTTGTGTGTTATCTATATACTCGAAAGGTTATATGGGTTGTTTTCAATGCAGTTTCTTTATCTTTTGAAATATACCGTATTAAACAATAGTTTTCAGATTGTTAGAAAGGTGATATGAGTTGTCTGGAAAGATTTCACCTTTTTTGTTTTTCTTGGTTGTGCATCCCCTCAATCCTTTGTTTTGATCTCTATTCATGTTTGTTATATATACATATATATATATATATATTTATATATATATATTAAATCTGATTTATCTTTTATTTTATTTACAATGATTGAATCTTTATAGAGAAAATGGTTGTATATGAGTTGTTTGTAAGTTATTTATATACTCGGAAGGTTATATGGGTTGTCTGTAGTCATTATGGGTTGTTTTCAGTGCAGTTTCTTTATCTTTTGAAATATACTATATTAAACAATTGTTTATGGGTTATTTGAAAGGTGATATGAGTTATCTGAAAAGATTTCACCATTTTTGTTTTTCTTAGTTGTGTAGTCCTCTCAATAATTTGTTTTGGTCTCTATTCATGTTGGATATAAATATATATATATATATAAATATATATATATTTATATATATATAGATATTTAAATCTAATCTTTCTTTCATTTTATTTACAAAGATTGAATCTTTATGGACGAAATGGTTGTGGATGAGTCGTTTGTGAATTACCTATGTATTTGAAGGTTATATGGATTGTTTGTAGTCGTTATGGGTTGTTTTTTGTGTAGTTTCTTTATCTTATGAAGTATATTGTATTAAACAATTGTTTCCTACTATATGGATTGTTTTGAAGTAATACAATTTTTTTGCAAAAGTGGTACTGATTGTTATTTGTAAGTGTTATCGGATTGTTTGAAATGTGATATGGGTTGCTTGTAAACTTTATGGATTATACTGCTATATATATATATATATATATTTATATATATTTTGTTCACTATAGGGGGATTCTTATACAATTTTAAAGTTATATGGGTTGTTTATAAACCTTATGAATTGTTTTTCGTTATGGATTATTTGAAAGGTAATATGGGTTATTTGTAAGTTTTATAGATAATGCTGTCAGTTTGGTTTTTTGCAATTTATGTATTGATCAAGTTGTATGAGTTGTTTCAAAAGTGTAGCGATGGATTTTTAAAGTCTTATGAGTTGTTGCAAAGCTATATGGATTGTTTAGTTCAATGTTTGTTAGTTTTAATTTTGTTTTAATCTTCGGTCTTCAAAAGTGATTCAGTTATATTTGACGTTTGACAGAAAATGAGATGATGATACTTACAACGGCGGTTGTAATATTCTAACCAAGTATATAATGTCCTAGCCATGGTTGAATGAAACTTCTTCCTACACGTATTTTTATTCACTTCATATAATTGTAAAATAGAATTTTAGATCAAACAAAATATATAAAAATACTCGAACTTGACATATAAAATAATCTTTTAGAGATGATATTAGTTGTCTCTTAACTTATCCGCCACATGTATTTTTATTCGTTTCATATTATTATAAAATAGAACTTTAAATCAAATATAATGTATAAAATATTCGAGTTTGATGTATAAAATAATCTTTTAGATGTGACACAACTAGTATGATACATAACAAACTAAGATGACATATGCAACCTGTACAAATAGGAAACACAACCTATATGATACATTACTAATTGAAATGATATACAAGTATTAAACAACTCATACAAGACAAGAAACAACCCAAATGATATATAATTATCATAGATGACATATACAATCTGTACATAGTTTCAGAACATCCTGTACAAGATGTGAAACAACTTGCACTTCAATATATTTTTTAGATTTAAGTAAAGTTCGAATCTTTTACTGAAATTAGTGGTAAAGATTTGTTATCACACACAAGAAACATGTACCGCTCTTAAAGCTTCAACCTTTAATCAAAAGATTGAACTTTTACACAGAAAAAAGATGTAACTTCATAAAATATGTTATATTTCGTAGTTTATGTCATTAATTTATGTTTTTAGTGAAATGGGAATGACGGGAATGCAAAAACTTACAATTTAGGAAACTTTGTCTGGAACTATTAACTCAAGAGAAGAATGAAGATGACGGTTGCGGCAGTGAAAAAAATGAAGTGTTTTCAGAAGTAATGTTAAAACGGTGGAGGAGTTATGCATTTTTTTTCAAAAATGTAATGTGAAGCAATTCATGTTTTATAGTAGACAAACAACTTATTCCTTTGATAAATCAACCATCAGTACCTTTATTTCATGTACGAGTTGTTTTATACATTTTAGCCTATTCTAAAGGTAAATTGATCCAAAAAAATATTCTCTTGATTAAAATATGTGCAACTTAACACCGTGATCAAATATTTAAAATCTTATCCCATTTTACTCCCTAATAAAATCACCCCAAAGATTTTCATTAAATAAATACTAAATACCTTTTCAAAAACACATGAAAAGAAAAAGATACTGCTAAAACACAATTTAAGAGAAAAAAAAAGGGGGTACCAAGTAGATTTTTTTTTTATTTGCTTTTTCCTCCTAATCTTTGTTCATGTTTATTGCTTATTCTTGAAATTTAATATCTTATTATTTGATTTATTCATGAAGATAGTGACTAATGGAGGGGCTACTTGTTTTTAATCGACATCCTCATCCCAACGCCATTTATCACTTTATAACTCAAATTTATATCTTTTAGTCGATTATTTTATTAATTGAATAAGTTTGGATTCTATTATGCGCTCTGTTGCAATTTATAAGTTATCAATTATCATTTTGTAAAAATTAATAATTTTTTTTCTCGTTTAAAATATCCTTTTATGTAAGATTTGAAAGAAGAAGAGAATTTTGGAATGATTTGTAAATGATGACCGAGTGATTAATTACTAACTAAAACTATTATTATTAATTTAAACTAAAGTATGCAAAAAAATTGAATCAAATTCACGACTTGTAACATTATACGAGTCTTACCTTCGAACCATTCGACCACACCCTTGAGTGCATCTATAAGTATTACTTGAAACTTTATTGTTATCCAAGTAAAGATCTCTCGTTATACATTTATTTATCGTTCCATATTATATGAATAAAATATTAATAATAATCTTATTTGTAACATTTAATTATTTTCTTTTAATATTTTTTTAATATTAAAACCTAAAAAGATAAAGTAAATCATACGAAAACTTGGTCTTTTAGCAATATATATTAAATTTCTATTATATAATAGTAATACTCCTTCCATCCCATAATATAAGCCTTTTTAGACTTTTTTCTTGTCCCATAATATAAATCGTTTTGTTATAATGAAGGTATAATTATGATGATTTTTTCATTCTTCCTCTCCATTAATATTATTATTTTTCATTTATTATAAAAAAAGAGAATTATAATTATTGAATAGAGAAATGAAACTTCTTGACTTAATATAATTATATTTAAGAATTTTTAATTTACATCTAATCACTTATATATATATATATATATATTTATTTATATATATTTTCTAGACGGAGGTAGTAAGGGATTCTGAGCCTTCTGCTCCGGCTTGGCGTCTGTATATTGTTCTGGACGGGGTCCCACAAATAGAAGGCCGTTTCAGAATTCATGTATTTGGCAACTATTGGTGCTTTGTCCCAAACGCTTGTACTTTGTACCGTCACGCGACTTTAGTTTACTTTTGTCGAAATTACTCTTTTGTCCCTTACTTAATGCACGCACTTGACCAAAATATTGTTGGTATTTTCACCCCATAAATTAATTATTATTGGTTTAATAATAATAATTTAATATAAAACCAACAACGCTCTTGCTCTATAAAGTTATATTTCTTTAGACTTATAGTAATAGCAAAAATAATAAGAATTAAATCCAATCTCGTATAATTCAAGCTAGAACTAAATTTTTTTTTAAACAAATAAAGGAAAATAAGAATGACATTTACCTCTAAAAACTTATATTATATATATATTTGTACCATGTACTGTAATTTATATTTAGCATAGAATATTTATTATATTATAAAATCAAACAATCATACTCAATTCATTTAGAATTAAATGTCCACATTTTTATTTTGAACATTAAAAAATAAACATTCAATTTCCTAAATTAATTAAAATTTTCTTAAGGAATTTATATCGTTAGGTTTAAAACAAACTAAGCAAACCATCTTTTTAAAATTTTATGCAAATAAAAATGAAATATTCAATTCCTGATGAGAGAGTATTAAATGGTTACATCAAGATATATTAGTAGGTTAAATGACGAGTGCGGAGATTAAAGGTTTTGAATTCGAATTTCATCAATAATATCTTAAATTGAGCCGTGGGTTAAAAAAAAAAATTCAATCAACTTATATTTCATGGTGATAGATTTAAGTTTTATAATATATGAAAAGATTTGACCAATAATTGTTTTCCCTTTATTTTATCTATTAATTGTAGTTGAAATAATATTTTATTGTAAAAATATCAATTACATTTGTAGTATTTTGGGTTGGTTGATCGAAATGCAATTCGATCTCAATTATTGAACATAATCATCAAATAGAGAACATAACAGAAAATTCTAGAAAAGAGAGAGAAAAAGAGGTGGAGCCGAGGGTAATATCATAATTTCAAAGGGGTCAATTGGAGTGGCAATAGACTTTATAGAATTCCAATTCTCCGATGCCATTCACGTCTTCCATTTGAGGTTTGTTGCATCTTGCTCGATCTATCGGAAAGAAAATCTAATCTCGTTTTAAACGATCAATCTGCGGCGTCTCTCCCATCAGTCGAAGGTAATTTCAGATCTGGATTCTGAATACAGTTTATTCTAATTTTTCTTGCTACACACAATCAAAGAATTTATCAGATTATCGCCGTGTAATCATCGATTCATAATTTTAAACTTTGGACCGTACGATAAATTCTAATCTTCTTGCATTTTGATTTATGGAATTGTATAGGAGTTTCAAGTGATTCGGGCATTACTGTTGATTTTTGTGGTGAAGGTAATTTGCGGAATATTTTTGGGAGAAAATGAGTCAGGTATTCGAAGGATATGAACGTCAGTACTGCGAGCTTTCGGCTAATTTATCCAAAAAATGTACTTCAGCTGGTATGCTGGATGGAGGTGAGAAGAAATCCTAAACCTTTTTATTGCGCCAGGTCTTCTTTTCATTCTTTTATGGTTTTTTCTTGTCAATCATCTGATATAATTGGAAATTCAGGTAGAGTTTTCGTGAACAGTGTTGATGTGGTATATCCATATATAAATATATTGATAGAACGAATACTTTGTTGGAGTGTTTATATGGAGATCTTAATTTTGAATTTTCTTGTAATTGGGAAAACTTATGCCAGTCCGCTGTACTCACGTGTGGCCTATTTTAACATGCTGACACTAAGATAGGAGAGCAAGAAATTAGTTTCTTGATGGGACATTGGTCTAATATTAGGAGAACAAGAAATTGTGGCCCTTTGATTTCTCTTCTTCTGAATGTAGGTTCTTTTCTTTTTGTTTCAAACGCAATAGGCAATAGGGTGTCTGGATAGCTGCAGGAACTTTGCTTTATGGAGTTGTAGCTGTAGTACATAGAACGAGAATAATTGTCAAGTTCAATAAGTTCTAGGCTTGTTCACATGACAATCATTGGATGCATTGTTGATTTGCACTGTAATGAGTATGGATGCTAGCATATAGGTTATAAATAGATTACAAGTAACCTGGTAAGAACACAATTGAAGCTTACATCTTAATCTTTGAATTAAACAGGGTAATCAGACATTCAATGGAGAAGAATGGAAAAAGGGTTTCATGTTGTGGAACACATGTAATGTTGGATTTGACTTTAGTTAAGTTGTATACTAAGTTTTGTCATTCTTGCCCACAATCTGACAATGTCAAATTGTTTTCCAGTTAACCATGTTTTAGATCAGTCAAATCGTTCATGCATTTGAACTGTTTCTATTCTCTTTTTGTCATTGTTTCTATATTGTGATGTTTTGTTCATCTGTTACCGCAGAGCAGAAAAAGCAAAAAATTGCAGAAGTAAAATCTGGATTAGATGATGCTGAAGCTCTGGTAATGTAGTAACATTTTTTCATTGTTGAGAATATATATGTTTTGACTGTATGTGTTTCTGTGCAACTTTGGAATCTACTTATTTGCTTCTGCAGATTCGTAAAATGGATCTTGAGGCTCGAAGCCTGCCTCCGAATATTAAGGCTGTGCTGCTTGCCAAGTTAAGAGAATACAAGACTGATTTGAACAATTTGAAAACTGAGTTGAAAAGAATCTCAGTCGCTAATGCTAATCAAGCTGCACGAGACGACTTACTGGAATCAGGGATGTCAGATGCAATGACGGTATTGCTCACTAGATTCTTGATTTTTCTAATCGTTTGTCATTGTTTTGACTTGTTTGTTGCGCCTGAAGCTTTTAACCCTTTGTTTCAACTGAAGCTTTGTAATCAGTCTTTCTTGTACATTAGGTAACTCTCATCCTGATCTTCCCTAGTAGATGCACAACTGAAAGGATTGATCACCAAAACCTTTTGGATAGAGGTGTATCTGGGTGCCAATTTCTTTTATGGTTTTCTAGTCTATATAGCAGGAATTGTTACTTAGGCCTCATTTACGGAAGTGTAGAAAGAAAAACTAAAAAGCCTTAGGTAAAACGAATTATCAGGGCAATGATTTATCTTTTGACTACTCATTTGATTTAATGGAAGACATGCCATAACTTTCCCACATTTTCTTTTGCCATGAGAAAAGCCCGTCTTAATCTTTTTTGTTGGGAATCTCAAAAGGAATGGTAAATGATAAGAACATGCATTTTTTCATGAATTTATCTAGAAAAGATGATACATTTGAAAATAATTATATAAATGATGAGTTGGTTTTCCTTAATGAACTACTGAGTGTAGATATTATCTTGAGATTACTCTATCTAGCTCCCATAGCCTGCAGGCACATTTAATTGTTGTCATTGCTTTGGGAAGCCTCTATAGTATTGAAAATGTTACTACCACTTTACAGAATATGGTCTCAAAATTCTGCAGAGAATAAAATATTGTTTAATTTAGTTATCCTTTGAACTTGGATGCAATCAATTAGCCAGGAACATTTAATTATTTGTTTTTCATGGATCATTGATTCTTTTCCAACGAATATTAGGTGGCTGCTGATCAAAGAGGGAGGTTGATGATGTCCACTGAGAGACTAAACCAGTCCAGTGATCGGATAAGGGAAAGTCGTAAAGTGATGATAGAAACTGAAGATCTTGGAGTTTCAATTCTTCAAGATTTACATCAACAGCGTCAATCTCTATTGCATGCACACAACACGGTATGGTTTTACTTTGCATCTTCATTTTAACTTTTTGTTAATTCCTCCGACTATGAAACTCCACACTCAGGATTGAAAACTGCAATTTTGGGATGACTTTAGAGATTAGCTTAGCTCCAATCATCAATGTCTGTAAGATAAAAAGAAGCACTTGTATTCAAGAGGTTATCTTCTTGTCGCAGCTTCATGGAGTTGATGATAACATTGGCAGGAGCAAGAAGATATTGACAAACATGTCAAGAAGGATGAACAGGAATAAATGGATCATCGGCTCCATAGTGGCAGTCTTGATCGTTGCAATAATTTTGATTCTTTACTTTAAGCTGACCCATCATTAGTTTGTCATCCTTGATTTTCAAAAATTCCGTCATTCTGTGCTTTTTTAATACGGGAAATTTGTCTTTGTTTGAAATTCAAAATGAATTCTTTTGGTGATGCTGGTCTTGTTTTTCTGCAGTTGATCTTTGTCTTGGTCACAAACGTAAATATTACGGTGGCACTATTTCGTATTTGTAATTCCATCCACATATCAAAACTAATGGGTGTTTTCTTTGTGAGATAATTGCAGTATTTGTGTCTTACTGCTTATAGATTGCCTTTTAGTTCAGATCTTTCTGTTCAAGATGTTCTTAATCTTCTTTATCTAATCAGCGTTGCTTCCTTTTATTAAAAGATTAACATAATAAGTGTGATTTCAAGGGCTCCTGTAATAGTACAAAATCATAACTAATCAAGGCAACTGTTTTAACATTGACACTTAGTTAACCCATATAAAAACTAAGCCTCAAAGGCCAGGCCAACTGCCCAAGTGGCCATGCATTATCAACCATTATCAAACCAAACACTCGCTAACCATTCTCAAATCAAATTCCAACCAAATAAGTAAATCCAGGGTCTGGACCAGCCATTTAATCAATTAAAACACTTAGGTCAAGCATAATTAACAAGGCATGTTTAACTTTTTGGCTATTATTTTAATCGAAGCTAAAAATACCTGGAAAAAAAGGGCCTAATGTTGGTTTCATCAAGTCTTTTTGACCATGAAACGATATCAAATTCTACCTTCGTAGGACAAAGAAAAATTTCTTATATTTGGGAAGAAAAGAAAAAGGAAAGATAAATTAGCGTTTGCTGTATATTTCTTCACATTAAACAACACAGACCACCTAAAAATGTACTTCCCAGATGATGAGGTAGAATCTCCACCTATCCATGTCTTCGGTTCTTCACTTTCAAGACAGCTTCCCAGAATCACAAAAACACCCCCCCCCCCCCCCCTCCAATGGCAGCAGGCATGATTTCTGACCATGTTGATCTCAATAATACTAAGCTGTTGAAAGGTAAAGGTTCTGGATACGTTGGATCAATTATTACGTTTGACACAGTGAAGTATCATCCTCAGGTGAAGAATCCATGTTAGCAACCTGGTCATCCTCATCTTCATCCTCTTCATCATAATCATCATCTGCTGAAGCTGGTTGGCCATTAAGATCCACAGTTACCCCATTTACCTTCCTCACAAATTGTCCCCTCACGCGAGGTCTTCTCTCTGCCAGCCTTTTACGATTCACATACCTGATCTTCTTGTCAAAACACCTTTCCTTCCTCTTTTGCCTGAACTTGATCAATGCTGCCTCTCTACGGTCAATTTTACTTGGCTTCCCCCCTGCAGCAGAGGAGGGACTTCCATACGATGGCCATGGATGTGTTGCAGGCATTTGGCCTGCTGGTAGACATATACCAACAGGGTAACAGGAATATGATGCTATCCCAGCCATATGAGGGGAACACTGGGGAATATGACTATATTGAGGTAGAATAGCTGCAGCGTGATTATGAAGATCTGGCATGTTCTTTTGATACATTGGTGATGGAGGCATCACAACTTGATTCAATACTCCAGGGAAATAGTATGGATAAGCACCGTGTCCATGGAAACTCGAAACATCATGGTGGGACTCGTTTCTTTGATGCATAACTGCCTGAGAGAACTCGGTGGTGTGTGCTGGACTCATGCTCAGACTCTTTTGTTTTGAAAATTCTGAAGGAAAAGAAGGTGATCTCTCCATGGTAAAAGATTCAGGTATGTTGTTGGCATTGCTTGGACACTCATCCCCCTGCGAGTGAATTTCAGGAGCAAGTTTGTCAACATGTACTTGAGAATCAGTATTTAGTTGTCCACCAGATGACCTGAGCTTGTCATCACTTATCAGGTTCTGAGTTACATTTTCTTTTAGAAAGGCTGCATCATGATTGTTGCTCTTCGGTAAGTTTGATTTCACGTATGTAAAGAACGCTGAAGATTCACCTATTTTCAGTTCACTCTTCCTGGGGAATGGCACAGCTTGCCCTGGCAACATTATTGAATGAAAATCAAAAGGGAACCAAGAAAAGCAAATTAAGCAGACAATGAAAAGAGAATCTTAATAGAATTCAGGGCACCTTCCACAAAAGACACCGTTGAAATTGAAACTAAAGCAGCTCTGAAGAAACAAATTCTATTCCATAATAAGATCATCACAGTAAACTATGGAATTCTCTTGAGAGGGTATTGGTGGAAACAAAGAAACCTTTCTGAATCTTTGTATTTTGGAACAGATTTCCCATAAAGTTTCAGGCCATTCTTTTTATTGGTTAAAAGATTTTCATGCATCACATATGATGTCAAAGCTTCAATTATGTTAAAGAATGCATACCAAACATGAGAAAGCAAATGCGAATGCATATCAAACATGAGGAAGCAAATGCGAATGCATACCAGATATAAGCAAGCAAATGCATCTAATAGCCTATATAAATTTAAGTTGCAGTGAAAATATATACTGAAAAATTGGAAAACTAACTGGCTAGTTCCCATGAGCTTTGGGACTTGGTATCATCTGTGTGAAGAAAAGGCAGGTACATTAGTATCTGAGAACTTTTATATGTACACACCACTTCCTGGTCCATTTCAAATTTCATGTAATATGACTCTATAATTCATGTAACTATCACATTTCCCAACTAAACCAATTCTGTCCTGAACTGTATTTGGCTCACTCTGGAAGGACATAGAACTCAGCAAATTTTAAACAGGAGATATATATCGACTCAACAATGGAGGTTTAACTATACTCTGGAAGATATCAGGTATAACTGCTGAATTATACAATTGTTGTTTCAGTTACCAGGTAAAAAGGAAAAGAGAGAATTACAAATGTTTAAATTTAAGTTTAAGAAAGTTAATAACTCAAATGGAAAATTCAAGTATGATCCTTTAACGGAGGGGCACAGACATTCTGATCATGAATTATGACATGACTGAAAATACAAGCAAGAACAAACCATATATAAAAAAAAGAAAACTAATGTCTCAATTCAAATTGTAGGGAAGGCAAATTTGAAGTTAGCCCAAAACCTGTCCTTCGATCCCTAATCCCCGGCACATCGGGTAGAGAATTTGATGAAAACCCAAAAGCAATCTCTACAGAAGCAGCGGTGGCAGCGGCAGCATTAGTCTGAAAACATGGATTGAAAATAGATGTGTACCAACTTTGTTAGTACACTATTGAAAGTCAGCAAGAAACTACTTTCTATTGTTAGTGTGGAAAAAAAAAAAAACACAGTCAAGCTCCCAAAATCCTTAGTGACAATGTAATCTTCAATTTTCACTAGTTAATTGTTTTAAACGTTTATCTTCTTCAAGGAAGACAGTACATACCATTTGTCTTACGTTGTGTAACTTTAGAATAAAAAAGCTACGTTAGCAAGGAAAAGATTACATTCAGAAAATTTTATTTGCAGAAAAATTGGGAATGAAATGTATAATTGATTATAGTAACTTCACTTGATGAAGTATACAGCCATTAGCCCAGACATACTGAAGGCTTAAGAGAGGGAAAAATTCTAGGATTCTCCATATAGAACCCTTGACAGGGAATACCATGAAAAGGATATCCATTTATTTGCTTTCAGAAAATCTTATTTGCAAAACATTCAGGAATGTAATGTACAATTGATTATAGTGATTTTGCTTGATGTACCATACAGCCATTAGAACAGATATATTGAAGACAACTAAGAGGGAGAGAAAAATTCTAGGAATCGCCAGATAGATCCCTTGACAGGGATTACAATGGAAAGGATATCCATTAATTGAATCATACTCCCTAGGTATATAGTTGAATAAACTGAGATGAAGGTTAATCTGTGAGTAGACGAAGATTTTGAGAAAGAGCTCTTCCTAATAAGTGAGTGTTAGTTTGTACCAATAGAAACATGAGTACACAAAGACCTAATATCTACAACTAAAGCTCTGAAACTCTTAACAAAAAGAAAACAAGTGAAATGCTCCACAAAAAACCTGGAAAGAGAAACAGGAGTTAATCAAAGGAATCAATCAAAGAAGTACATGTTTGCATCATCAATTTAGAAATTGGTTGGCATCATGCACTCCAGAATCTTGTGTCAAAGGAATGTCCTAGGCATAGGTCATGCAAAAGGCCAAATTAGAGCTATTTAACCCATATCTAATTGTCGTCAATGTATGACATACTCTACAGCTTATGGAGACACACAAACATATCTTACAAAGTTGGGTTTTCACCTCATCTTCTTGATGAGTTGAGGGGTCTGCCTCTGGATTGATGCTCTTCCTGGACTTATCATCAGTGTCATCTGAAAACAGAGTTGTACTGGTTGTATTAGCATCACTAGGATCCGATACAACCAGATCTAAATCATAATTCAAGATATTCTTCTCTGCCAATCCAAGCTGTTAATGCAACAAGAAGTTAGTAGCAGATTATGTTTAGGGATAGAAGAGCAGTAAAAACTATATGCATCAAGATTAGGATATATAAATGCCACAGGTGCATTAAATAGATGTAGATATCAGGAAAAACCAAATTTTGTTTGTTTGATTGTTTAAAGAAAGCAGAACATTTATATGTGTTGTATCCATAGAGTCATATAGTACTCTTTTTCTAGAATAATAGTTCCATTTTGAAGGTTTTTGTTTGTTCCAAGTCATTTGTCTTGTTGGAAACAAATAATGCATTGCTGATGGTTCTTTTGCCAATTATTATCCTCTACTCTATATTGATATATACACTACTTCCTCTGTCCTAGTTTATAAGGCGTGGAGTTGTCCCACTTTATTAGTCGTTTTTTTAGATATATTTTATGATAAACTTCCTATATTTACCCTCAATCCTATCCATGTCTCTTTAATGTTTTCATTCCCAACCCACTTACTCTTCACCTCTTTTCCAGACTTCCTCCTTGAAAATCCTATTCACATCTCTTTAATTTGGTTTGAAAACTTACTTGAACGAAAGTCTCCTTGAGATTTGTTCTCACTAGCAAGTTGCTGATGAGATTTTCACTGTGAGTTGCCCACTGTGAAGACTTTTTATTTATTTATTTATTTATTTTTTTAACCTGAAAGTAGTTCTGTAGAAAATGAGTTCCAAAAGGTTGCCATGAGATTTCCCATGAGTTTCCCACTATGAAGCTTTGGAGAGAGAATTGAGCAGCTGTGAAATTCACAAGAAGGAAAAAGGCTGAGACTACCACTGGGACACACCATTCAAGTGAGAACGTATGGCTAGTGGTGTACAATCTAGGGATAAGTGGAGAAACGAGTAGCACGAGGTTTTGGTTTTGGTTGTTTTCTTTCTCTATCTCTCTCGCTTTAAACTTCAAAACCACCTTCTTTCATTCTCTCTCTCTCTTACTTATTTGACCAAAAATTATTGAACTTATCTGCAAAATTTTGAAACAAAAAAAAAAAGGAAAAAAAGAAGTTTTTATTATTTTTTTTATGAACTTTTGGGAACTTCCTAGAGAGATATACAAGTTGTTGGGGATATCTTTCTCTCTATATGTTATTGAGTCTCTTCTCTGGCATGGTTTAATTTAAAGTTTGGAATTTTGGGGTGCTCTTTGTCTTCTTCATCTTCTCCTTTTTAAGTTCTTCTGGATTTTTGCTATGGGTTATGGTGAGAATTACAGAAGCTGGATAATTTGTTTTTGAACTTTCCTCCGTCCTGTAGATCTTTTTGATCTTCTTAATTGGATTGTTAGCGGTGGAGGAGGAGGAGTTGATTTGATTAGTGTGGATTTGTTGATTGTGATGAATGTATATGATTAATGGAGGAAAGTCGCTTTCTTTGGATGAATCAGCCGCTATTTTGAGTTTCCATTGGAGTATTTTGGAAGAATTGAGAAATTTTAAAATTTTTCACACAGAAGATGAAGAGATGTATTAATGGAGAGAGTGAAATTCTTGGAGTAATAATTTTTTAAGTTTCCGAACAGAGCTAGAGGGATAATTTAGGAAGAAAAAGTTTTCCTTAATCTTTACAAGAAGTCTGCAAACACCTTATAAATTGGGATGGAGGGAGTACACTATTGAATACTTTTATTTCTCAAGTTCCAATATAGGGAGTTGTAATCCGTTCAATTAAAGCAATTTAATCGTTTCTTTAATAATTGTCCAAGTTCCAAATAAAATTATTTTGGAACTGAAGGGGTATTATTGACTTAAAACTTAGATTGGAAAATGGCTTATAAATACCAATGTAGGAAAACTCAACAGGACAATGCGCACTCACCATTTGTCTCCTTCTCCACATGTGAGTCCACAAGTTCAACAGTTCATTTGTGCGCAATGGCTTCACAAGATAATCTGCTGCTCCAAACTTCAAGCACTTGACAACAATGGAGACCTCATCTTTTGTTGACATCACTTGAAAAGAAGAATTGAAAAATAATCATTCATTAAATAACACCAAGCATCTTCATTCGATGGAAGAGTATATAAAACCAATTGAAAAAGAAGGCATCGTAACAAAAAATCAGCTTACTAATCACAGGAATTCGCCTCAACTCTTTATCTCTCATAATGTATTTCAGCATCTTCAACCCTTTGGACATGGGAAGATCAACTTCAGAAAGAATAATGTCTATGTCTGGCCCTTCAGCATTTAGTGCATCAATGACCTGTCGGGGAGACCTCACAGAAGTAACTGAAAGCAAAAAGTTGTCCAGCAGAGTTAATGTATTCCCTGAGCTATATTTGCATTACCCATGCATGATGACTTGTACAGAAAATTCATAGCACAGACATTTCTCTTAACATATATAAAGAATCAGGTCTCCCCCCCTTTTTTTTTTTAAAGTTTAGTGAAGTCCTGTGCAAATTATAATATTTGCAGTTCAAATTCTCCATAACAGTCATAGTGCCATCATTGTAACATTTATATTCTAAAGCCACATTCCTTTTCATTTCTATTGTCCAAGAAACACATCCAAAACAAGGGAACGAGAGTTTGCCAGAGGTAGGAAAATGTCCTAGTGAATAAATCACCTGAATAAACAACCTAAGTTCATCCTGGAGCCTAAAAATGAAGAATGATTACACACATTCGACCAAACTGAGGTTCAAATCAATGCATGTACTGATAAAAAGGGGAAAAAAGCAAAAAAAAAAAAAAACATTCAAAATATAGAGAAATGCGCTTCAATGAACCTTTAATATAATCAACCTATCGGATACAAGAATCAACAGTGATGCGAAATTAAATAGCAAGCGCTCTTATCTATCCACTTGAAGAACCATTTATGATACTACACAGTAATTTTAAAGTATAAGATTATCCAACAATCAACGGAAACTAATACCCTTATACCGAAGCAACAAATTTGGTTTAATTCAATAAATTCTGCAAGAAGAAATTTCACGATATCAAAAGGAGGAAGAAAAGGCTATACGAATTTGGTTTAATTCAATGGATTATGCAGACAAAAGAAGAACTTTCAAAAACATGTCAGATTATGGACACGCAATTAAATCAAAACTAAGTCTAGATTCATTTACCTTGATAAGAACATTTACAGAGAAGTGTGAAGACCTCCTCAGAGCTCTTGGAATCATTATCGCACAGCAAAATTCTCACTTTACTCCTATCTATAAACCCATCTCCAGTCTTCCCTATCTCAGCCTTCTCCATCACCCCGACCTCCACAAATCTTTATAATGAATCTCAGAACTAGGGCCCCAAATCAACCCCAGAAAATTCAGTGCTATAGGAATACCATCCTGGAAATTTGGTGAAAAAAGACCCAAAATTCCCCTTGTCAACTAACGACAGAAAACATCTCCAACACACTAGATTAAAGAACCTCAATAATTACCATTTCTCAAATCCTTTTAGTACCTTGAAAAAAAGCCAACCTCAAATTAAAAAAAAAAAAAAGTCTGTCCAGTGTTGCGCTGATTCCTATTGCAAATATGGCCGCAGCAAGCACAAGTTAGGCACATAATCCTCCCATAACCGAAGAATTCAAATTAATAATAGCTTAATTTGGCCGTTGAGTAAAACTACAGGAAAAACATATACTGTAAGTCAGCAAATCCAAACCCAACGGCCAAGATTAAATCTTTACGCAAAAATCGACGGCCTTCAATATATATCAGCACCCTTTCTTCCCCAACAAAGATCGAGCGCTTAACATAGTCCGAACGAACCAATCTAAACACACACCAGAAGGTAAGAAGAAAAACGGAATGAGTAAAAATGAAGTCTTTGCTGCTCCGTTGTACTAACCTTGCGTCGTCTAAGAACGATTTTTCTTGAAAATATTACTATTTTAATGTCACTTTTTCACCAAGTGGACTCGTGGAGTATTCTAAAATGTACCAAGGTGCAAAAGAAGAAATCCCATCCGTTGACAGATAAACCCAGGGTGGAGATGAGAAGAGGGGTGTTGTTTTGAGGGTGCGCACAATAGCAGAAATGCAGACGTGGAGGATAGAGAGACAGAAGTGAGGGGTAAAGATGTAAAAGAAAAGGTAAAGAAAACGTGGTGGCGAGTGAGATGGAGATTGGTGGTGGAGGGTTAGAGAAAGAGAAGAGACCACGTCATTGGGAGATCTCTATCAGAGCTAAAGGGTAAGAGCAGTGTATCAAGATAGATTCACGAATCAAGATCAACATGTGGGATTTTTCTCTTGGTCTTCTTGGTTTTGAGGGTTTTTGATTTTCTTTTCTTTTTCTTTTGGATGATTTTGTGTATCCTAAATCTTATTGGCTATTGGTGATAGGAAAGGGCCATCCCCTGTTGGCTTGCTTTCATTGTCCAAGAGTGTCTTGACATTTTTGCCATTTGGCTTCACTTTTTTTGGATAATTCTTTATTTAATAATCTTAAAATTAATATAATATAAGGTTAAACGAGTCAGGTTCACAGGAACTGTTTATATATAAAGCAGTTGTATTTGTTCTTGCAACTTGCAAGGTTAATCAAGTACTTTCTCCATTCCAAAGTAAACATAAAAACTTTTTCCATCATCCAAATGACAGAGGATATTTTGTCTATAATAGATATGAATTCTATTTTTTGTTATATTGTAAAATTACTGTACTAATAGAAGGATTTAAATATAGAAAATGGCAATGCATAGGAGAAATTACGTGTCTGATTTTTCCATGAATCTCACTTCCATACAATTCTTCACATGCAAATCATTGTTAGATTTGAAGCAGCATTCCAGTTAGCTCTTTAATCTCAGAATCATCAGACTCAACTTATTCTCCTTATAACTTAACATAATTCTTGAACAATGGCCCTCCATATCCTCATAACCTGTCATCAATGAAAAGAATATGTGAGACAATAAACTCTCTTGATTGTGCAAGTCTTGAATGTTGAGTGATTAGGGTAGTTGTTTTTCTTCTGTCAATACATATTTCTTGAAGAAAAAATGAAGGAGAAAAGAGAAATTTTATATATGTATCAGTGACATACGAAAAACCAGTACCTTTTAATGTGCATCCACAAATTTGAGAGGTCCTTTGCCTGTAAAGGCTTCACAAGATAGTCAGCTGCTCCAAGTCTCACTCCATTTATGGTGACAGAAACCTGATCTCTTGTTGATAATACTTGTAGCAGATCAAGGAAAGAAAGACACACATTTTTGCAATAATTAATTAAATTCATTTTGAAATCATGAACTCTACTTAGTTATAATGGGAAGAAAAAATGAGCTTACTGATTACAGGTATGTGTTGCAATTCTTTGTGGTGCATAATGTATCTCAACATCTCTGCATCATTAGCCATAAGAAGTTCAACTTCAGCAAGTATAATGTCTGTCTGAGGTCCATAGGAATTCAGTGCAGTGAACCTCTGTGGCTGACCATACTGAAGTCACTGGAAATCAGAAAATATCTGTGTCAAATTAGTTCATTTTTTAAGTTATTATGGCATGCTATTTCTTAGGGGCAATAACATGAATATAAGCAAATAATGAGATTACATGGAGAAATTATAGAGAGAAAAGGTTCATCAGAACTTGTGTGTAAGATCTAGATAAATAATTCTGTGCACTACTCTGCTGTTTGTGCTAGGATTTCTATGCAAAGTAAATATTTTCTATCTACACAGTTATTTCCTTCATGCAATGATATTTGTGCAAGAACTGGTGTTTTTTGTGGTTGGTTTGAGGGAAGAAGGCACACCGAAGCTTCAAATGGTTCACAGAACAGTAGCAGCAGCTGATATGCCTTGCACAATAACAGAATAAAAGAACTCTGTGATCCACTTGGTTTCAGCAGGTAATCTATTTGGCAAGCTCATGGAAAACGTTTTCTTGATACTTGCAAGAAAAAATAGCTGTTGTTTGATAAGCAATCCAATGTTGTTTTCTGGGATTATTTCATAGAGATTTCCTAGAAATGTTAGTCCACTTAGACCTGAATAATTGTTTTCAGTACCTAAAATGAAGAACTCAACTATGGTAAAACACTTCTAATTGGTTGACAACATTAGTTTTCAACACTATAAGGGGTGGAGTTCAAATCTTGCCAAAAGAATATCTTTTATGGATAAACTGCACATGAATGTGCCTGCTTGAAGAGGGCTTTAACGAATATTGTATGTAGTAAAGTACTAAATAAAGAAAAGGCCTGTGATGCCTGCTTGATTTGCACCAGGTTTGGCCTAATTTATTTAGGATGAGATTAATTACAAGATGGTCAATTCTACATTGTGACAAGCACAGATTCTGGCCTTACCATAAAGAATATATCAGTTATATCCTTCAAACCATCAGCCAAAGTAATACTCTCGTTCTATTCCCCTACAGACAACTACTAATACTGATGCAGCGATATGAATGTGGTAAACATGCAAATTATTCATATCAATGCAGGAACCAAGTTATGCCACTTCAAATCCATACGCAAATGGTGCAACTGAATGTCTGGGAGCAGAAGGAAGAAGAAGAAAAGAGAGGAAAAGAAAGGCAATTAAGGTACCCTGGTAAGAGCATTGGCAGAGAAGAGCTTGCACTTCACGACAGCTCTCTGCATTGATATCACACAGCAAAACTCTGACACTGCTGCTGTCGATAATAGCCCTATTACCAGTAAAGCCATTTTCATTCTTTTTAACCTTCTTTCCCCGCTCCATAGCTTGTCATGCATGGAATAATTTCACCTACCTACAAGCCTCAGCAGCTGGGAGCATCTTTATAAACAAGGTTCTTCCAACAACTTCACATGTGTGTCTGTAAAATATCTTAATCTTTACTGGACTTATATGCATATGGGATCAGTGAGAATTCTTTTCATAACATGAAAATTAGCAATCCAAAAGGTAGATACATCTAATTCAGTTTCTACTTAAAGTAAATTTGTCTAAACTGTCATTTGTGATATTTTTCTTCTTTCTCATGACCACAGCTTTCAATTACCTTAAACATCTTACTCATTCTCAGCAAGAAGAAAACAAATAGCAATCAGTCAAGTTATATAACAAACACCTATCCTACATTTTAATCATGAACCAATAAGTAATTTGTTAGAAAATTTTTTTCTTTCTTTCCATCTTTTTTCAACATAAACAATAGAATGAATATTGACAAACCCATAGAAACTGAGAATCAAAACGCCTAAAATAGCTAGAATCAATTCTAATAAGCAGAATTTAATGGATTTCTCAACATAATGCATCTTATTACTGTGCTTTTACAAAGATGAAAAGCAAGAATATTGGGCATATAATTGTTAATGGTGCATTTTTCCATCCATTTTTTGACTCTTGATTTTTTTTCTGCAAGCCAGAGAAGATGGGAGATAAAAAGCATATCCGGATGCAGAATAGTATATTAATATTTATTACTTTGCAGGGCTTCAACTAAAGAAAGAAATACCAAAAAGTCTTAAGTTAATCATCGTGCTTGTGGCTTTCCAGGAACGAACAAAAGACAATGTCTTTATATAAAGAAGTCAAGATTGGATATAATTAATCATACAGTGATTTAGTGTAAGCAGAAAGATAGTATGTCTGCTGATGCTTAACTAGAAGTTTGAATCTTGAATTCATCGTTATAAGTTAGGTAGTCCTTAATCCTTATTCTTGTTTTCCAACTTCGAACAGGTTATAAGTAATCACATAACGGACAAAATGCACCCTTAAAATTTAATAAGGGCAAGTACTACAGAACTTTCTTAATCTGTTAACATAAGAAGGAAATTGCCTTGAAAGTACTATGATTGTACTTAATAATTGCAATAAAAGTTACTAGAAGAGGAAAAAAGAGTCTGAATCTCAACTTGACAAGTTCCAGAAACCAAATAAAGTTGGTGGATTAGTGATTCAGCAATTATCATTATTCAAGTAATAGGTAAAGACATGCCCAAAAGAGAAAGGAAAAGATAGTATTTCCAGTAAGTATGCATGGTGTTCTTTTCCTACTTTATCCTAAAGCATAGTTTCTAAACCCGGATTTATAATCAAGAATTGGTTCCCAACAGCCCGACCGGATCCCTTCGTTGAAATATCTTCACTTCTTGTACAGTAGGAAGGAAATAAAGAAATACTCCTTCCATCCCCCTTTCATAAATCTTGATAATGATTTCATCTTGTCTCTAATTATAAATCACTTGTTGAATCTTTGGAGATATTTTACCCTTATTCCCAATTTTAATGCATTCCTAAAGGTGATTTATAAAGGACGAAGAGAGCATGAATGAAACATGAAAACTTAGAATGTTTTCTTCAAAAATGTCTTAGTTCATCAATTCACTTGCTTAAATATTTGTGCTTTATGGAGTACAACCATGTCTGTAGACCAGGAAAGCCAACAAATAGTTTGGCGTGCCAAACTCCGGAGGTGGTTGGCCTAATTGTTAGGTATCTTTCGGCTGACTCTGTTGTATAAGTTGTATCGCATTTGTTGCATATGACTTCTTTTTACTTTTTTCTCAGCTTAAGATGTTTTGCTTCCAAATGAAAACCAACATGACCAGAAAGTAACCATTCTCCCCGAAACTCTCAAACCCACATAAGCTTTTTCTATTTTATTTTTTCCTTTTGAGGGGGTGGGGGTTTCTAGATCAAATTCTTTTCTGTCTTTCCATTAAATTTGAACACCTAACAAAAGGGGAAATTAAAAATCTTACAGATATATACTAGCCTAATACCTTTGAGATAATATAGCAAGTATTTCAAAACAAATGTGTTCTGACAAATAAAAAAAAATTCATAAAGTTTAACAGAATGGCCAAGAAATCATCACAGAAGCTGTCTAATGAATTGAAGCTAACATTTCCTTTATAAAATCAATAAAAGCAAATTTTATGTGTGCAACTGTAGACACTACATAACTAACTATTCAATCTCACTGTCACTTCCTTCTACCTCAACAACAGTAAGGCAATTCTTTGGAGACTAGCATGAGCTTGAACTGTTTCATCAACAATCGGTTATGATGTATGTATGATCAACTTCTTTGCAACTAGTCGAATGCCAGCTTTCTGTTGATAGTCATATGTATATATAGAGAAGTATACATCAACAAATTTCCCCGGGTTCAACAGGGACTCTGGTTCTGAAGCCTCAAATATGTTGAAATCAAGCCTTCGAATGACAGAAGACTCTTCATGATAGATCTCTATGGCAGAACGAGACGTATCACCACCATCTGCTAAGCTGTAAATTCAAACATATATGTGTTTTCGTTCAATGGTCAGCCTTAAATGTGAAGCTATGAATTTAACCACAGGTTTGTGTTATTGGTTCATGGAGGTGGAAGATGAAAAGACTTGATGAAGTATCATGATGAAAATAGATAATACGAATAGCTGCAAAAAAATCAAAAAAAGACACAAAGAAAGAAACAAAGGGAAACTAAATTGATGTATATGTGCAGTTAAATTTGAGAACATGAAGATTCATACACGAAAAGATGACAAAGAGATCATGAGTTCTGTAGTTTTAGATATTAAAATTGCCGAAAAAATATGGTATAAATCAAGTAAAAGATCACAAGCCAGCACGTATAAGTGCACATAAAGCAAGCAAGAATGAGCAAAAAATACTAGGAAACTGGAGAATGCTAACTGAGCAAAAAGAAGCAATTTTTTTGATTATTCTTAACAACCAAGAATTTTCATCACAAAAGAGAAAAATGTAACTTACTGCAATCGCACAGTAGGGGTGTTGAAGAAGCCAGGCTTTCTAGTCACAACAGGCCTCCAATCAGATGTGCTGCCGAAATCCGTTGACAATTTCTGAGCAAGGTTATCACTTGCATCAAGAATTTGGCATAAGCTTGGAGAAGCATCCACAACAAAACTCAACCGCCGGCGACCAACACTACTCGGAAATTGTGACTCTATAAGTCCAAATCGCACTTTAAGCCATTTATGACAGACTTCTAGTGGCACACCATTATGTAATATCTCAATCTTTTGTGTTCCACGAAATAAGGGAGCAAGATTTACAGAGATAGAAGGTACAGATATTTCATCAGGCAACAAGAAGTGAATGCCATTACTGGAACCCTCGGATGCAGTTGAAGGAGACGATTCCTGTGCAGGACTAGCTTCTTCTTCTTCTTCTTCCATGTTGTCATGTGAGGGTAGGATATTTTGTTCCATTGCTTGCCTAATTAGGCCCAGAACAAAGGTCCCTTCCCTATCAGAATTAGGTTCAGCTGGATCTGAAACATCATGATTTCTAATAGGAGTAACAGGAGGAAGGATGGAATGCAGTTCCTCCTTTACATCATTTATAGGAAATGACATCACATGATTTTCAAACTTATTACTGGACGAAGGTTTATTTGCATCCAACACCATCTCCTCTGGAGAAGTTTTCCCATTGCTGCGACTCCTTGTAATAGAATTGGGAGAAACCCAACTATTTTCCGTAAATATATCAGGAAGGCTTGATTCCTGCAAATGAATAATTAAAAAAAAGGGTTTATGGCAAGGTCTCTACTTCAAGTTGCTTAATTGAATGCATCATCAGATACTACACAAAGAAACAACACAATAATCCACATTTAAAAGTCTAACATGGTGTATAAGCAAAAGAATATTTTCAATTGTGAGTAATACCCCTGAATTGAAGTTCCTAAAATAAAGAGTAATTTGCATAAAGAGCCCCAAAAACCATTTTGTTTGTCTAAACTCTCAACAGTGTCAGGAAAAATTCTTTCCCTCCTTTTCTTTTAATAGACTTTTTACTCCTGAAGTTTTTTTTTTTTTTTTTTTTCCAATTGAAATAGTTCTTAAACTATATGCTCATGTCAAACAAAGTTTTAGGACAATTTAGAATTAATTCAAACATTTCTGGGACTGAAAAAGTTAAAGATGAACATCAAGACAACAATACAACAAGCAAAAATGTTTCGTGACTAAGAAACATAGAACAGTGTTAGAAAGAAGTAAAGACAAACAACATAGTGTTGGGACAATTTATACCAATTATTCTATAGCCAAAAGAGAAAAAGTTATTAGAGATGATGGTTACCCATCCTGCCAGAACTTGGGAACATTATGACTTTACAATCTATTTTGAATCCAAGAATTCTGGAATCAATTATTTAAGTTTCAGATACCCTTGAAATTTCATGTGGTAGATAATTTGCAGACTAGAGATGAATTAGTCTGGTTATAGAAAAAGTTAGAACTGAATGTAGTCCACATAAAGCCTCATAATGCCTACAATTTGGGTTATCAAAAAACAGTTGAGCACCCACATAAACCTATTAACTGATTTTACCACGTTTGAGAAAATGAATTTAAAAAACTCTCGAAAATGCCAGGCTACAAAACAGGTCTTTCAGAACCAAAAAGAAGAGTCAAATATTAGAGCATGAAATATGTAATTACCAAGAAAAGAACAGTTGCACAATACTTGAGAACTTCAAGATTCATCCGAACATCATCTAAGCTCCTGAAAATTAAATTAGGAAGACAAAAGGTTTATAAACTATTCACAAACTAAATGCCACTAAATTTTCTATAAACAGAACATGCAAAGGAAAAAAAGAAAATAGGAAATTCTAAGTCATAAAAAAGTATTCTGCTACAGAAGAGCTTTCAAATGTGAGAAAGTAACTATACCTATGTGTCTGCTGACCAAGCCCAAAGTAGGTAGCAAGAGTGGCCATCTACACATAAAGCAAGTCATATGAGCATTTAAAACCATTAACTAACTCAAATGCTAAAGGGATTTAACAAAATTGTCTAAGCATACATGGTTTAACAATTTAAGAATCTACAGCCACAGAATACCACAGTCTGTTCTAATTAGATCAGATGGAAACAATAGAACAATAAGGTGCTTCAAAGCAGGATTCATTTCATGAAGGAATGGAGAAGAATGGGGAATGCCGGCTTCAAGACCTTAAATTTCCTTCCAACCTGAACGGTAAGAAACTAAAGTTTTATTACCGAGAACTTTGTTGAATAATAAACTCTTCAGCCCTTGTTTCTTGTCCTCCGAACGACAGATATTCTCTTCTCTTTCCATCCTCCTAGTACTTATAAGAATAGGCATAAGAACGTTTAAAATTATCTTGCCTTTCCGTTGCTTATCATTCCCCCTTCTTACTGTCATGTCCTAGCTTCTAATCTTGTTTCCCTCAAGTCTAAACATGACATAAAAATTTCACAATATACTTTTGAAATACCATCATACTAAAATTTTCTATACTTTTTGCTCGTTTTTCTACTGGAAATCAAACCCTTATATCCTACCAACTGATACTTTTCACTCCCAACCTTCTTTTGTCCACTTATGATAAAGGTGGCAAGCTCATAATCAGGACTTCCGTTAACAGAAGTTTATAATCCCTAATGATAGAATTGAATCTGTGATTTTATTAGTTCACCAGCCAAACTCACAAGAAATCTATCCTAAAGCAGTTTAAGATAGAAAAGGGTATATTTCTTACCTTCATGTCACCAGCTCTCCTCCCGAACTTTTGCTTCAAGAGGGCAAGTGAATCAATTGTTCCTTTTGGCTCCGGAGCTGGCCTATTTATCTCTGCAAATGCTTCCCTAATCCGAGGACAATCAAATCTCAAAATATTGTGGCCTGCCCATATTCTCTCTACACAGAGAAAAGAGAAGAGGAACATTATGCAAAATTCAAATATCAGAAAGCCCCACGACGCATTATTCATCTCTCACTAAACCCCTTCAGTTGAAGTAAATAAAAATAAAGCTCCCCTCGAAAAACAGTAGCCTGAATATCCCATACATTTCCCACGCCCATCAGAACTCAAAAGCAATTAGCAACTCTTGGCAAAAAACAAAAGAATGAAAAAGGAAATCTTAACACCTCCAAAAGGAACCAAATTTTATATTTCCATGGATGTGGATACAAAGGAGGCTAACCTCTCAGGAAAAAGGATAAAAAGAAAGAATGAAAAAAACTAAGACGTTAACCAACCATGGAGGATCTCATAGACTTTATCAGCGATGTCAGCAAAAGCAGGGGCAGAAACAACAGCATCTTTGGTAATTCCATTACAGCGAACAGAAAGATTAGAAATGGCAGACAAATCAGCCGGTTGAACAAGGGTGGAATAATTCTCCAGCTCAATTAGCTTTCTTGGACAAACCAGAATTGCCCCAAATTCTAATATCGCAAACCCTTGTCCTCGCCTTGTCGGAACGGTCGTTTCCACGTCGAAAAATGCTATCTCCGACTTATCTAAGCTCGAAACCATTGGATATCAACACACTTTCTCCCTCAAAACCTTAAAGATTGGACCTTTTTCTTCCTTGCCTCTTATGGGGAAATTGAAATGGTTTGCGGGCTATTCGAACGAAAACTACGTGAACAGAGTTTTGTATATATAGTTTATAGTTTGCTTCTACAGGATGATTGAGAGATACAGAGTCCTCTATTTTGTGCTTCACAGAGTTACAGAAGGAAGAGCGATACGTGGGGTTGAGGCACACGCAAGAACAAAGCGTGTGGTCTTGTTTCTACTTTGCCCTTGTTTCCAAGCTACTGTGACATATTGTGGGATTTTTTTGGCCCCACAACGTATATTAGGGCAACTGGAAAATTTAATTTGTCCCCCTTGAAAACTGGTCGAAAGTAGCGTAGTGTATTTTTCTGTTTTATCAGGATCCTTTTTGCTTTCTTTTATAATAAATAATTAATAATAAATTTATACTTATGTTTTTTTAAATATATTTTATTATTAAAATATTAAAAAAATTATATTAAAATTTTAAAATATTTTATTTAAATCAAATAATATATATATCATTCTTTAGTGTAAAAGATGGATTAAAATATCTCGAATTGTATTTTTTTTGCTCATTATTGATAAAGTTTCATTAATCACATTTTCCTATGCCTTAATTTTTTTAAAAAAAAAATGAATGAGAAAAAAAATACTAATAGAAAAGAAGTTTCAAAATATGATAATCCTTTTTGAGAAAATTTATTTTGATCTGAAGAATGAAATAATATAAATAAATATGTGTATATATATATATATATTGATCAAGAAAATACTATCACATCTTATATATCATTTTTTACATTATCAAAATAAAATAACATATTTCTCAATATAAATTAAATACTTATGGATTTAGTATATCCTTTTAATATTTTATTAAATAAATATAAAAGACATCACATACGTGTTCGTGGCATAAAAAAAAATTAGGATAAAAGATAAGGTGTATATTCCATTATTCCTTGCTTGATCAAAAGCATCATTATCCATGAGGAAGAAGTCATGTAAATGAAAAGGATCAACTTGAACTTGGGTTCATTCTTTCCTTGCCTTGTTGCTCAATAATCCATCCTAAGCCTACCCGAGAAGGAAGCAACCGTGGCCAGATTAATCTCTGATTATTTAACACCGAATCTTGGTCTACAAATGAATTGCCTTTGATGTTTCAGAATGGTGGGCTTAGCAAACAAATGTGTTTTCTCTCTTGGTTACATTTTCAGGCCAGTTTAGGACTTGGAAAATTTCATCATGCATTGATTCCATTTTATGAAACATCTATACTATATATAATAGGCACAACGTGTTACTAGTTTCATTAATAATAATTATATGATATTGAAATGATTTTTATATTATGTTACATTACATATAAATTGTATTTAATGGGAGAGCTTTTTTAAGTAGTAGTAATTATTATTATTCACTTCTTTGGAAGCAAACAAAATTTACAAATGACATTTTAGATTTAAAAACTTTTTTCGATAAAATTACAAATAAATCACGTGTCATTGAAATGTTATTAAATAATAATAATAATAAAGTTTTGTATATCATGGAATTTAGAGTGATTTCATCTAAATTTAACAAAAAGGAGATATATGGTAAGCTTTCAAAAATTTTCTTAGCTGCAACATGAAAAGGACTTCTCAAGATTTAATGTGGCATGCTGTTCATCCTCTTGCCTGGAAAGAATTGTCTAAAACATGATTCAGAACAGAGCCTGCTGACTGTGAGTCCAAGAGCCTATGAAATCCCAGTTCTCTCTCCATGCAACTTCACCTGTATCATGATCAAACAGTTTCATACTGACAATGCTTTCTTGTGAGTTTGGTCATGAGCCAAGTATTAATAATGGTTGTTCCGTTTCATCTATGTGGACCCAACTTCGACCTTGAACCCTCTTGGTTCCTTTAGCCGGTATCTTCTGTTTCACAAACTTGGCACCTTCCCAGCTTAGATCAGGGGAATACACATTTGACAGGAGTAAAAAGTAGCCAGCAGCTCTGTCAGGTTCAAGTTCCATGGCTAGCATCGAAGCAACATGACTTGCAAGCTCCTCATTTTTGGGAATCCTGCAGCCACAAAGAAGAGCACCCCACACTGCATGATTTGGCTTCATAGGCATAGTCTCAGCAATTCCAAGTGCTTCATCTAACAATCCAGTACGACTCAAGAGATCAACCATGCAACCGTAGTGCTCAATTTGAGGCTCAATACCCCATATCTGACTCATACTCCTGAAGTAATGCCATCCCTCATCAACATAACCGCAGTGGCTGCAAGCACACAAAACACCTAAGAAAGTAATTTCATCAGGTCTAGAATCACCATCTCCCAATCTTTCCATCTCCTGAAATAGATATAGGGCCTCATTTCCATACCCCTGTTTAGCAAAGCCCGTGATCATGCTAGTCCAAGAAACCTTGGTTTTTTGTTGCATCTCCCTGAATACTATATAGGCTTCTTTAATCGCGCCACAACTAGCATACATGTGAATCAATGCGTTATTTAGTGAAAGCAGAACATGCTGTTTTCCATACCTCAGAATTCCAAAAACATAAGAATGAATCCACCTCCCCAGAGTCAAGTCCCCCAATTCTGCACACGCCGTCAGCACAACCACAAGGGTTACCTGATCAAATTCCATTCGAGCCCTCCGCATCTTACAGAAAACAGCCAACGCTTGCCTGCACCTCCCATTCTGGACATATCCATCAATCATGGTTGTCCAAGAAACCACATTTCTCTCTGGCATCTCTCGAAAAATTAGGCTTGCTCCATCAACATCTTTATATCTAAAACACCCTGCAAGCAGTGAATTCCATGTCACAATACTTCTTTCACCCATTTCATCAAACAGATGCCTGGCATCCCTAACCCCATCCCGTCCTCCACCAGTTAAATACAAATTCATCAAATTAGTCTGTACAAACACATTTGAGTAAAACCCAGTTTTGAAAATCTTCCCATGAACCTGTTGGCCCTCGCTCAACAAAGCCCCTTTCCTACAACCTGTAACCACAAAAGAGTACGTATACCCATCAGCCAAAGCTTCAGACTTTTGCATTTCATTGAAAAAATGAACTGATGCTTGGGGATTTTCGCTTTTGCCATTCCCTCTAATAATTTGGTTCCAAAGATTAGTGCTTGGAATTTGAACTTGACCAAAAACTCGGTTCGCAATCACGAGGCAATCGGAGCTTACGTAGAACGACAGTAACTTAGCAAGAATGAAACTTTTCTGAGTCAAGCCGTTGACGATAACGTGAGAATGGATTTGTTTCAGTTGGTTTTTGGTTTTGCAGTTCCGCAACAGTGCAAAAAGGTGATGCTGGATGGCTCTGAGCCTTGGTTGGTTGGCGGGAGTTGTTTCTTTAACTAGAAACATTCAAGAATTTCTTCAGGTCACTAACCCAGTTGATGAACACCGAGGAAATTGTTTGGTAACAGGAAAAAGAAAAGTGGAACTTACACAATTATACACCTCTCCATGGTCATCATATGTTTTTGTAATTCTACCTTAATATATAAGTCATAAGAAACTTACCAGTATATTTTAATCAGCAATTGAATGCATCCTAAACAAATCTTGATAAAAGATTTCTTCGATTTTGAATATATTACTTTCTCAGTTTTTTTTATTATATCAAATTATACCCTGTTTCTTCTCTAATGAGAAGTTAAAGATAAAAGATCAAATTACTCTTATTAAACAATCTCACTAGAATTGATGTAATATTATTTTCTTTCTAACATTCCCAATACAATTTATTGAAGGTTGAAGTTTTTAATATTAATAATACATTAAATAAAAGAAAATATATATACCTAAAATTATATTTAAAAATTATTAAACTAATTAAATTGTCTAATGTTTTTATCCATGAAAAATGGAACTTGACTAGCTCTGCGGGACGGAATTAGTGAATAAAAATACTCTACGTTGGAAATTAAATATTTTATTTTTTAAAATAGATCGAGTTTTAATTTAAAATCTCCTTAACAATCTTTTTAATTTTTTGATTTATGTCCACATGCACAATGACTCTATCACTAATTACAGTAATAATAAAGATAGATTAGTAACTTGAATGAAAGTTATAAAATCAAAATGATACATTCAATTTTGATTGGAGAGAGCATTTAATTCTGTTAAGTGGCATAAAATATTCTCCCATATTTTAACTAACTTTTATTATCACTAATTATGAGTCATTTTTATTAATTAATTAGCTTTTTGAGGGTGTTTTTTATTTTTATATTACCCTTCTAATGATATATTCATAAAATTGTGTTTAAAATTTTGAAAAGGTGATTAGAGAATATTTTAGTGAAAAAAAAAGGATTATCTTATTTTTACAAAACAATGATTAGTGACTTATATTTAGTAATAGAACGAGCCATTATAACTTATTAAAGGAGAGCCAGGCCCTCAGTCATTACACAAAGTTAAGCCGACAAAACAATTTACAACGTTACACGGTCACAGAGTTTAGTCAAGGAGAGATAACAAAGGAACTGGCCGAAGTGCTAATTTTGAGTGTGCCGCCTAGTGCATAAGGCGACATTCATTATGCCTGGACTGGAAACTCAATTTCTTTAACACCCGGTGATCACCGGCTAGGGTATAAGGGAACATACAGCGGACACCATTGCAGTACACCTGCTTGTTGTCATGCATGTGTAGGACTCAATTTTATTTTGGATTATAAAGGAATATAGTTTGCCTCATTTCCTTTTATTAGCACGATAATGTCAACTAAAACTGGTAAAAAGGTTTGCTTATTGCAGAGACGAATACTCTTCAAATTGATGGTAGATGAAGACCCTCATATCATCATTGCCCATCAACTTCCGTGATTCTTGAATTTGATTGTCTGATTCCACTGCAGAATTAGATGAGCTATACACCTTGACAGTTCTTAGTGTTGGAATATCTCCAAATTCGGAAGCTATTTCTTCAAGAGTTAGACAACCATTCAGCCCTACATGTTCCAGCTTAGCAAAATGATCACTGAAGAAATCCATCTCTGAAGATCCATGTGAGAAAGTTTCAAGAATTTGAGACGACAAAACCCATCATCACTTGTTTCCCACAGAGGTCCACTGAAGAAATTGTCTTTTAGCTTTAGAATCTCAAGATTTGGCAGCATACTGAAAATTGACATTTGTTCCCACCCGAGGTGACTGCCCACTAATGTAAGCTTCTTCAAATTTGGAGGAAACTTGTGCAGGTGATTGAGGGGGTCAACTATGACAGGCACGAACCCTAGAGTTTGACATTCGAACTTTAGCGTCTGAAGTAGATCTAAATGGGCAGGATTGGGGAATTCTAAACTTTCATTGGACCCAACTTTCTAAGATTTGGAGTTCTTTCTAACACATTGTTGACAAAACCTGAAGGGTTCAGTTGTGTAATAGTTTGCAAATTCTCCAGCCCCTTCTCTGATGATTCAAGATGTCCGGATCCAGAAAAATGTAGCTCCTGGGAAATCTAAAGATGCCTCAGTTTTAACGTTTTCCAAAATTCAAGTGGCACTTCAACTTGGCCTCCCTTGTCTACATGAAGGATGCAAGTTTCCAGGTTCCAGAGTTGGAACAGAGATGAAAGATGGCAGGTGACTCGATCAACCCAAGGCCCAAGTACCTTTAAGTGGAATGGTATTGAAATTTGCATTGGGAAATCCAGCAAGATGACTTTCTGAAATTTCAATCTTCTGAGGAATCGATAAACCATCCTTGAATCATCGTTGAACACTTCATGTAATGATACATAAAATGGTGACTTATAGAAATGAAAGTAAGACTTATATCTACTAGATGGATGAACAATTTCTGGCCAAGGGATATAAAAAGGGGATCGATCATTAGGTCTAGTCCAACGGAAAAAGGGCTATAAGAATTTCGTTTCTTCCACCTTGCTAAAGCACAGGTCTCTCAACAAATCATGTATACGGCAAGATTTTATATCACCATCGGACCTTTTCTCCACAACTATTACAAGATTTCTGTGAACAAGTTCCTTCAGACAATTTTGCGCTACATCTTCTAGGCTTTTATCAGTGTTCTGCTGCTGAATTAGCCCTTCCGCCTTCCAAGACAAGGTCAATCTTCTTGCAGGAATACTGTAATCAACAAAGTTCCAAGGTAGAGAGATCAAGATTGCAGCATGGGAGACATGCTTGTAACTTAACTCCAGAATATCACTGTAGTGCTTTGAGAACTCACCAGTAAAAGGACTAATTTCCCTTCTTCTTCCAATGTTTTTAGAAACATGCTTCCACCGTTGTTCTGACTTCTCTTTCTTGGAAAGAATTCCTGCTATGATGCAAATTGCTAACGGTAGACCTTGACATCTTTGAACAATGTGCTTCCCTAATTTTCTCAGCACTTCTGGTAACAATATTATTTTCAGGAAACAGTTTTGGATTTGAACAGATCCCAACTTTCATCTGGATTCAGAAAGAGCACAAACCTCAGAGTATCAGCTTGAATTTCCAGAGCCACATTTATATTACGACTTGTAAACAAAATTCTGCTACCTGTATTGTCGTTAGGAAAATACATCTTTATATCCTTCCATTGTCGTCCATACCATATGTCATATATGACAATCAGATATCTTTTACCCTTTAAAGACTTATATAACCTCCGTCCCATTCTGTCATCATCCTTTTTAAAAACTGGATCCTTAGGTTCAATGATATGACTTAAGATGGTGTGTAAGGATTTCCTATTTTCATATTCTCGAGAAAAAGAAGTCCATGCTGGAACATGAAAGTCATAAACAACTTGGGGATCTACAAACAATTTTTGGGCTAAAGTGGTCTTATCAATTCCGCCCATACCAATAATGGAAATCAGTCTCAGTTTCCTTTCTGGACCTATGAGTTTGTCTAGTAATTCTCTTCTCTCAGCATCAAAGCCGATCATTGCCTGATTCTGACTCTCTAAAAGGGTACCCAAGCCGCTGGCCGAGTTTTGATCAGCTAGTGACCGAAACGAACTACTCTCACCCGACCAAATTTGAAAAGGGATGATTTCTGGTTCAAGGGTTCTGATTTTCTTGACAAGAATATCAACCTTTGAATGGTACCAATCAAAATCCCTGCCTGGAACAGAAAAAGTTGTATCCTTTTCACAGATATTTCTATGAACACAGGAGTCAGTGACAAATAAGAGTGATTGCACCACTTTTAGGAGATCACCAACTAGATTTTGAAGATGTCTGGAATGGTGAAATGAACTTATCTTTTGTACCCTATCAAGAAGGGATCTTGAGAACTTGAGATCTTCATAAATTAATCTGATTGAGGGTTCAGGAGGAAGGGATGTATCATCCAACAATCAAGGTTTTCTAGTACGAACTGAATGGCACTTTGACCTAAAGCTATACTGACGGTGGCTGGCCAGGTGCTGTCTCCTGCGGTCGAACTGGAAAGGTAATAACTGTTCTTGATTAAACCAGGCATATTGTGTTAGAGATTCAGCTTGAAGGAGGGTTTCTTTTCTGCATCACTGGCTGATTTGTTGCTGAATGAAGAAGAACGAAACCTCTGTATTACTTTATTATTTAGGTCGTACTTATATTTACTAAGTTCTACTAGCCCGATTTGATGAAACAGCCAAAAGAAATATCATTGACCTTAGAAAAGTCCTTAAAAAAAAAGACCTGAGATAGATGTGTGTGACCTCTGTGTTACTATATTATTTAGGTAGTATTTATTTATGTGAAGTCAATGTAATTCAAGAGGGTAAATGAAATTCAAATTTGAGATTTATTATTTGCATCCTCACCCCTTTATCCACTGAAATGTTCTATAATGGATATTTTTTTTATTGGATCGAATGACTGTGAATGTTTCTTTAAATTTAAATTTGGTAACATGTAATTTTTCAAATAAGACATATGTTTGACAAAGAAGTGTATTTGTTTATAGAAGATTCTTTTTCCCTGGGTCCATTTGAGATTATGTGTTTCATCTTAACATAGATTTAAAATTAAGAAGAATTTAATATATTTTTTTTCTTCTTATAATGTCCCTATTTTTTATTTTGATCAAAATAACACTCATGATTAGAGAAGAGAGAGAGAGAAAGATAAAGATAATATGATGAATTTAACAACAAAAACTTATAATTAATTATAAGAAAAATGAGTCCAAGTTACATTGAGTGATAAGGAGGAACTAATAGTCATTGGAATTTTCTATATATTCAATTTAATATCGTCTCAATTGAATTTTAGTTTCCTTAAGATGAAAATATTTTTAATTTATATTCCTAATTTAATAAAGGGATAATTTTTTTTTTTTGTACCAAAATGAATATGTGATTTAAAATTTGACCACACTTAAAATTTATTTAAATTTTAGTCAAGAGAATATTTTTTTTTACCGTACTACCCCTGAAATTGACGGATATACTAAACAACCCGTAATAAAAAAAAGATAAGTATTGTTTGTCATTCGATCCAGGTTGTCCCTTAATCGAAAATCCAAACATTGATAAAAAAATTCATAAATAAAAACAAATGTAAGGGTTGTTGGTTTTCGATTATGGGTTGTTGGAATCTGAATTGCTCCATTTGCAACCTGTTACTGTTCATCGCAATGTTTACACCCCATCAGTAACTTGTCTTGGTCTCGATTGTAAGTTTTCTAAAAGAAGATCTTATTTTTCTTAATTTTTTTTTACAAAGATTGAATTTTTTTGGTAGAAAATGTTGTTTTCGATGTAATTTAATACAAGTTGTTTGTAAAAGTGGTATAGGTTGTTTGAACAGTTGTATGATCTGATTTTTCTTCTCTTTTCTTTACAAAAATTGAATCTTATGAAAAAGTTGGTTTTCGTCTTAAAAAATAAATGGATATTTTTATTTTTTGTATTTTGATTATACTATCGAAATAGGGTTTTGAAAGATTTCACCTTTTTTTTGTTTTCTTGGCTCTACATCTCTTATAACAACAAGTTTTGACCTCTCTTCACTTTGTTTTATGTTTTTTTAAAAAAAATATCTGATTTTTCTTCTCTTTTCTTTACAAAGATTGAATCTTTATAAACAAAAAAGTTGCGTTTGAATTGTTTGTGAGTTATCTATGTATGTTTGTACTCATTATAGATTGTTTTCGGTGCATTTTCTTTGTTTCCTACTGCACAGATTGTTTTGAAGTAATACGGATTGTTTGCAAAGATCGTAGTGATTATTACTTGTAAATGTTACGAGTTGTTTAAAAAGTTATATAGGTTGTCTATTTATACTATAAGTTTGTTTTTGTTAGAATTTTTATGCAATTTTAAAGTTACTCGTAACCTTTATAAAACAAATCAGATAAGTTAATCAGACAACCCATATTACCTTTAAACAACTCTTAACCCCTTAAAAATAATATGGATAAGTCAAGAGTCAACTAATATCACCTCTAAAAGATTATTTTATACATCAAACTCTGATATTTTATACGTTATATTTGATCTAAAATCTATTTTACAATTATATGAAGCTAATAACAATAATGTAGGAAGAATTTTCATTCAATCATGGTTGGAATTTTATATACTTGGATGAGATGTTACAAGAGTCATATTAAAGAGAAGTTGTATCGTTTGTTCCTTGCAATCCATCCGGACATTTTTTTTCACTATTTTCATCAAAGCAAGATAAGTTAAATCAGATCATAGATTTGTATCACTACCCTTGTGAGTATCATGTTGTCTTGCCAAATGTCAAATATAGTTGAACCACATTCGAAAATTTGAAATTAAAACGAGATTAGAACTAACAAACATTGAACTAAACAACTTATAAGGCTTTTGAAAATTTCAGACAACTTTGAAACAACTCATGCACCCTAATCAATATATAAATTGCACAAAAAAAAATTGACAGTATAATCCATAAAGTTTAGAGATAGCTCATACCACATTGCACACAACTCGTAATACTTATAAATAACAACTTATACGGTAGAAAAAACAACTCATAAAGCTTAAAGACCCTATATCACATTTCAAACAAAACTCGTGAACAGAAGTCAAGACTTAAGTGAACAGAAGCCGAACTTGTTGTTATAAGACATGTACAACCAAGAAAACAAAAATAGGTGAAACCTTTCAAAACCCTACTTTGATAATATACTCAAAACAAAAAAAATAAAAATACCCATTCATTTTTTAAGAAGACCAACCTTTTTCCTTCATAAGATTCAATCTTTGTAAAGAAAAGAGAAAAAAAAATAATCAAATAATACAACCTTTTGAACAACCCTTAACACTTACAAGTAACAACCTGTACCATTTTACAAACAGTCCATATTACTTAAAAAAAACTTGTACAGTAGGAATAAAGAAACTACATCGAAAACAACATTTTCTTTCGAAAAGATTCAATCTTTGTAAAGAAAAGAAAAGAAAAATTAGATCTTTTTTAAAAAAATTATATAACAAAGGAAATAGAGGCCAACACAAGTTGTTGGGACTCATCTACAGCCAAGAAAAACGAAAAAGTGAAACCTTTTTAACCTCTAAATTCATGATAGAACTCAAAACACAAAAGATAAAGACACCCATTTATTTTTGTAAGATGAAAGTAAACCTGTTTTCCATTGAAATGCAACCTTTGAAAATATATGAAATAAATATCAAATTTTTTCGAGACGTGATGCAGGAGGGAGAGTTGCACATCAAGAGAAGAGAGAGACTAAGTGGGCTTAAAAATTCTAATTTTGAAATGAGTTTTGGATTGGTTTTTGCTTAGATGTAAAAGGACACAAAGATAATTTTACAAGTCAACGTGATTATATTTTGAAACTTTTTAAGAGATAATCATTTTTGTAAAAGAGTTTTCAAAAGTGGCAATGCCATACAATTTCCACTTTAATAAATATATACTATCTTACATGAGACGGGCTTCACATGATGGATTTGCAGACATAAAACTATTGCTTCTTTGGATTAAGGGAGAAGTTCCTTTTGGACGAAATCCCTTCCACTGATTCAGAGGCCCCTTGTTCCAGTAGATGGTAAATTGAGAGATGTACATGGACTAGTAGAGAACAGAGGGAGAAAACCTTTACGAAACCAGCGCACCTATCGAACCTTCGCTAGTCGTTAGAGTGAATCCCAAACATCACCCTACCTTGCCAGTCTATGCCCATGGTAAAAATAAAAAAATTAAACTCTTGCTTCTTGCTGTATACAAATATGGTTGTGAGCTGGACCGAAATATCTACTCCCTTACTAAAGGCCTCTTTTCCATGCGGATTTTTTTTTTTGCCACGGATGCTGCCATTGTCAGGATCCAAACTGGGGACATTGTTTTTTCTCCTCTTCTGGACTAAACATGTGATCACCAATAATAAGGGAGCATTTTTCAGGTGCACAATTTCTGTAGCATCAATAAGATAAATTTGTAATTTGAATGAACATTTTGTTTAATTTCCAGAGATTTAGGCACAATATAGTTCTATGAAAAGGAGTCAATTAAAACTAGAAAAAAAAGTTTGCTTTTGGCATAGCCGAGTACTCTTCAAATTGATGGCAGATCAAGACCTTAAAATCATCATTTCCCAACAGCTCCTGTGATTCTTGAATTAGATTGGTTGATTCCATTGCTGAGTTCGATGAGTGATACACCTTGATAGTTCGTAGTGTTGGAATTTCTCCAAATTCTGAAGGTATTTCTTCTAGATTTAGACAACCATTCAGCACTACACGTTCCAGCTTAGGAAAATGATCACCGGAAGAAATCCATTTCTGAAGATCCATGTGAGAAAGTTTCAAGAATTTCAGACTACAAAACCCATCATCACTTGTTTCCCACAACGGTCCACTAAAGAAATTGTCTTTTAGCTTCAGAATCTCAAGATTTGGCAGCAGACTAATAATTGACATTTCTTCCCACTGAAGGTGACTGCCTACTAATGTAAGCTTTTTCAAGCTTGGATGAAATCTGTGCAGTTCCAGATGATCAATATTGAGAGGCACATACCCTAGAGTTCGATATTCAAACTTCAGTGTCTGAAGTTGATGCAAATGAGCAAGATCAGGGATGTCAAAATTCTGGTCTGAATCAGATAATGACACATGAAGGCCTAACTTCCTAAGATTTGGAGTTCTTGCTAACATATCGTTGACGAAACCTGAAGGGCGCAGCTGTGAAATGGTTTGCAAATTCTCCAGTACAATTGGTCCAGATCCAAGAAAATCTAGAGGATCAGAAAAAAGTAGTTCCTGGGAAATCCGAAGATGCCTCAGTTTTAACATTTTCCAAAATTCATTTGGCACTTCTACTTCGCCACCCTTGTCTACATGAAGGATGCAGGTTTCCAGGTTCCAGAGTTGAAACACAGGGGAAAGATGGGAGGTGACTCGATCAACTTTAAGTTCCACATACCTCAAATCGAATAGTACAGATATTTGATCCGGGAAATTGAGCAAGACCCTGTTTTGCAATTCCAATCTTCTGAGGAACTGATACATACGCATTGATTCATTGTTGAACACCTCATGTAAAGGTGCATAGAATGAGGATCTATAAAAATGAAAGTATGGCCAACATCGATGAAATGGACGAACAACACGAGGACTAGTGAAGAGACGGTAACAATTGCCCTCGTAAACCCCACCACATTGGCAAATTGGATGTAAGAATTTCTTTTCCTCCACCTTTGTGTGGCACAGGTCTCTCAACAAATCATGAATACGGCAAGATTTTATTCCACCATCGGACCTTTTCTATACAACTATTACAAGGCTTCTATGAACAAGTTCCTCTAGACAACTTTCTGCTACATTTTCAGCTGCTGAATTATTCCTTCGGCGATCCAAGACAAGGTCAATCTTCTAGCGGGAATACTGTAATCATCAGAATATGTTCCAATGTAGAGAAAACAAGATTGCAGCATGGGAGACAAATGCTTGTAACTTAACTCCAAAATATCCTTGTAGTGCTCAGAGAAGTCATCAGTAATAGGAATTCCACTTGTGTTTCTTCTTTTAGTGTACTCAGCAAAATGTCTCAACAGTTCTTCTACATTCTCATCTGCCTTCTCTTCCTAATCGTCTGAAGCCATTCGGATGTTTTCAGCAACATGCCTCCACTGTTCTTCTGCCTTCTCTTCCTTGACAAGAATTCCTGCTATGATGCAAATTGCTAAAGGTAGACCTTGGCAACTTCCAAGAATATGTTCCCCCAATTTTCTCACTTTTTCTGGGACATCATTATTTTCTGGAAACACTTTAGATTTGAACAGATCCCAACTTTCATCTGGAGTTAGAAAGCGCAGAAAGTGTGGAGAAATATTAGGTTCAATATTCAGTGGCACATCTCTTATACGACTTGTTAACAAAATCCTACTTCTTGTATTGTCATTTGGAAAATACATCTTTATATCATCCCACTGTCGTATATCCCATATGCCATCTATGACAATCAGATATCTTTTTCCCTTCAAAGACTGATACAACCTGTGTCCCATTCTTTCATCATCCATATTAAAAACAGGATCCTTAGAATCAATGATGAAACTTAAGATGTTCTGTAAGGATTTCCTTTTCTTATACTCTCGGGAAAATGAATTCCATGCTCGAAAATGAAAGTGATAAACAACTTGTGGGTCATTGAACAATTTTTGGGCTAAAGTGGTCTTACCAATTCCGCCCATCCCAACAATGGAAATCACTTTCAGTTACTTGCTAGGACCTATGACATTGTCCAGTAATTCCCTTCTCTCATCATCAAAGCCGATCAAATTCTGATTCTCCTCAAAGATACTCCAGTTTTCAGACAACGGAAAGGAACTACTCTCGTCGGAGCCACTGTGAACTGAGGGAATTTCTTGCTCAAGGGTTCTGATCTTCTTGACAAGAATTTCAACCTCTGAACGGTACCGATCAAAATCCCTTTCCGGTAAAGAAAAAGTTGTGTCCTTTTCACTGATATTTCTACGAACACAAGAGTCGGTGACAAATAAGAGTGCTTGTACCACTTTTAAAAGATTACCAACTAAATCTTGAAGACTAGAATGGTGAAATGAACTTATCTTTTGCATCCTTTCAAGAAAGGATCTTGAGAACTTGAGATCTTCATAAAGTAATCTGATAGAGGGTTCAGCAGGAAGGGATGTATGATCCAGTAACCAAACGAGGTTTTCTAGTACGAATTGAATGCCATTTTGAGCTAAAGCTATACCGGTGGCTGGCCAGGTGGTGTCTTCTACGATCCAACTGGAAGGGCCATCTTCCTTGAGGATTAAACGAGCCATGATTTGCGTTACAGAATCAGCTTGAAGGGAGTTTCTTAAGAGTAACAGAGGAGTTTCCACTGCTGAAAGAAGACGAAAGACATTTTGATGGCTTTACCAACTTCTGGTCAGATTTGAAACAGTCAACTACGGGTCATTTATGAGGATTATTATTGATAATAAGCATTCTAACTCTTTTTTTTTTATCATTAATAAATTGTTTATGAGTTAATTAGATATTTAAAATTATATTATCTATTTAATGATATATAGTAAAATAGTATTCAAATTTTTAAAAGAAAGTTAAAAGATCATTTTAGGAAAAAAAATTATTATCTTAATTTTTATAAAATAATAATTAATAATTTAAATTTAATGAAAGATGAAGTATTTGTAATTCAATTGCCACAACGAAAAACTTTGCATGCTCTTATGGGTTAAGGTCGGGTAATTCTGACTCATACTAAAAAAAAAAAAAACAAAAAAAAAAAAAAAATTGTAAACTTTATTGTGAATCTAGATCACATCGCTATTGCCTGTGCCACTTGCCGATTATAATATCGAATCTCTTTTAAAATGAATGTCTTTAAAGATTTTTCATTAAGATAATCATAATATTATTTATTTGGGATAAATATATTTAGCTTTGAATTTTATTCCTATCTTAAATTACATCTTCAAATCTTCTTTCCTGTTTTATTTTATCTTTCTTACTTTCTCCTTCTTCTTTATATGATTTGTTAATTTAAAAATTATGAAGTGTATTTGCAGTTAAGTATTATTAAAAAATGTTAAAAAGAAGTTTGATAGAGTAGAGAAAAAATAAAATGAATAATTCAGTCATAATTTTTATCTTAAAATATGTGAACGATAATAATTTTGAAATAAAAATCATTTCCTTAAATGACATTCATTTTGAAATGGAAGGAGTACTTCCTAAACATGACCCTCACTCCACCCACTAAAATATCTCTAAAAAAGACAAACTTTAAATAGATTAACTAAACATTAGGTACTAGAGAATATAAGGCAACAAGTACTAGAGGTTCAAAGTCGTTTCAATTTCTTTTCTGCCCTCTCTCCCAAATTATTTGCCTCTTAAAAGAGATTATTGTTTTAAATTAATTATCACTAACATTTTTTTAGTTAAATAAAATATATATTTCTATTTTAATTCTTATTAATCAACTTTATTTAACTTTTGGGAAAATGACCATTTTCCTATATAAAATTTGACCAACCCATTGTTTATTTCTTAAATAAATTTTTTTTCCATTCAATTTGTTATCCATAGAATTTATGGTCAACCAAAATGATATCCAAGGTAAAAAACTTAACACCAAACCAGTAAATATGCATATAAAAAGTCATTTCAATTTCCTTTTTGCCCCTTTGTCCTAAATTATTTCTTATTGAAAAAGATATTGTTGTTTCAAAATAATTCTCACTTACATATTTCTATTTTAATTCTTATTAGTCAACTTTACTTAACCCCCCCCCCCCCTATCTTTTTATTTTTTGAAGTCACTTTACTTTTCACATTTTCCAAAATTGCAACAATATTTTCTTATTAAACCAAAATAAGTGTTTTCTTTTTTTTTTTTCCTTTTTAAGTCAAGCCAAAATAACATGTCCTAAGAACGCATACCTTAGAGTCTTTTTACATCAAAGGAGAATTAGATTTTGTTTCCTTGTTCCTATTACACCTTTTCATTGATTTTCTTTGACTAAAAATCAAGTAGAATGATTTCAATCATGATTAGGCATCATCTTCTTCCTTATTGGATCATGTGAGCTTAGCCTTTTAATTCTTCGGGTTAAATGTAAATTTCGTTAACCATTGGATCAAATTGGGCCCCATCAGTTCCAAAACTCATTACACCATTAAAACATCACACATTCAGTTCAGACACAGTTCAATTACTCTTAAGCACAGGCAGGGAAACAAAGAACTGGTTTTCCTCAAAGTGCCTAATTGTGACACAATTTCGTAATTTGATTGAATAGTTTCTTTAATTGACAGATATTATTAGCACAATACTACGAAGAAACCAGTCCTTTTAAAACTAGTAAGAAGGCTTGATTTAGGCATAACAGAACCTTTATCTGGTGCTTAACTCTTCAAATCGGCGGTGGATGAAGACCTTCAGAACATCATTGCCCAGCATCTTCTGTGATTCTTGAATTTGACTGGCTGATTCCATTGTTGATTTTGATGAGTTATACACCTTGATAGTTTGTAGCGTAAGGATTTCCCCAAATTCTTCAGGTATTTCTTCAAGATTTTCACAACCATTCAGCACTAGATGTTCCAGACTTGGAAAATGTTCACTTGAACAAATCCATTTCTGAAGATCCATATGGGAAAGTTCCAAGAATTTGAGTTGGAAAATCCCATCATCACTTGTTTCCCAAAGAGGTCCGCTGAAGAAATTGTCTTTTAGCATCAGAATCTCAAGATTTGGCAGCATACTGATAATTGACATCCTTTCCCACCCAAGGTGACTGCCTACTAATGTAAGCTTTTTCAGGTTTGGAGGAAACTTGTGCAGGTCCAGGTGGACACTAATGGTGGGCACGCACCCTAGTGTTTGATATTCAAACTTTAGGGTCTGAAGCAGATCTAAATGGGCAAGATTTGGGAATTCAAAATCTTCCTTAGACTCAGATAATGACATATGAAGGCCTAACTTCCTGAGATTCGGAGTTCTTGCTAACAGATTGTTGACAGGACCTGAAGGGCTTAGTTGTGAAAGAGTTTGCAAATTTTCCATCACCGTTTCAGATGATTCAAGAAGTCCCCGGGATGCAGAAAAATGCCTAGGAATATCCGAAAAAAGTAATTCCAGTGAAATCTGAAGATGCCTCAGTTTAAGCATTTTCCAAAATTCATCTGGCACTTCAACTTGGCCACCCTTGTCTGCATAAAGGATGCAACATTCCAGGTTCCAGAGATGAAACAGAGATGAAAGATTTGAAGTGACACGATCAACCTGAAGTTCCAAGTACCTCAAATGGAATAGTATTGAAATTTGCTGCGGGAAATCGAGCAAGACCACGTTCTGTAATTCCAATCTTCTGAGGAATCGGTAAACCAGCATGGAATCATCCTTAAACACCTCATTTATCCTCACATAAAATGGTGAAGTATAAAAATGAAAGTGTGATCGACATCTACTAAATGGATGAACAATAATTGGCCTGCAGAAAGAACGGTAACGAGGGACAGGAAGTAATTTTCCACATGTGCAAATTGGCTGTAAGAATTTCTTTTCCTTATGTTTGGTATAGCAAATTTCTTTTACCAAATCATGAATACGGCAAGATTTTATACCACCATCCGACCTTTTATCCTCAACTATTACAAGACTTCTATGAACAAGTTCCTTTAGATAACTTTCTGCTACATCTTCCAGGCTTCTTTTATCAGTGTTCTGCTGCTGAATTAGTCCTTCCGCGATCCAAGAATAGGTCAATCTTCTCACGGGAATACTGTAATTATCAGAGAAAGTTCCGAGGTAGAGAAAGCAAGATTGTAGCACGGAAGACAAATGCTTGTAACTTAACTCCAAAATATCACTGCATTTCACTGATAAGTCGCCAGTAAAAGCAACGTTTTCAGCAACATGCCTCCACCGTTGTTCTGACTTCTCTTCCTTGGAAAGAATTCCACCTATGGCACAAATTGCTAATGGTAGGCCTTGACAACTTTCAACCATATGCTTCCCTAATTTTCTCAGATCTTCTGGGATATCATTATTTTCAGGAAATACTATTCCTTTAAAAAGATCCCAACTTTCATCAGAAGATAGAAAGGGCAGAGAGTGTGGAGGAATTTCAGGTTCAATTTCCAGAGCCACATTTGTGTCACGACTTGTTAACAAGATTCTGCTACCTGTATTGTCGTTTGGAAAATACATCTTTATATCATTCCAATCCCGTGTAAACCATATGTCATCTATGACAATCAGATATCTTTTTTCCTTTAAAGACTTATACAACCTCTGTCCCATACTTTCATCGTCCATTTTGAAAACAGGATCCTTAGAATCAACGATACAACTTAAGATGTTGTGTAATGATTTCCTTTTCTTATGCATTCGAGAGAAAAAATTTGCCCATGATCGGACATGAAAGTGATAAACAACTTGTGGGTCATTGAACAATTTTTGAGCTAAAGTAGTCTTACCAATTCCGCCCATACCAACAATGGAAATCACTTTCAGTTCCTTACTCGGACCTAGGAGTTTGTCTAGTAATTTCCTTCTCTCATCATCAAAGCCGATCATTTTCCGATCCTCTGCAAAGGTACTCCATTTTTCAGATGGTGAAAACGAACTACTCCCATCAGAGAGATTTTGAACAGTGGGAATTTCTTGTTCAAGGGTTCTGATCTTCTTGACAAGAACATCAATTTCTGAACAGTACCGTTCAAAAAAATCCCTTTCCGGTATAGAAAAAATGGTACCCTTTTCACGAGTATTTCTCTGAGCACAAGAGTCAGTGACAAATAAGAGTTCTTGCACCACTTTTAGAAGATCACCAACTAAATCTTTAAGACTGGATGAGTGGTGAAATGATGAATTGATCTTCTGCATCCTCACAAGAAACGATAATGAGAACTTGAGATCTTTATAAAGAAATCTGATATTGGGTTCAGGAGGAAGGGATGTATGATTTTGTAACCAGTCAAGGTTCTCTAGTACGAACTGAATGCCATTGTGAGCTAAAGAAATACCGATGACTGGGCAGGTGCTGTTTTCTGGAATCCAACAGTAAAGTCCATCTTCCTTGAGGCTTAAAGCCATATTTGTGTCAGAGATAGATGGGTTTCCGATTTCAGTATCAGAGGCTGGTTTGCCGAAAGAAGAAGGATGAAGAAACAAATGGCATTACCAAACCAACCACTGGACCTGGTCACATTTGAGACAGCCAAAAGTTGTGGTTCCCATTGGTTGTCCTTGGCTTTGCAAAAGTCTTGTTCGAAGTTCGAACTGAGCCTACGTAAAAATCCTTTTAAATTTTTCAAAATTTTTTTTTCAAGTCTTTTCAATTTTGCAATTAATTCGCCGACAAGAGAAAACTTATTCCATGTGGTCTTACAGTTACTGCCTCCCCGTTCCTTAACATTTCTTATTCCAACTTCTTCTCGTGAGGTATTTTATTCATCTTTTCTAAAAATAAGTACGGTAGCAATTTTGTAATTAATAACTTTCTGAAATTTTTAAAAAGTTCTTCTAACAAATCATTATAGGGGACAGTATACTTACCTAATAGGGAGGACAGGCTTAGGTTAGTGAACCATAATAACTTTGATCAATTTATATCTAGATTATTTTAATCAAATTATATTTTATTAATTATCACTTAAGCCAAGACTTTAAATTATAAAATATATTTACAAAAAATAATTTTTTTAATGAAGTTTTTTTTTTAAAAAAAAATGTTGATTGTTAACTTTGACCATTAGAAACTTACCTGTGTTCTAGCATTGCCCTTTAATATAATATGTGGGATTAAATTTATATAGGCATAAATATTTACTCATTCCATCATTATTTATAAGTCATTTTAACTACTTTCTTTGTCACTAATTATAAGTTATCATTGTAGTTTATTACTGATTTTACTAATTTTTTTTCTTATTATCCATGTCCTTATCTTTTTTTTCTCTAGTCACTATTATTAAATTGATTAGAATTATAGATAAAAGCATTTTAAAAGAAAAAAAATAATCTTAATTTTGATAAAATAACAGTTGATGATTTATAAATAAAACGGAGGGAGTACTATTATTATATTTATTTAAAGAAAATATTATCAATTTTAGTTGATATATATATAAATAAATATTTATATATAAATGCAAGTTCATCCCGTTTCTTTTGAAGTGATCTCTTTTATGTGTTCATTTTTTTTCTTTTAATTTTGTTAAAAATTATAATTTCTTTAATATTTTTTGTTTATGGGTAACGAATAACTTATAAGTTGAACATTATATTATATTAATATAGTTTAAACTTATTAAGAAATATAGATATATGTAAAACTAAGGGTGAAATTATAAAATTTAACAAAAATATAAATTATTTACAAATTAAATGAGTCAGCTTATCGAGAGTGAGTAGCTTGCAAGTTCATATCGAATCAAGTTGGAGCCAAAAAAAAAAAAGTTTGTTTTTCTTATTGAATCGAGCCAAATATAATCGAGGACTGATTCAACCTTTAAAATGGGCAGAGTAACCACTTATAAACCTGAGTTTAGACTTTGATAGATATTGTGTAATATGAAAATAAAATATTCGTTTAGATAAGATTTATTTCTTTTTTTTTTCCTTTTAAGATTGAATAGTCCCTCCTAAATTAAAAGCGATAATTCAATTTTGAAGGGTGGGAGTATCACTTTGGCAATCACCTCTGCACCCAAAGCACATAATATTAAAAGTGTCTACTGATTGATGTACTAAGGAATAAGTTTTGATTTTTTTTTTGCTGGAGAAGTACCAAAAGTTTGGGACGTTAGTCTAAATATCATTAAAAAGAATAGTATTATTTATTGGAGCAGGGGTTTTTTTTTTTTTAAATTGTAGGGATTACTTTGAGTACCGCTTTTTAGGATTGTAATAATTGAAGACCTTTAATTTTATCACCTTAAAAAACAGGGAGTACAAAGGACGGGGCAATCCTAATCCAAATGTAATCCTCCTTATAATAATTAAAATGGACCACACATATGATTAATCCTCGATACATACATAAAACCCTTAAATAAATAAATAACAAGAAATCCATTTTTCCCTAAACAAATATATCAAACCTCCAAAGAAGAATTGGCTTTAAGCCCTCCACTTTGATGCAGCTTTTGGGCATGGATGCTGTCATCGTCAGGAACCATACTGAGGACTGGAAACTGCAACTTCTCTAAATATGGGATCACCAATATTGTAAGTGAGCATTCTGAACATGGGGCATAATACCATTCAAATGAATAATAAAAAACAAGACAACTAAAAATCCTTGATTTTGGCATTACGTACCTGAACCTCTAGTACTCTTCAAAGTGATGGTAAATCGAGACCTTTAGATCATCGTTGCCCAACAACTTCTGTGATTCTTGAACTTGAATGACTGATTCCATTGCAGAGTTTGATGAGTGATACACCTTGATAGTTTGGAGTGTGAGAATTTCTTCAAATTCTTGAGGAATTTCTTCAAGATTTAGACAGCCATTGAGCACTAGATGTTGCAGTTTAGGAAAATGATCACCTGAAGAAATCCATTTCTGAAGATCCATGTGAGAAAGTTCTAAGAATTTGAGTTGAAAAATCCCTTCATCACTTGTCTCCCACAGCGGTCCGCTGAAGAAGTTGTCTTTTAGCTTCAGAATCTCAAGATTTGGTAGCAAACTGATAATTGAAATCTCTTCCCACTGAAGATGACTACCTACTAATGTAAGCTTTTTCAAGTTTGGAGGAAATTTGTGCAGGTCCAGGTGATCCATAATGAGAGGCTTATACTCCAGAGTTTGATATTCAAACTTTAGTGTCTGAAGTAGATGTAAATGGGCAAGATCAGGGAGGCCATGAAAATGCTTACTTGAATCAGATAATGACATGCGAAGCCCCAACTTTCTAAGATTGGGAGTTCCTGCTAATGCATTGTGGACAGAACCTGAAGGGCTCAATTGTGAAATACTTTGCAAATTCTCAAGCACAATCGGTCCAGATCCAAGAAATTCAGGAGCAGGAGCAGAAAAAAGTAGTTCCTGGGAAATCCAAAGATGCCTCAGTTTTAACATTTTCCAAAATTCATTTGGCACTTCAATTTGGCCACCCTTGTCCACTTGAAGGATGCAGGTTTCCAAGTTCCAGAGCTGAAACACAGATGAAAGATGGGAGGTGACTCGATAAATCTGAAGTTCCAAGTACCTCAAATGGAATAGTAATGAAAACTGCAAGGGGAAATCGGGCAAGACAGCATTTCGCAATTCCAATCTTCTGAGGAATCGATAAACTAGCAGCGAACAGTCCTCCGACACCTCATGTAATGATACATGAAATGGTGTCATATGAAAATGAAAGTACTTGTCACAACTCCGAAAGGGATAAATAATGACATGTTTTGGAACTGAGAAAAGACTCCGAAATAAAGGTTTTCTATTACATCGGCAAAAAGGCTGTAAGAATTTCTTTTCCTCCACCTTTTTAAAGCACAGGCTTCTCAGCAAATCATGAATACCGCAGGATTTTATACCTCCATCGGACCTTTTCTCCACAACCATTACAAGACTTCTATGAACAAGTTCCTCCAGACAATTTTCCGCTACATCTTCCGGGCTTTTATCAGCTGTCTGCTGCTGCTGAATTAATCCTTCCGCTATCCAAGACAACGTCAATCTTCTCGCAGGAATGCTGTAATCATCAGAGTAAGTTCCAAGGTACAGCAAGCAAGATTTCAGCATGGAAGACAAATGCCCGTAACTCATCTCCAAAATATCACTGCATTTCTCTGAGAAGTCGCCAGTAGAAGGAACGTTTTCGGCCACATGCCTCCACCGTTGTTCTGACTTCTCTTCCCTGGAAAGAATTCCTCCTATGGCACAAATTGCTAATCGTAGGCCTTGACAACTTTCAACCATATCCTTCCCTAATTTTCTCAGATCTTCTGGGATATCATTATTTTCAGGAAATACTATTCCTTTAAAAAGATCCCAACTTTCATCAGAAGACAGAAAGGGCAGAGAGTGTGGGGGAATTTCAGGTTCAATTTCCTGAGCCACATTTGTGTTACGACTTGTTAACAAGATTCTGCTACCTGTATTGTCGTTTGGAAAATACATCTTTATTTCGTTCCACTGATCTGCATCCCATAAGTCATCTATGACAATCAGATATCTTTTTCCCTTTAAAGACCTATACAACCTCTGTCCCATTTCTTCAGCATCCGCATTAAAAACAGGATCCTTAGAATCAATGATGAAACTTAAGATGTTCTGTAAGGATTTCCTTTTTGTTCGCAGCGGATAGAAAAATTTAGCCCATGCTCGAACATGAAAGCGACGAACAACTTCTGGATCTTCGAACAAATTTTGAGCTAGAGTAGTCTTACCAATTCCGCCCATCCCAACAATGGAAATCACCATCAGATGAATTCTGGGACCTATGAGTTTGTCCAGTAATTGTCTTTTCTCCTTATCAAAGCCTATCATCTTCCTATCCTCTACAAAGATACTCCGGTTGTCACCTGATGGAACCGAACTACTCACATCTGAGCCATTAATGTGAATTGATCCCATTTCTTGCTCAATGTCTCTGAACTTGTTGACAAGAATATCAACCTTTGAATAGTACCTATCAAAATCCAGGGTGGGTATCGAAAATGTACTGGAATCCCTTTCCATAATGTTTCTATGCACACAAGAGTCAGTGGCAACTAAGAGTTCTTGTAGCTCTTGTAAAAGATCATCGACTAAGATTTTAAGATTGGAATTGTGAAATGATGAACTGACCTTTCGCTGCATCCTCCCAAGAAACCACAGTGAGAACCTGAGATCTTCATAGAGTAATCCGGTAGACGGCTCAGGAACTAATGATGCATGTTTGAGTAACCAATCTAGGTCCTCTAATACAAACTGAATGCCATTGTGAGCTAAAGTAATATCGGTGGCTAGCGGGGTGTTGTCTGTTGCGGTCCACCTGTAAAGATCATCTTCTTTGAGGCTTAAAGCCATATTTTGTGTTGGAGAATTCAGTAACCAGTTTGAATTGGGTGAGGCTGTTTTGCTGAAACAAAGATGAAGATATATTTCTATGGCATTACTAACTATTGATCAGTTTTTTTTCTTCATCAAAATGTAAAAGAATGAAGAGTGAGTGTATTGGGGGGTGCATACCGTGGATGGCTTGGTCACATTTAAAATAGCTCAACATTGTTACTTCACCCTATTAATTGTCCTTTGAAAAGTGTTCTTCGGAGGCAGCATGACTTTGACATGGTTTTAAGTTTATTTCCCCCTGTCCTAGGAATTGTTCAAAAATTTTGAAATGACTAAAATACCTCATGCAATATGTTGGACTTCGCTCTTACGATCTTTTATACTCTTTTGGTCATTAAATATAGATCATTTTAATACATTTTTGAGTCGTGAATTATAAATCATTATTATTAGTTAATTAGAATGAAGAGTAAGTGTAATGGGGTGCATATTGGGGATGGTTAGGTCACATTTAAAATAGCTCAACATTGTTCACCCTATCCAGGAGTGTAAACAAATTGAGTCGAGGCGAACCCGAATTTACTAGACTCAAGCTCGACTCGTTTATATTCCTTCAAGCTTAAGCTCTGGCTTTGGCTCTTAGGAGCTTAAATAGCTAGGTTCGAACTCAAGCTCGGACTAGTTTAAGCTTAAAAAAAATCAATAAAATTAAATTTTATAATAATAATATTTAAGATCAAATTAATTTATGCAACTTTTTCAAATCTAAATTTCTCAATAAGTCTCTGAAGTTTGAATAAAAAGAAAAATTAACATTAGAATTACTTAAATCACAACTCATGAATGATCAAATTGCATCACACGTTTCTCCTAAATTGATGAAATATAATTCTTGTAATTCAATTGAGTATTTGAAATGATAAAATCTCAATCGCATCATAACAAACAAGACAATTCAATATATTAACAATATATATAAATATATATATATATATTTATATTTATATAATCACCCAAATAAAAACAAGAATTTTCTTATATATTTTATGTAAATTTTGAAATTCAAAATGAAATTATAACGTAATTGATTGGTCCCAATGTAAAGTAATTAAGAAAAATATTTAATAACTAAATTTTTATATTATATATCATGTCCACACATGAACTTCTAATTCTCAACTTCAAAGTAACTTTTTAAATATTTCTTGAAACAAGAAACTAAAGCATCCAATTTACAGGAGTAAGATCAAATTACATGCATATATAAATAATAAATTATATAATAAATAAACAATATCATATTTATAATATATAAAAATTACTATATATATCAAAAGCTCTTTTAAGCTCGCAAATCTAAATAAACGAATACATATGTGCTCGACTTGGCTTGGCTCACTTAGTAAGAGAAACGAGCTTGGGCTTCACTCTAGCTCTTCTAAGATGAGCAACCCAAACAGTTCACGAATAGTCACATCTCATTTGCACTCCTAACCCTATTAATTGTCCTTTGAAAAGTCTTCTTCGGAGGCAACATGACTTTGACATGGTTTAAGTTTAACTCCCCTTGTCCATGGAATTGTTCAAAAATTTTGAAATGACTAAAATACCCCTGGTGATATGTTGGACTTCACTCGCTCTCATGATCTTTTATACTCCCTTCATCACTAAATATAAGTCATTTTAATAAACTTTTTTTGTCACTAATTATAAATCATTGTTGTTAATTAATTAGAGTGAAGAGTAAGTGTACTGGGAGGGTGGTGCATACCAGGGTAGTTAGGTCACATTTAAAAGCTCAACATTGTTCACCCTATTTAGGGGTGTAAACCAGTGGAGCCATGCCCGAATCTATTAGGCTCAAGATCGGCTCGTTTATATTCTTTCAATCTCAGGCTCTGGCTCTCAAGATCCTAAGTAGCTAGGTTCGAGCTAGACTCTTTTAATATAAGGAAGGCTCGTTCGAGCCTTTTTAAGCTTTAAAAAAATTAATTTTATAATAATAATATTTAAGATCAAATTTATTTATGCAACGTTTTCAAAACGAAATCTTCTTAATAAGTCTCTAAAGTTTGAATAAAAAGAAAAATTTAACACTAGAATTACTTAAATCACAAGCCATGTCACAACAAAATGATCAAATTTACATCACAAGTTTCTCCTAAATTGATGAAATATAATTCTTCTAATTCTTTTGGCACAAATCTTGTGATTCAATTGAGTATTTGAAATGATAAAATCTCAACCGTATCATAACAAACAAAACAATTCAACATATTAACAATATATATATATATATATATATATATATATATATATAAGTGATGGAGAGTACGATGCCGCACACGGATGCTATGAGCAGCACCTATGATATGACATCTTTTTTGTTAAAAAAAAAAAAAAATGATTACAGACAAAGACGGAGCTGAGCCATCAAAATCATCACCACCTACAGCCACCACCTGCTGTGCGAAGCTACATAAACAAATCAAAACCATCAACACTCCACCCAACCCCGCCACCACCAAACCCAAACCACCTCCCTTGCCATTCCACCACCCAACACCGCCGGTTCTGCGCACATCACCATCTCCACCACCAAACCCAAACCCACCTCCCTTGCCATTCCACCACCCAACACTACACCCAACTGACACCAACCGAGGTGCCCTTTTCACCAACTCCGCACCCAACAGAAGGAAAGGTTTGTCTTTCGCGAGATTTGAATTCAAATTTTTTTTTTTTTTTTGAAAACTCTCCAGTGAAACAATGTCGTTTCACTTGCGAGTTTTCAAAAAAAAAAAGAGAGAACGGCGTTGTTTCACAGTGCTACACACAGTATCAGAGCACATTGTAACAATTCCCTATATATATATCACCCAAATAAAACAAGAATTTTCTTTTATATTGGATCTAAATTTTGAAATTCAAAATGGAATTATAAAGTAATTTATTGGTTCAAGTGTAAAGTAAAAGCAAGAAAAATATTTAATAACTAAATTCCCACATTATATATCATGTCCACACATGAACTCCCAATTCTTAACTTGAAAGTAACTTGTTAAATATTTTTTGAAACAAGAAAACTAAAGCATCCAATTTACAAGAGTAAGATCAAATTAAATGCATATAGAAATAATAAATTATATAATAAATAGAGGATATCATATTTATAATATATATAAATTATTATATATATTAAAAACTCTTTTAAGCTCGCGAACCCAAATAAACGAATATGTATAGTTTCAGCTTGGCTCACTTAGTAAGAGAGCCGAGCCTCAAACTCTTCTAAGACGAGCCGAATCCGAGCTTGTTACAAAGTTGAACCGGAACCATTCGAGAATAGTCTCATCTCATTTACACCCCTAACCCTATTAATTGTAATTTTAAAAGTTTTCTTCCGAGATAGCATGACTTTGATTTGGTTTTAAGTTTAACTCCCCATGTCCTTGGAATTGTTCAAAAGTTTTGAAATGACTAAAATACCTCTGGCGATATGTTGGACTTTGCTCGCTCTCATGATCTTTTATACTTCCTTCATCATTAAATATAAGTCATTTTAATAAACTTTTTTGTCACTAATTATAAGTCATTATTGATATTTAATTAGAATGAAGAGTAAGTGTACTGGGTGGGTCCATACCGGGGATGATTAGGTCACATTTAAAACAGCTCAACATCATTCACCATGTTTAGGGGTGTAAATGAGCATAGCCAAGCCTGAATCCATTAGGCTCAAGCTCAGCTCGTTTATATTCTTTCAAGCTCTGGCTCTCAAGAACCTAAATCGCTCGGCTCTTTTAGTACAAGGAAGGCTAGCGAGCTCGAGTTCAAACTCATTTAAGCTTAAAAAAAAATTAATAAAATTTAATTTTATAATAATTTAAGATCAAATTCATTTATGCAACGCATTCAAATCTAAATCTTCTTAATAAGTCTCTAAAGTTTGAATAAAAAGAAAATTTTAACTCTAGAATTGCTTAAATCACAAGTCATGTCACAAAAATGATCAAATTTGCATCACAAGTTTCTCCCAAATTGACGAAATATAATTCTTCTAATTCTTTTGCTACAAATCTTGTGATTCAATTGAGTGTTTGAAATGAAAAATTCTCAACTGTGTCATAACAAACAAGACAATTCAACATGTTAACAATATATAAATATATATATATATAAAATAATCACCCAAATAAAACAAGAAGTTTCTTATATATAAGATGTAAATTTTGAAATTCAAAATGGAATTAAAAAGTAATTGATTGGTCCTAGTGTAAAGTAAGTAAGAAAAATAACTAATATCTAAATTCCCACATTAGATATCATGTCTACATATAAACTTTCAATTCTTAACTTGAAAGTAACTTGTTAAATATTTCTTGAAACAAGAAACTAAAGCATCCAATTTACAGAAATATGATCAAATTATATGCATATATAAATAATAAATTATATAATAAATAGACGTTATCATATTTATAATATATAAAAATTATTATATATATATAAAACTCTTTTAAGCTCGCAACCCTAAATAAAAGAATACATATGGTCTTGGCTCGGCTCACTTAGTAAGAGAGCTGAGCCTCTAACTCTTTTAAGACGACCCAAATTCGAGCTTTTACAAAGGTAAACCCAAATCATTCGCGATTAGTCTCATCTCATTTACAACCTTAACCATATTAATTGTCCTTTGAAAAGTCTTCTTCGGAGGCAGCATGACTTTGACTTGGTTTTAAGTTTATCTCCCCGTCCTTGGAATTGTTCAAAAATTTTGAAATGATTCAAATACCTCTGAAGATATGTTGGACTTCACTCGCTCCCATGATCTTTTATACTTCTTTCGTCACTAAATATAAGTTATTGTAATAACTTTTTTTTTGTCACTAATTATAAGTCATTGTTGTTAGTTAATTAAAATAAAAAGTGAGTGTACTGGGGGGGTGCATACTAGGAATGGTTTAGGTCACATTTAAAACAACTCAACATTGTTCACCCTATTAATTGTCCTTTGAAAAGTCTTCTTCGGAGTTAGCATGACTTTGACATGGTTTTAAGTTTAAATCCCCCTATCCTTGGAATTGTTCAAAAATTTTGAAATGACTAAACTACCTTTGGCGATATGTTGGACTGCACTCGCTCTCATGATCTTTTATACTTCCTTCATCACTAAATATAAGTCATTTTAATTTTAAAAAAAAATTACTAATTATAAGTCATTATTGTTAGTTAATTAGGTATTTGATGGTATTTTTTCTATATCATCCCTTTAATGATATTTAAATTTTTGAAAGGGTGATTGAGAGGACATTTTAGTAAAAAAAGGGTTATCTTAATTTTTGTAAAATGACAGCTAGTGACTTACATTTAGTGACAAAATGAGTATATTTAATGCGTAAAGAATTTTCAATATTAAGTGCAGTTGAGTGGTTTGGAGGTTAGGGTCAAATAACGCATGTCATGATTTTGACTCGATCTTCATGCCCGAGTCTATTTTAAGTTAGACAAATTTGCTTATTTAGTCTCATAACTTTTTTTTTGGTCACATAGGTCCAAATCTTTTTTTTTTTTTTTTTTTTATCATTGGGGGTCCTTTAACTTTTTTATTGGTGACCTTCTAAATCCTTTTCACCAAAAAATATATATATATTTTATGATCATTTTGGCCAGAAAAATTATTCTATTTTAAAATATTGGGAAAATTTTCGATATTTTAATGTTCACCAACATTTTTTTTTTGCCTATTTAGTTTTGTAACAATTATTTTTTAGCCATGCAGGTCCACATCCTCTTCCTTTTCCATTGGGATCCTTTAACTTTTTACGGATTACCCTTTAGGTTCTTTTCACCCATAAAGTATCCTAAAAGTTAAAGGGCTTAGAAGGTCATCCTAAAAAAGTTAAAGGACCCCAATGGCAAAAAAAATTAATAATAAAAATAAAAATTTATACCTACATGGCCAAGAAATAATTGTTACATAACTAAATAAGCAAAAAAAATGTTGGTGAACTATAAAATACTGAAAATGCCCTAGATATTTTAAAATAAAATAATTTTTCCAAAAAAAATGACAAAAAATAAATACTTTTCCAATGAAAAGGACCTAGAAGGTTGTCCGTTAAAAATTTAAAGAATCCACAGTGGCCAAAAAAAAAAGAAAAGATTTGAACTTGGATGGTCAAAAAAATAAAAGTTACGGTACTAAATAGGCAAATTTGTCTCTATATTACTATTTAATATGAAAGGTATTTTCGTTTTCAAAAAAAATTATTAAAATAATTATTATCATTGTTTTTTCTAAACTTTAAAAGTCATTTAAAAAGAAAAGAAAGGAGTATATTTGGAAATAAATCAATTTAATCACCAAAAGGCTTACATATATTTTAAAAAAAAAAAAACTTATAATAAATATTTCCTCCATTGAGAATTAACGAAGTTGAACTCATAAATCAATTTAGAAAGTGACTCCTATTTTTCACAGTTTTAGGGAAGCAAATTTAGGGACAGATGCAGTGGCTAATTTTGCAATTGATGCTAATATTTCTTGCAATTTTGATTCTTTTGTGGATCTTCTTTCTAGAGTTAGAGGTTTATGTAATTTAGATTCTTTAGAAATTCCTTCATTTTCCGGATGTTTGCATATCATATGGGTATAGAATGCATTAATTTGCATGAATATGTTTTCATCTGTTCAATATGTCCCCTCGAATTGTTATCTTTCAATAAATTTGTAATGTCTCCCAAATCTGTCATTACAGACTGCTTTTTTAAAAATAAATAAATAAGATTTTTTAATAAAAATCTTTTTAAGAAAGAGGATTTTTTTTTTTTTTTTGAGAATTACTTTTTTGGTTATTAAAAAGTGTCTTTAAGTTTTTAAACTGAAATGGCGAGTAATTGAATGTTTAAAGACCTAACTTTTGCTCAATTTTACGTTTTGATCCTTAAACTATTTTTTTTGGTGTGTTGGTCCTCGAACAAATTATTGTTGGACAACTTGATCATTTGAATCTCATTGTTTAAAAAAAAAACCAACGGAAAGTTTAATCAATGACCTCTTGAACAAATTAATAAGGCAAATTCAATACTACATTATTCAATTTGTCAAAAAGGGATATAAACTGAAATTTTATTGAGCTAAATTCATGTTTTTGATCCAGTTAAATCCGTTTCTTGCTGAGCAAAAATCGAAACTTAGCTCAATAGAATTTCAGTTAATATTTGTTTCTGACCAATTGAATGGTTTGATACTAAATTTGCCCCTATTAATTTGGTCAGGTAATTGTTGACTTGGAGTTTTCAAAAAATACAATTAGAAGGATCAAATTATCCAATAATAATTTGTTTGAGGATCAAAATAGACAAAAAAAAAAAAGGATTAAGGATCAAAGTATAAAACTTATCAAAGATTAAGTCCTTAAATGTCCAATTATTCATGAATTGGATAAGTTATAAATAAAATTTTCAATTAATTTAGCTTCAAAAAAGTGTCCGCCAAGTTGTGCCGAGGTGTTGTTCTATGAATCGAACTGTCCCGAGTACACTTGAACATTTGATTCGGTAGAAGCCCCATAACCTAAATCACTTGAAAAATGATGAACGTCCCGCGGAAAAGTATACCCAATGTAACTCGAAAGTTACCGTTTCACTTGGAAAGATTCTCACCATTTTCATACTCTACTTCATCACCTTATATTTCAAATATTGTCACTTCAATATTCAATTCCAAGACCCCAGATCAAGCTCTTGAAATATTCAATTCAGCCACTGTAAATCCTCATAAAAATCTGAAAGTGCATTCTGCGATCATACACTTCCTAACCGAAGCAAAGTCCTATGTTAAAGCTAGGTGTTTGATGAAAGATCTCATTGAAAAGTTGCAAGAAACCCGAAAGCCTCAGAAGGCCTGTTCTTCAGTTTTCAAAGCGCTCAATCAGTTTGACAGCCGTAATTCTACTCCTAAGGTGTTTGGAGTACTGATTATTGCATTATGCGAACTGGGTTTTGATGATGAGGCCTTTTGGGTGTATCAAAAGATGGAGAGTTCACCTGCAATGCAGGTCTGCAATGCGTTCTTAAATGGTTTGTGCAAAGCTAAAAGATTCGAATGCATGTGGGAGGTATATGGAGATATGATCGCACGAGGGGCTACGCCAAGTGATGTCACATATGCTGTGTTGATTGATGCTTGTTGTGGTCAAGGTGATATCGGAAAAGCAGAAATGTTGTTTGACGAAATGGTTGTGAAGGGGATTAAACCCACAGTTGTGATTTGTACAACACTAATACGTGGACTATGTGGCACGGATAAGATGTCGGAGGCAGAATGTATGTTCCAAGCAATGAGGGAGTTTGGTGTGACCCCAAACTTGTACACCTACAATACTCTAATGGATGGTTATTCTAAGATGGCCAATGTTGAAAAGACCCTTCAACTCTATCAATCATTATTGGATCTTGGTCTCCTGCCAAATGTTGTTACATTTTGTATCCTTATTGATGTGCTTCAGAAAGTAGGAGAAGTAAGAACTGCAAGGAATTATTTCGTCCATATGTTGAAATTTGGTGTGTTTCCTAACTTGGTGGTATACAATTGTCTGATGGATGGATATTACAAATTAGGTAACCTGACTGCTGTGCTAGACCTTTTATCTGATTTGAAAACTCGTGGAATTGCTCCAGATGTTTTCACTTATGCAATACTGGTGAAGAGCTATTGTAGTGTTGGCAAGATGGCAGAAGCACATGGACTGTTATGGAATATGAGTGAAAGAGGGGCCCTGCTGAATTCAGTGGTCTATGCTACACTGATTCATGGGTATTGTAAGGAAGGGAATATGGACAAGGCTATAGAAGTCTGTTCTCAAATGATGGAAAGGGGTGTCCAGCCTGATACAGGTATCTTCTCTACTTTAGTTGACGGATACTGCAAAATAAGAGACATGGAGTCTGCAATAAGATTGTATAATGAGATGTTAGTCAAAGGCATTGAGCCTGATGTTATTGTGTATACATCCTTGATTGATGGATACTTCAAAGATGATAACCCAAAAGCAGCTCTTCACTTATACAAGGAGATGATAGACGTGGGCATCACTCCTAATGTTTTTACCATTAGCTGCTTAATTACTGGACTCAGCAATAATGGAAAGATCAATGATGCTATCAAAATTTTCTTGGAAAGAACTGGAGTTGGATTTGCCGGGAACCAAACAAGCTGCACAGATGGTAAAGATTTTTCTGCCAATACTGTGATGTATTCTGCTGTTATTCATGCTTTATGCAAAGATGGACAGATTTTCAAAGCTAGCAAGATTTTCTCTGACATGCGACATGCTGGTCTAAAACCAGATATAATCACTTATGGTCCTATTATACAAGTGCATTTTGGAGCCAGGCACGTAGTTGATGCAATGATGCTGCATGCTGATATGCTTAAGATGGGTATTTTACCCAATCCTATCATGGATAAGGTCTTAGTTAAGGGCTACCAAGAAATGGGATACCATAGCTCAGCTCTCAGATGTCAAGAGGAATTAGTTAAGTCAGGTATTGAACTCTTCACAGATTCTTGTATATAATCATTCCGTAGAAACGTGAGAAATAATGTGCCAATTCCATGTAATAAAGTATTCTGTGGGTAAGATATGCATTCTACATAATTAGGAAGCAACCAATGTTTTTGAAATTTTTGGGACTTCTGGAATTTAACTGTGATTGGTGAGACTGGTTCTATTTCCTATCAGGCAAACATAAACTTTTTCCAAAGCACATCTGGACCCTTCTAGCATATTTTGCATTGTAATCAAGGCTATTTCTGTTGCTTAAATTTCGATTCCATGACTGTTTCAGTTAGGGGAAAAGATTTAGCACAGTAGTTCCTCATGCTCATCCAAAGTAATTATAAACTATCTAAGCTGCTTCTACACGTAGGGAAAAAGCTTAGTTATAAAGTGAGAAAGGCTCTGCTTCAGAATGCTGCAACTACTTCTGGACAATTAATGTTAACTGACAAGGGTATATACTTTTTTTTTTGAATAGATGATTAGATTCTGGGACGAAGTTGTCCATAAAAGGAGGTAAAGTGATTTACAAGAACAATCCTTGTAAAACTCTGAAGATACCCGAAGTTAAACAGACCCAAGAAAGTTCATCAGTAATATCTCTAAACCATTCCTATAAGACTATTATTCCTTGACTTGATGGTATAAAACTTATTTTGGCTTGTGTTGATATTCAGGACTGAAACAGAGCTCTGCAGATATTGAGGCAAATGCAAATGGGAGAAATGGAGCCTGATCAGGTTTGCAACTCACTGTTGCCTTATCAGCTTAGGCCGTTGAACACGGGAGAGAGGGTTCATGATTACATTCTTTGCACAAGAAAAACTAGAGAGTTTACGCTTCAAATGCCTCACAAACTTGTAAGACGTGGAGGATATTGAAACAGCCAGAGTACCTTCTGAAAACATGAAGAGAAATTGACGACAAATTGGGGAGAGAGACTAAGGCCTTTTGCAGCAAAGAAATACAAAATCATGACAGAAGATTTTTAACTAAAGTTTAGACTTCCTCACGATTGCTGCATGGTTAACCAGTTTTGCTGGTCTAGGATGCTAACAGCACACAAGTTTTTGTGGCAGTAGACTGTGGAACCGAATGACTACAAAAACTTCATTCCTGCTGAACTCTCCATATAACTTAAAATTAAAATTAACCCCCCACCGAAGGACTATTATGCCCTTCCAATTAGGTCGTAAACGAGTTGAGTTGAGTCGAGCTCAAATCTATCAAGTTTGGACTCAATTCGTTTATATTTTTTAGATTTGAGCTCGGGTTTGGGCTTGCCAAACTTTGAATTTCAAGCTTGAGCTTAACTCATTAAATATTTAAAAGGTTTGAACTTGAGTTCGAATTCGTTTAAGTGCGATAAAAAAAGTTTGATGTTTACGCTCGTTTGAACTCAATTCAAACCCAAGTTCAAACTCATTTAAATTCGATTTTGTTTTTTTATGTTATTTTATTTTTCTTATAATTTAAGTAATAATATTGTTTATTAAATATATTATATGAATAGATAAAATATATTATATAAAAATTATAAAATAAAAAATATATATTTAATATATAAGTTTTATTATATAAAATATTATTTATATTAAAAACTCATTTAGACTCGCGAATCGAATATTTATAAGTTTGAATAGACTCATTTAATAAGCGACTCGAATTTAGATTCAACTCGAACCCTATTAAAATAAATCGAAATCAAGTTTTTACTAAACCAACTCAAATCCAAACCATTCACAAAGCGTGTAGTCTCATTTACACCCTAACTTCTGACAACCTTTGAAGATATTTTTTTTATACTATATTCCACATGGAATGCATGCCGTTAAAATTTGGGAACGTGAATTCCATCCAAAGGATTGATTTAATAAATTTATGACATTTTTTAACAGGTACTTGTGGAAATGACCTTAGGATTTTGGCAGTCTTCGGTGTCAACGACCGACACAAAGATTTTTAAAAACTTTTCAAACAGAAAGTTAAAACGGATCTTCAAACGCTGCTTTACGCAACGTCGACGGGAGGATCCAGGCGTGGTCACTTGTTTATCCTCTTTAGTGCTATGTCCTTTCAATAGTAACTCTGTGTGGTGAGGCATCCTAACAACTGCCCTTCGATCCCTTTCTCCCAACTCAAGAAAGATCATCATCTGGAAACTGAATAATTCTCCCTCCCCTGCAGAAAAGAAAGGCCAATTGATCAAGATATACATATTACAGTAGTGATTTGTAGATTGCATGGAGTTGCCTTGTTATTGTTCATGTTGCCATGATCGTCGAAGCTCTTCCGAACCTTCAGGTTCTACCCCTGTATCGTGGAGAATTTCGTCTCAAGAAGTATGGCTATTGCGGGCTTACTTCTCTGTGGTGAGGTTGATCGCCAGAGCAATCTCAAAGGTTCTCACCTTTTCCTTTGCTACTGGTGAGACTCGGCTCTCTCCTTTTTCCTTTGGAAATTTATGCTATGATAGAATTATAAAGGAGGGGGGGGAGAATTAGTTATTATGCTATCAACTCCAATTTCTGGTTAATTTCCCTTCTAATCTTATGAACTGCAAAGTTTTCTTGAGATCAAATCAGTGAAGATGTGAATTAAGGTTTTGTTTTTTTAGTTTTTTCGGAAATAAAGTTACTTCCTCTTATGATTTGTAGGCCAATCTGGAAATTGTTTATTCCTCTTCTTTCTTTTAAGGATCTTTGTTGTCTGAAATGGAAATAACAAATTCATTTGTCAACTAAATCACTTGCTTAGAATTGGTCAATACTCCATTCTCTTTAATTTAGTTATATGGTTTATTATTGGTTTTTTTTTTCTTTTTCTTACTTTTATTTGAAAAAGGATTGGTATCCAAATCTAACTTGGTTTGGTGACAATAGAATTCCCATTGTTGTTTATCTCTTTTGGTTTTCAATTATGATGCCCAGAAACCAGATGGTTCTGATCTAGAGTGTCATGTTAATGTTAATTGTGTAAGGCCCTACTTATTGCAAAATTGCAGGTGGGATCGTTGGTGGTGCTATTGCTGGTGCATTAGGCGGGTGGGCTTCTAATCGTGGCATTGTTCGTGGTGCCATATTTCTTGCCATTGCTGGGGCTACTGTCTCCCTGGAGCTTTTGGATACCCTTCGAACTAGCTGGTGTTCAAATTGCACTTGTTCTTGTAGCTTATCTTCTTCTGTGAGCATTTCTATTTCACTTCTGCTTAATATATGCCCTTTTGTTCTTTAAGTGTCCAGAAATAATTTGTGGTATTTGTGTTATCAGACAGAACTCTTGCAGAGGCTTATTCGTAGGACACTTGCTGATGAACAACTTCAACAGTTTTTACCAAAGATTTCAAGCATTCGTCCCCCACAGGTTTTTCCTAGATCAGCTTAAATTTCAGATTTTAGCTTTTTTGGGAAAGTAGTAATTGCTCTCATCTGGTTATACCTTAAGCTATCTTTTTACAAGTCTGAAAAGACTAACATTCCTATTAGTTAAATGTATGATTTGGTTCTAATACTCTATTTCTTTATCTTTACTGTGGGAAACTTCTGAAACTAAAACATCTGAATATTTGATTGTTTGAAAATCCTGCAGGTGAATGGTTCTTACATGCACCATAATGAAACAAATGCTGTTGTTCATAACCAAGTAGCATCATCAGGGTTGTCTACAGATTCAATAGAAAGGCTACCATTTCATGTATTATCATCACCTAATATCAAGGCAGAGGAAGAAACATGCTGCACAATATGCTTGCAGGTAATCTCATAACTAATCACTGGGAAAGAATTATGATTATTGATTACCATAATTTCATTAACTGATTAATAAAGGGAAAATTCGCATGCACAGGATATTGCAGTGGGGGACATTGCAAGGAGCCTGCCTCAGTGTCACCATACATTTCACTTGGCTTGCGTGGATAAGTGGCTGACTGAAAATTGTTCATGTCCTGTATGCAGAGAAGATGTATAAACCTTATTCGCCCACACC
>JAOXNR010000032.1:7170774-7206523 GCA_028571225.1 Parsonsia alboflavescens | reverse complement strand
TTATATATATATATATATATATATATATATATATATATATATATTGAAAATTGTACTATAATTTATATATCTTGATAAATAAAACAACGACAAACTACTTATATTACTAGTATTATTTTTTTCCCAACCTTTTCTTCTCATAAAATTTGGAGTTATTTATCACAAAGCTCCCTCTCTGCTGGCCACAAGTCTTAGTCTTATTTTGATTATCAATAAAGATCTCTTTCATCAAATAACAACAATTTATTGGGGCTTGGGTGCTCATGACGGGATGTCCCTCTATCATATTGTCTTGTGCAGTGTAATATGTGGTTGACAAACTTAATTTCTTAATCATGATAATGAAATATATATATATATATATATATATAGCATGCTTCTTTACAACTGTATAGGCTATAATAATAATTATTATATATTAATGCTAATTGTCTAAAGCCGACAACTAAACTGTCGTCTTCCTCTAGTGCTACATTTTCCTTTAGATGCTTTCTGGATAAGTTCTGAGCTTGCTGAACCCTATCCTCTGTAATATGAGGTCTGAGTGGATGAACGGGGACGGCAGCTTCTCCCAATATTCGCTACACCAAGAAAAGATGAAGGAATATTGCTTACAAAAACATGAATATGGATCCACATTACGTTGTACAGCAGAAAGCTTCCCTACCAGACCACATCCTTTTGTTTCTCATCTTTTGCCGATGAATATTTTTTAGTTAAATTTTCTTTTTGCAAGATAATTAAGAATATATTTATTGACAGTGTGCATAATCATAATAATAATAATCAATTTTTTAAATTAAAGTATATAAAAATATATATATATATATTATTGTATGTATGTCGATCATAATATTAATAAATCTTCATAAAAATCTTGATGACCTACAATTTTTTTTCTAGGTTCAAATCTTGTTAAGAACAAATACATAAGATATATTAGACAATCCTAATCGAATATAAGAAGGGATAACCAAGTTTTTTTTTTTTTTTCATAAGAAAAATAAAAAATTAATATTTCTAAGCGAATATTATAACAGTTCTGTTTCTATTATTATACTTTTTTATAAAATGTTTTATTTGGTAAACTCAAGTTAATATTTGATTTTCAAATTAAATTATAAATTCAAAGTTTTAAAGTGTAATTTAAATTAAATCCTTATAATTGAAGCGTGAAAAATAATTCAATTTCTTGTAAAATTAAAATTTTATCTGACATAAATCTTTTAGAATTAATTTTTTATTCAAATATTTAAAACATAAATTAGTCGTTTTTTTTTCATATGATATCTTTAGAAGTTAAATTAGCTAGATAATTCTTTCATGATTATTAAAATTTTCTTCATAAATCTTAACTTTATACTGCAAAAAAAAAAAAAATCCATCTTAAAATTAACTTCCATTAAATTAATTTTGTCATCAAATTAAAACTCTATCTTAAAAGGATAAAAGTGTAGTTTTACTAAATTAATCGATTTTTATATCAATTTTTCCTCTTTTAGAATTAAATATATGGATTCTTTTGCACAGATACAAAATTAATTAGATACTTTTAGTCTACAGGTTGAGTCCCATGATTTCACCTCTCCGCTGCATTGCGCGGAAATTGTTAGTCTTGTCATGGACGTGAAAGGTAAGATTCATTGATAACTTTTATTCATAATTATTTTCATTTTTAAAGAAAATTTATTATTAGGATTTGTTAGTATAGAATTGAATCAAACAATTAATTGACTTTGAAAAAAAGTTAAAAATAAAGTAGATTAAAGAAATTCAATTCTATTTTAAAGTGCAAACGACCACTAATTTGGAACAATATCATATATTTATAATTATATATTTTCATTATATTAGTAGTAGGCATGTTCTACTTAAATTTGTGCTTTAGTTTAATAGAATACTATGTTTATTGGATGTAATTTAAAAAAAAAAGAGAGAGAGAAAGTATGACGTTAAAAGATATGAAGAGAGAAGATACGAGAATATACCCATTGGGTTAATTGTAGATCCTTTTATAAGCACTTGAGTTAAGAGATCCTTTGTATTAAATTCAATATGGGATAATGTGATACTTCCTATTCTATAGGGAATATTAGTGTATTTATAGACTATAAGCATTTCCATAAAAAATAATAAAAATAATGAAAAGGGATCACTAATTAAATATAAATGTTGTATTCATTGAATATAAAGATTATGTTCATTGGATCAGTATAATTTTTTTTAATAAAATAATAAATATATTTTTTCGTTAATATCTAATTAGGTGGCTTTTTGAAATTGTAAGAACTTAAATTTCTTAAGTTTTTGTTGATTTGGGATGGTAAATAGATTTTTATTGTAATAATTTGAGAAAAAATTATAAAAGTTCTTTATTTTAATGAAATATGAAAGATTATGTTTGTTAACTATAAAAGTTATATTCATTAAATATGAAAAATTATGTTCGTTAAATAAAAAAAATTATATTAATTGAATATAAAGATTATATTCTTTGGATTTTTTTAATTAATATATATAAAAATGGTTGCTTGAAATAGTAAATTTTTTGTGCAATCGTTGATTTTGGGATCTCCGCTTTAAATTTTATATAAATATAAATGTATATATATATATATATATATATATATATATATATATTTATACAAACGAATAAAAATGATTCAAATTTACAAAATATTTGATATTTAATGATTTAAGTAATATTCATTAGATTTCAAAATAATTATATATAAAAGTTGTATTTTATAATTCATTAAATGTCAAAACAATTCAATGATTACAATTACATAATTTCCTACTCTACTTAACTAATGTTCGAAAATTAATCTCCGGAAGACAAGTGTTCGATACTTTCCCCCTTAAACCAATTCTCATCCAAAACCAAGGACTGGATAAGTCTGCAAAATCTTACATGAATCATCATACGCTCTCACACTTGACATCTCAAGATTTCTCATCCAAAATTTACCTTTTTATGTATTGGAAAACCTCCAAGAAGATCATTTCAATTCAGCGTTAATCCTCTCTTTTTCCTCCCAATTTTTGATTATGGAGAATCCAAAAGTTGATCATCAAAACCCACTGATCATAGCCATGAAAGGCCACCCGGGCACTGGGAAAACCACCCTGGCCAAGTCCATAGCCAAGAAACTCAAATGCCCTCTTGTAGACAAAGATCATTTCAGAGGTTGCACAAAGGAACTTGAAGAAGGGCTCAATATTTTATCCTACCCGGGATCATCAAAACTCCTAAATGACTTGTCTTATGATGTTATGTGGCAGATTGCCTCAACTCAGCTTGGTTTGGGTATCAGTGTAGTCATTGATTCACCCCTCTCCAGACGTGCCCAACTCGACCGGCTACTGGAACTGGCTGCTCTGAACGATGCCCGGGTCGTTATAATTGAATGCCAGCCCAAGGATGAAGGGGAGTGGCACAGGAGGCTTGTGAGGAGAGGGGTGGATGATGGATCAAGTTGGCACAAGCCAAGAACTTGGGGAGAGATGGAGAAGCTGTTGGATGGCTATGGAGGGTGTTGGGATTATGACGTTTCTGGGGTGCCTAAGTTTGTAGTGGACACTACCGCTGATATTGGGGCTGAGGTAATGGTTTCTTCTGTGATGGAATTTCTCAAGTCTTGTGTTGTCAATTCAAGAATGTCCCCAAGGATGAATGGCTCTTCAAAGTAGTCCATTTTAGATATTATCCAAGAAAGTTTCTTTATTGTCTTAAATCAGTTCTGATGTACAGTTTCATAGCAGTGAAAGGAGGCATTTTTTCTTGAAGAAAATGGTACGTGTTTATATAAAACTTGTATCTTCCAAATGTGGTTGCAGAACTTTGCTAAGAATATGTATAAACATTGAGGAAGAATCTCAAAAGTTCAAGAAAACTTTCAGAAAAAGTAACTCAGACGAAGGAAAACTGATTATACACTCTTGATTCCAAAAGTATCACATCATTTCAGATTTCTTGAAGATACATATCCCTATAACTTTGTACTATGACAACAAAAACAAATACCTAAGAAAGCAAATATTTTACAGATTTGGTTCATTCTCAACAGCATTTGATGCATGGAAATGAGTGCAAAGAATTCAAGTGTCTGAATATATATAAGTTTCTATATGGTAACACTCTCAAAGATCACTATTTAATTATGGCTCAAGAAACAGACTTTTAGTACACTGATCTTTTCCTGCTCTTAATACCACCCTTGGGAGAAGAAGAGCTCTTAATACCCTTGGGAGAAGAAGAGCAAGATGAAGATGTTGAAAAGCTTGCCCAGTTATTTTCAGCTTTGTCTTTGTCAAATGCCTTCATCACTTCATCCTTAAGTTCCATGTATCGCGTCCTCTTGACGCTCTGCTCCTCTGGTGGTCCCTCCTCCAGAAGTAGGGTGCCATGCATTTCATCCTTCAAGAACCTATCTATAACTTCTGAACAATGGGGGAAAAACCGCCTACCTGTCTCCACTGCAATCCCAGAAATATAGCCATCAGAAGAACAAATTCAGAAAAGAAATATGTGAAACTTGGAGCAACTTGGTTGAAGTTTTATCAAATTCTTTAAAATCAAGAATTCAGCTTTCTAAATTTCATTCTAGTTCAATACTACCATCATTCTACACCTGCTTTTATCATCCACTATAAATTTGCAGGAATCAAGCATGGAAAATTGCTTATGGCATAACTCAATCCTGGTTCTTGGAAATTCTTATTACAAATGCTGAAAAGACCAGGATTAACTTGATGAAAATGAAAATCAAAGATGCAGTAAAAGTGCCATTCAGGATGAGATGAAAGGAGATGCTCTTCTGTGCTCTCATGACTCCTCTTGAAAAGAGATTGAAGCATCTTAATGCAGCATGGGACTATTACAGCATAGGACCAAAGACTCTTTTCTTTTGGTAACTTTTGGAATTCAAAGCCCACGAACTTAATAGTTGTTCGGATATGTTCCAGATGATTAAACTATTGGATGTGAAGCAATTGCATGTCCATGCTTTCTTGAATGATCTAAAATATATTGTCAGTGATAATCTGATTATTATCTGCGGAGAGTCAAGAGGTAATAAATGCTCAAAAGCAATTACCGGAGGGGGCGTTAGAATGGAAAAGCACCAGAATGGTTATTATTAACTTTTTTATCTGGATCATGAGAACAAGAACACTGGTATTATTATTAGTGTTTATGGACAGTAACCTGTTTTCTGAAGGGCTTGGAGGCGCACGCGAAACCGCTTTACTTGTTCGGAAGGTATTTCATTCAAATCCACTTCTCTGAGATTTCCACAGGATGATTTAGATGCTTGAAGACCATGAAACTCCGAAGTTGAATCTGCATGTGCTATTTGCATGGCTAGCTTTGCTTCCCTTGGAAATAATACTCGTGCAAGTGCCACTGCCACATAAAACCAAACTTTTGAGAGAACTCTTAGAAATGCTATTTGTTGAAAGGAGAGATATCAAGGAGGGTGGAAAGAAGGCTTGGCAAAGGCTTGATACTACTCTGTTACCAAATTTCATACATCACACCAGAGGCTACATATACAAACTGAGGGACCTCAATCCACCTCATTAATTTTCAGTTTAAGTGCGATATGTGTGTATATATATATATATATTTCAATTTAAGTGAGATATGGGACCTAATAATATCACATTTTCTATAACATAAAAGGTAACGATTCTTACACCAATGAAATTTCTCTCTAATTCTGAAAAGGTAGAAAATACATACTTCAAAAGTTTATCCGAGTAAAATCCAAGATTTTCATGGCATTAGTTGGTCATCAGAAAGCTCAACCAAAAAAACAACAAAAATGAAGCTGAAAAGGTTACCTCTATTTTCAAAAAGCAGCAGTGTCATAAGCAAATTTTCTGGCACTGTCATTGATAAAACAGAAATGTTACCAGCCAGAGGATTTCTAAGTTCTCTCTCCAAGACATCAATGCACATTTTGTCTGTATTAGTTTCCTGCCCTTGAGTTGTTGATTCGTTATAGTCCTTAGGCCGTGTCAGCCTCTGGCATATTGTAATTGCAGTTCGCCCATCCCTTGAGACATCTGAAACACATGCACCCTTGCTTAGTAGGCCTACAATAATTGTTGGATCCTTGCGTCGAGCTGCTACATGAAGTACCGTATATCCACGTGAATTTGTAAGGTTGAGGTTAGCATTGCCCAAGCAAAGCACCTCCCTCACAACCTTAGGATTGCAGTATGCAACAGCATAATGAAGAGCATGAGCAGAATCTAAGGTAACATCAGATTCAGCAAGAAGAAGTTTTAACAACTCGACATCATCAGAGTCCAATGCCTTGTGAATCCTTCTAATTCTCTTGTCTTTCAAAGGGTCCACTTCAGGAGTATCATCTTTTGGCTCTTGTTGAGAGTTATCATGAAAGGATTTAACTTCAGTAAACAAATCATTAGGAAGTTCTTTCTCGAGAGTGATATTGTCTAAATCTGAAAGCGCTATCCGTTGGAGACAGTGTGTCTGCAGTTGGTTCAACTCGCAGTGGAAGGCGACCATGATGATTGGAATCACATCTTCCACATAAGCTTTATCAACAAAGTTGAGAAGACGGCGCTGCACCCAAATGAAATGTCATATAAATAGATTGAGAAATATTATCACCAGGGACAATAGTGGTGAAAAACAACAATAAGTACAAAATTTAAATTATATTTTGAAACATCTTTTCATCTCCAAAATGGCATATATTATGAAACAAAGGGAGTACTTACGATTAATTATGTCAAAGAATAGGATTGAACACACATTTTCAATCTAAACAAGATTTTAGGTTAATAAAGACATACAACCTGCAATGAAGCCAAAGTGACATTATATTTAGATTAAAAACTTCATATTATATTCTAGAATTGTTTCCATATGATGTATAGTGCAAATCTATAAAAAAAATCAAGTTGTAAGCAAATTTTCATATTGACCCAAGTCATTGACAATTTCACCCTTGAGATGCATATACTTTTGTTTATGGGAGGAAAACTAATACGTCCCAAAAAGACTATGACACAGAAATTTTAGAGTTTAATGTCTTCAGATTTCTCAAACAAAGAGAAGGAACAAAAATGAAAACTCAGGAGTCAAGGAAGGCTCAAGCAAGCAATTACTGTTGGAGAGGAAGTAAGATGGAAAAGAAGAAAGTTTGTGGGAAAGGTGAAAGAGAACAGAAACAGTTATGGTGAGAATCAAACCTGAAGGGATCCTTATGAACCTCTTCTATCAGGAAAAACAATCCTGAAACCACAGCTTTTCAAACTAAACAGGGTTACTTATACTGATATCATATTAATCTTACATAATTAGTCAAGTAATAGAAAGGCTAGGAAATGATTTAAGATTTCAAATTTCTCCAAGGAACTACAGAATGTTTTCCTACTTTGGGCAACTTTTCAGCAGTTGGTATTTCCCACATGGCCCATTAATCAAATAGGAAATAATAAATAATAATGAGCACAGGCAACAATGTGAGAGCAATGTGGCAAGCTGTATCTCAGCTTTTATGCACTCTTTTAAAGCAAAGTCAATTTCTTAATTTCATTGCTATGCTTATATGCATAAGAGGTATTGTTAAACATCTGGCCTAAGCATGACACTATGATTTAAACTTTAAAGTACTGGTGTTTACAATACAAACTAGTAAGAACAAAAGCAGCATCACACTTTCCAGTATAAAGTTCAAAGAAAGGTAAGGCACTCCAATTAAAAAGGCTCAAAGAATTTAAACATGTATTATGGAAAGCACACCTGCACAACCATAACAAGTTCTTTCATCTGAAACGTGGCAGAAGCATACATGAGTTCCACTGCATAGTTAATGGCAGGACCACAAGCATCATGTGCGCAAGACTCATCAACACATGTGGAAACCTCAGGTGGAGATGGCTTAAGCTTTCCAGTATAGATATAATTCAAGAAAACCATAAAGGTTTCATACCCTATCTTGCCATGAGGCACCAATTCTGAAATAAGATATTTTGGTTTACAGTCCCTTTGATAGTTGGCATTACTCTTCTTAAACAGTTCATGGAAAAATGGACTCCTAGAAGCCAAGATGCACCGGTTTACACCCACAGAACTTCCTTCAACAACTATCTCTGCATCACTGTAGTTGTATTCAGCATCAAGCAAAAGCTTTTCAAGACTACAACTTAATTTTGTCAAACTCAACAATTCAAGGCTGGTCCCAGGCTCAAAGCCACCAGGATGCAAATTGTGGGCACTGGAGCCATTTGATGTATAAGATGATGATGCAAAACTCAGAGATGACAAAAGCTCATTCTCATTTTCCATAACTGTCAGCTGATCCCTTTTTGGATTAACTTGCAAGGAATGAGAATCATTTCCCAAAAGAATAAAGAGTATCCTCCATAAAAATGATAAATACACGCACAGACTACACCAATATTCTAACTGACAAAACACTGAAATTCACCGAATGAATAATCCTTAAGATTGCAGCGATTCAAGAGCATTAAGAAGCTAGGTTGAAAATCTTTCCAGCTCCCAAATGCTTCAGCAGTAATTAGGATCAAACTGAAAAACCAACTCACGAGGATAAAGATTCAATTTTTGCAGATAAAGAAAATTCAGAAACCACGAGAAGGCCTCAGGAGAAAGCTAATTGCAGTTGCCCCTTTTCAGCTAGAAGGATCAAGCGCACATGCAATATCATATTCTCCCTTTCACAAAAGGGCCAAAAACTCAAAATGCCAGCTAACAATCCAAGTCAACCCCTCAAACGGGAACAAGATCACAGCAAGGAACAACCATGTTTCGGGATATCAATCAAAACCCCCAAAGCCTTAAACTCTTTTAGACAGCCTTAAACAACTTCTCAGACCAGGAATCTCATAGAGCAATTAAAAGTTTCAAACAAATAAAATAAAAACAAAATCAGAACACAATAAAAACCAACAAAAAATTTCAAGAAACAGCAGAGTTATCAGAAACCGTCACTAAAATTGTGGGATTAAAGAGTTACCCCCCTCTACGAGCAATTCAATCACCAAGAAATCCCAAAAATAGAGAAGAAAAGTAAAGGGTTCTTTCAGCGACTTACAGGTGCCGCAAGAATCCAACTGGTTTCTACCTCGAGTTGACTTGACTGACCCAAGTGGGAAAAGAGAATAGTCTTTGTCTACAGTGCCTGGCTTGGCTGGCATTGGGAACGTGGAGAATGCGATGAGGAATACTCCTTCGAGAAAAAAAAAAAAGAAAAAAAGGGGGGAAAGTAAACTAATGTAACGTAACCAGTACAGACAACTTCATTGTGCCTCAAACAGCATAATGCATTGGTAAGAACAATCCACATTTCGTGAAAGAAAATGATTTTTGATCATAAAGAACAGACCTTGATTTGGTTGGATTGAGTCAACAAAGAGTAAAGTTGACTATGGTTCCATAATTCTTGTATGCCTAACTCAACTTTCTCGATTCTTTGCACTCTTTTTTTGGAAAATATTGAGAGACCTTCATTTATAGTTAGAAAAGTGAAGCTCAACATTCTACTCTATACAATTATTAAATTTTTCAGAGAGTTGAAGGAGATTTTTTAAAAAGAAATATATAATAATTATTATTATTATATTTTTTAAAAAAGTTAAATGAATTGTCAGAAGTGGAATTTGATCCCACGCCCGCGTTAAATGATCAGAACTTGAGTCTGGCACCTTCCACCACTCGGCCATCCTGACCTTTACATGTTCGAAGGTTTTCTATGATTGAATGTCTAAGGAAAAATGATGCAAGATCCTCAGACATGTAAAAACAAAAATTACATCAAACATAGACGATTAGGATAACCAAAATAAATTTCATATCAAAAGTTGATCAAATACTATATATATGGAGACCCCTCCAAGTGAACATGAGAACTGTTATATATTACCCAACATTTGCAGCAAAGCTTATTTGTGTGCTACTTTATTAAATTGCAACATCATAGGATGTTTAAGAGGTAGCTACAAGCTGTTGGAGGATCTCTCATCTCACGTGGCAGCAGTTCCAACAACTTGCTTTGCTTCCAGCATTTTCTCATATTCCTCGATGGACTTAAACAGTTCAGAAAAGTTTCCCTTCCCGAATCCTCCACACCCGCCTTTTTGGTACACCTTTCCCTCCTCGTCTTTTAGCATGCATCCAACCCTTTGAATTATCTCGATGAAAATTGTAGGCCTGCAAGAAAAGAAAGAAATCTGTTCCTAAGCAATTGCTTTGCTGACATAGAAGAGGCAATCACCTCCCTTGAATATTTCAATTGTTCTTTCAACAGGATCATCAATATACCAAGCTTATAAGGAATTAACAGCTTTTTTAACTTATATTTGATGTAAAAGTAGGCTCAAGAGCTTCTCTCAAGAAACAAATACAAGAAATGAATTTTGGCATAAGTAAATTGGTCTCTAACAAACAGATATGCAGCATTTAAATGAACTGCAGCCTATGTCCGTATGTATCAGTTTGTTCAATAGAACTATGTTATAATAACAAGATAGCCCCATTAGCTTACAAATCTCCTTGTTGAACACTGAGGAAGAACAGCAGGACAAGGATTCTTCTTATATGATGCTATGCTAATTGTTTTGAATAAGCCCACATCACATTAAGAAAGAAAAATGGCCAACGAAAACATGAAGAGTCTTGACTAAACGAAATCAAATAATCCTACTAGTAAATCAAAATTTCCTGTATGAGAAACATAAGAAAGAATCCATAAAAATGCATGGAGAAAAATTTTTGACATCAAGAGAAATGAGACCATACATACTGGATTAGAATGAAGGTACCAAGAGACAGGACATAGCTGGGTGAATGGCCCTTTTGGCTACTTGTCACTCCAAGCTATGAACTTGTTCATAATTTTGTTTGGTTTATAAAAGTCAGACAAGAATATGATAAACCTTGGATTTTATACAAGACCTACCTTAAAGCTCCAATCAACTGCTAAGGAATTCTCAGAAAACAAGTAAATCTGATAGAATTTAAAATGAGAATCTACTTATACACTGGAGGATAAAAAGAATCAGATTTTTTCACTAATAGTTCTTAAAAACAAACTATCTATTTAAGATTCATTTTCCACATGTTTTTAGCAAAATGATACAATAAGGATATAACCTTTATTGTAAAACATACAATCAGAACTTCAGACTTTTGGAAAATCAATTGTTCAATAAACTCATCTAGTTACTAACTTTCCACAAATAACGACTAGATATTAACCATTTTACAAACAAAAGAGGAAAAGAACCAACCAAAAATAAAAAACTTTGAACAAAAAATTCCAGCATACTTTAATAACAAAATAGAACATCCAAAGAGACGAAACTATTCTCAAAAGGAAGAGTTCAGAATATACCTGTCTCCAACAGGCTTGGTGAATATCTGAAGCAAAGTTCCCTGATCATCCCTATCCACCAAAATGCCCAATTCCTCACATTCCTTAATCTGTTCATCACTCAACACATCTCCAGCCCTATTCTTCAAGTTCTTATAGTAAGTAGGTGGTGGCGAAGGCATAAATTCAAAACCACCAACTCCACTCCTCTTTCTCATCTCCCTCAATGTCCTAAATATATCTTCACTTGCCAATGCCAAATGCTGCAATCCTGCCCCCTCATTATGCTCCAAATAAGTCTGAATCTGACTCTTCCTCTTAGTCCCATAAACTGGCTCATTCAAAGGCAGAAGGACCGTTTCAGCATTGTTAGCCAAAACAACGGAATTCAATCCGCTGTCACAAGTCCCCACATCATCTGCTGTAAATTCAGCAAATTCATGAAATCCAGTCATTTTCTTCACATAATCCACAGCAGGCCCCAACTCGGGTACATTTCCCACAGCATGGTCCAGCCTCCGAATCCCATAATCCAATTCCAAATATGACATTTGTTTATCCTCCACCAATTCAAAGCCCGGGATAAACCTAAAACTTCCACTAGAATTCTCACCATCTTTATAGCTAATCAAACGCAGCACAACATCCCCATAGAGATTAACTTCTGCAAGAACCGTCAAATTACCAAGTAAAACAGGAGAAAATACGGGCTTAGCTCCCCGAGAAACTGCAGCAGAAAAGGCAGCATCAGCATCTCCCACCTCTATTGCAACAGCCCTTACACCTAACCCATGTGAAGAAGTAAAGGAATGATGACCAGAAACAGAGAAAGAAGGAATTGAAGCGGAATTATGGGAGGAAATAGCAGGAGAATAAGGAGCAGTAAACAAAAAATTGAGGTCCCCAGAACGAATCAGATAAGAAGCATGCACAGAGTTTCCAGTAGACAAATCAGACTTGGATACAATGGGCATTCCAAGACCCCAAGAAAACCGACGAGCGGTGTTGGTGGCATCACCGCACCAAAATTCAACATGGTGGAAACGCTTGACAGCAAAAAGATCAGATTTTGGGTTAGTTCGGACAAAGTTCTTGAAACCCACAAGCTTGAAACCAGTAGCAGCATCCAATGTTTGCCCACCCATGTCTGTGTTGGAATCCTTCACCATTTTCAAATGAAATTTTACAACAGAAAAATTGGATATCAGTATAGGCAATCTAATCAAGAAGAGAGAAATGGATAAGCACAAAAGATTGATTGTGGGAGAAGAACTCTTTATTTAGAGGTAAGGAGAGAGGAATCTTTTTCGTTTCTTTTTCCGGATTTGGCCAAATTACTTGTATGATCAGACAAGCCGGTAAGGTTGATGTCTATTCTTTGAACCATCAAATTAAAATTTGAATAAGATAAATGCCAAAAATAAAAGAACGAGATACTCGTCTTAAGTTAAATCCATGTTTCATAATATTGGTCAATATGTTAGTTTAATATTGTTGCACCCATTTATCGGAAATAAAAAGATAGCGATAAAATTAAAAATCCTTTAAAAAATCAGATAAAATATTAATTAAAACAAGAAATAATATTAAGGATAGTTGGCTGAGTTTATTACGTATTTTACTAGATTATTTGTTTCTTTTTCCTAATATGTTAATCTAATTAGAATCATAAATAGAAAATATTATAGGAAGAAAAAAATTACCTTAATTTTAATAAAATATCTGTTTGTGACTTAAAATTATTTATGAGTAGAGTTAAACAAAATAAATAATTATAATATTTTGAATTGATATTGAATTAATTTAATTAAAAGTACATTGAATCACCAATATGATTGTTCGACGTTTCGAAAAATATTCATAATAGATTTTTTAAAATTCTAATTTTTATTTTTTTAAAAGTTGATATACAAGAATCAAGAATGATGTAAAATATACTATCTCCATCTCATAAAAACAGTCCACATCCTTCTTTTACACATATTAATAAAAGCAGTTAATATAGTTAATCTAATCACCTGTAACGATAATTTTACTTTTACATGGGTCCATATCTTCTATTAAATATTTTTGTGTCACTCTTAGTATTTAATTATTATCTTTTAATATATTTTAATTTTAAAATGTGAAAAGATAAACTAAATCCCTTTTATAACTTGCATTCAATCTATAGAAACATTTAATGGAGCATATTAGAATTAGAAGTAGTACATATTAAGAAGGAATTAATGAGGGTAACTTAATCTTTTAACCCATAATTATCTCTCCTTATAAAAAAACTGAACTATAATTTGGGACAAAAAAAAAAAAAAAAAACTGTGGGACTACAATTTGACTTGAAAAAGCTATTTTAAACATATATAGAATAGATTTGATAAATTTAATTTATTGCATAATTAGTCAACTAATTTTGTATTCAATAAATATATTACGCGCTATACATCAAATTTAATAAATTTGAGGGAAAATAAACCAAAGTAGTACCAATTATATTACCCAAAATTCAAAAACATATCAAATTTATTTTTTCTGCCATATAAGTACCACTAAATCTTACAAGTGGCCACTTTAATATTTCCGGTCAATTTTCCGTCCAAAATATGCCCGCACCAGCCATATGCCAATTTTTTGACAATTAATTCCCAAATATATCCAAATGGATTGACCTATTTTCAATTTTATCCACTTTCTGAAAACATTTCAATTCTACCTAATTGGGTTGCCCCAGTTTCAACCTATATCCAAAAGTCAATTTAAACTTTTTTTTATAATAAAAATTATAACAGAAATGGAAAATTACTTCCTTACCCTTATATCCAAATTGAGACAAGGGCACCAACGGTTCCGTTTCTTCTCATTTCGAGACCGACTCCCATCTTTTTCACCGCCAAACAACTGAAACTCTCGACCTTCTCCGCTCTTCATATTTCTTCTACTCTCACCCATTTTCTTTCCTTTCTTTCTCTTCTTTCCCTTCTTCCCTTCTTCCACACTTAGTTTCTTGACTCCCAATCGAAATTGCCCCTCATTCCATTTTCGCAACACACTTTGATAGAATCCACACTCCCGTGACGGTGCCATTCGCCGGTAGATCACTTCGTCGCCGTTGCCATTACTGATAGTTTTCTTCAAACTTAAATCTTGATTTTGTGTTGAATATGCTAAATGTTGGTTATTTCGATTTTATATTTTGTTGCAACTATCTCGGACAATCGTGTATGAATTTGAAATTGTATCTCAAAATTGTTTGTTGTGTCTCGAAATTGTTTGAATCTGTTTCAAAATTGTTTCTTGTGTTTCGAAATTGTTTTGTTGTGTCTCAAAATTTTTTGAAACTGTCTCAAAATTGTTTGCAACTGTCTTGAAATTTTTTGGTTGTGTCTCGAAATTATTTGTTGTGCCTCGAAATTGTTGGATTCTGTATCGAATTGTTTGTTGTGTTTGGAAGTTGTTTGCTGTTTCTGGAAATTGTTTGATTCTGTGTCTCGAAAGGGTTTGATTATGTCTCGAAATGTTTCTTTGTGTCTCGAAAAGGGTTTGTTGTGTCTTGAAAGGTTTAGTTTGTGCCTTGAAATGTATAAATTGTGTCTCAAAATGACTACTGTGTGTCTCGAATTATTTATTTTGTGTCTCGAAATGTCTGCTGTGTGTCTTGAAAGAAATGTAATTGAAAATTTGGGTTTATTTAGAAACCGTATCTCAAAATGTGTTGAGTGTGTCTTGAAATATTTTGTGTCTATCTCGAAATTCTTTATTAACTAATTTAGGAACTAAACTGCAAATATATGGATCCCACTCATCACGCTTTGCCCATACGCCAGGTTTTCGATTGTTATACGGACCGTGAACTTGCTACGGCGACATGGGTCTCTGGAGCACTTTGAGAGAGGGCCTTTCGGATACATGGTGGATTTTTCCATTTATCGTGGAGGGTACTATTCCGGGGTTGCCCTTCATATTTTGAGACGGGAGGTCATTCTGGAGGATGCCCGACCTGATGAGATGTGGTTCCTTATTGGAATTGGTTAGACCGACTAGGCCTCCAAGAGTACGCTCTTCTCACTGATCTACGTTATGGGATCGAGTCAGGATGGAGCTATTGCTCGATTGATTGGGATGAATCCAATTCCTCCACAGATAGTCTTGTAGAGGTGGCAGGCCATGGCTGTGGGACAGCTGTCGGTTGATAATGCCCTCAGATTGGCATACAACGTCATCATAGGTCATTGGATCCTAACCCGAGAGCAGAGAGCAAACATACCCTTTTATGTATGGAGGCTGTTGGACGAGTTGGAAGCTGTGGAGTCGTTCCCATGGGGGAACGATTGGGTGGAGCCACACGATGCACTCTTATCGACAAGCCATCCAGGAGGACTCCCCGAAGAGACACTTGTACTCCAACTATTGAGTGTTGCTGGTAAGTTTTCATATTATTAATTATATTCATTTATCAATAGTATTTTTTAGACTCTCTAAATAATGATTTGAAATTTTTTTATTCTTATCTTTAATTAGTGGTGGGTATACGATCATTTCCCATCCCTGCGTTCTGAGCTGTGTAAGGACGCTCAGGCTTCGGCTTGACGTGGTTTCTTCCATGAAGCTCCACAACGCCCGAGGTGCCTCGCCCTTTGAGTTCCTCGACTTGGGAGAGAGGTGTGGCCCTAGCTACTTGACCAGGTAAGTGAATACCTTATCAATGTTCACTTTCATTTATAAATTAGTTATTATCACCATGTCAAACTGCCAATCACAGGCCCGTGCTAACTCCCCGTATATTGAGGCTGATCAGGCGGAGCGGCAGCAGCCATACTGGGCCGATTTTGACAGCACCCCATATATTACAGCGACATGTTGGGGTAATTATTTACCCATCTCATTTTGGAGGCGTGCGAACAGGGATTGTTGGTTCAGCTATTCGATCAGGTAAGACTAATCTCAATTTCCAAAATTTAAGTTCATTTTGTATAAAGATAAAAACAAAGATCGTTGATATTTTACTTTTATTTTATTTTAGATCCCACGTCTTGATCGGGATTCGGCTGAGTAGAGGATTGATCGAAATCATTCGATCAGTCCAAGGAGATCCAGTAGCGAGGCCCCACGGTCGAGTCCTTCGACAGAGGACCAAGGAAGCGGACATCGCTCTCCCATCCCCTCTCCACACGAGAAGAGTCGACGTCAAATATATACCTCTTCCTATTTAAATAAACCCCCACCCCCCCTTCGGAAACGAATACAGATGGATTCTAACTCGATTTTATAATTACAGTTACCTTCAGTGATCGAGCTACCCATGGCCAGGGTCGAGCTCCCCATGGCCAGGGTCGAGCTCCTGTTGCATTAGCTTGAGGATCAGTTACTCCAAGGGTTCACATAGTTCGGGACGATGCAGGCTAGTATCCTGGAGTGACTAACCCATATCGAGCGTAGGCTCGATATCCTGGAGAGACATGATTCCCCTTTGCGGGCCAACCCCCCACCCGACATCTCCCATAGTCCCTGACGACACCACTTAGGTAAATGTAGTATCGAAAACCCGTATCAATTTCAGTTACTGTTTTTTATCTAAATTTTAATGTGCAAATGGTTCTTATATTTTTTACATAATAGGTCGATGCACTTGTTAGTCGGACAGAGGATCCAAGCGTTCCTCTGGCTCCTCTAGCTCCGTCTCCAGCTCCGTCTCCAGTCGCCATTATCTAGGTAAAATTTGGATCGATGGATCGTAAATTTTAATCTCTATTACTCGTTCATTTTATTATTAAGTAATTCTATATGAATTCTCATATTGAGTAATTGATTTTATTAGGAGTTTGGTAGTACACATCGGGCCAAGGTTCTGTCCGCAAGTGTACGGTCACCTTATATGGACCCGGTCCATCACATCGAGTCATTGAGGCCAAGGATGAAAGCGGCAAGGACGACTCGAATGGAAGAGGTGTAGAGGTAGATTCTGCCTACCGTGGTGGACCAGTCCACTCTAAACCGGACACGGTTGGATGACTTTTGTAGCTTCAGAAGTTCAGATAGGTAATTCACTTTCTTTTGATGATTAATTTGCATTTTATAACTTTTTTGGTTTATTGTTTTGATCCAAATTTTTATTATAGGAGCAATCGGGGGGATCTTGTCATTTGTCGGGGCTGACCTCGCGAGGGTCAAGAATATGATGGAGTACATTGAGGAAGACAAGATGGACGGGTTCATGGCTTCACTATGGAGAGCCACAACGAAGGCCCCAGGCCCCATCAATTTACCAAACCCGGTTCTGCTTCGCATTCACTAGGACATACTTATACCTACGTAGTTAAAAAATTATATTGATCTATATTTCATTTATTGTACTTACAATATCGATTTTTAACTAACTCCAATGACAGAGAGTTCTCCGAGGTGTATGGGAAGAGACTAAAGCATCTGGAGTGGAACCGGGGTCCTACGTCTTCGAGGACTATGTCTTTGCCTGGGTTGGGGGAGATGTTGACACAGGAGAGGTAGCATGGTGGGATGCAATAGAGGTATTTAACTTCATTTTGTACATAACTCCAGGTTTAAATTATGATTTATTCTATACCAATTGATTTAATATTTGAACTGTGTAGTATATAGATATTGACGCCCTGTTCCCACCATGAGCATTGGGTATTACTCCGGGTCGATCTTCATAGGTCTCGGATCACATTGTATGATTCGAAACCATCGATTGAGGGGAAAGAGTCTCGATTTGACTTGATGGAGCCGGTCTGCTTGATGCTTCCATGATTACTCTAGCAGGCCGGATTTTATGATAAGACAGACAGTTCTACGGTTGAGACGTTCACCGCAGTTTTCCTTGACCCACCTGACAGCTCGGTACACTCCCTATTCAACCTGACGACCAGCTGCGGTGCCTATGTGTGCTATTACATGTCACAGCTAAAGAGAGGGCATCTTAAGGAGATGCCCCAATTGTCTTCTACGACCTCTGTGGTGCAGTATATTAGGAATGAGATGGCCTGACTCATGCTGCGATTTAGCGGATAGGAGACAACTTTGTAATTTTTTTTGTTTTGTTTTATATTGTAAATAATACAGTATTGCAATGTAATTTTTTTTGTTTTTATATTATATCAATGAAAATATATATTTTTCTTCTTCATTTCTTCAATATTTACCCAAACTAAGTATGATAAATAAAATAGGCTCCAAACTAAGTCCTTAAGGTATGTTTTTTGACCAAATTAGGACTCATACCCTTTTTGCAATTAGGTCCCTGAAGTATATATTTTTTTTGGCCAAATTAGGACTCAAACTATATCCTTTTGCATTTACATCCCTGAAGTTTTTTTTCTTTTGCCAAATTAGGATTCAAACTATACCCTTTTGCATTTAGGTCCCTGAAGTATTTTTTGTGGTCAAATGAGGACTCAAACTATACCCTTTTGCATTTGGGTCCCTAAAGAATTCTTTTTGGTCAAATCAGGATTCAAACTATACCCTTTTGCATTTAGGTCCTTAAAGGTTTTTTTTTTTGCCAAATCATTACTCAAACTATACCCTTTTTGCATTTAGGTCCTTGAAATATATTTTTTTTTGACCAAATCAGGACTCAAACTATACCCTTTTTGCATTTAGGTCCCTGAAATATTTTTTTTGGCCAAATTAGGACTCAAACTATACCCTTTTTGCATTTAGGTCCCTAAAATATTTTTTTGCCAAATGAGGACTCAAACTATACCCTTTTTGCATTTAAGTCCCTGAAGTATTTTTTTTTGCCAAATGAGGCAAACTAAACCATTTTGCATTTAGGTCCCTGAACTATTTTTTTTGGCCAAATCAGAACTCAAACTACACCCTTTTGCATTTAGGTCCCTGAACTATTTTTTTTGGCCAAATTATGACTCAAACTATACCCTTTTTGCATTTAAGTCTTGGAAGTATTTTTTTTGGCCAAATCAGGAATCAAACTATACCCTTTTTGTATTTAGGTCCTTGAAGTATTTTTTTTGGGGTCAAATTAGGAATCAAACAATACCCTTTTGCATTTAGGTCCATGAATTTTTTTTTTTGCCAAATTAGGAATCAAACTATACCGTTTTTCATTTAGGTCCCTGAAGTATTTTTTTTGGCCAAATTAGGACTCATTTGCATTTTGGTCCCGAAAGTACTTAGGGACCAAATTAGGACTCAAACTATACCCTTTTTCATTTTGGCCTCTAAAATATCTTTTTTACCAAATTAGGACTGAAACTATACCCTTTTTTGCATTTTGGTCCCTAAAGTATTTTTTTGCCAAAATGGCCAAAAGGGTGCAGTTTGAGTCCTGATTTGGCCAATAATTCTATGTTTATAATAAGTATATATATATCCGTATACAAGGTAGAGACAATTGTGGCCTTGATTCAATGGCAAAAATGCAATTTAAATTAAATACAAATTCACATTTCTTAAAATAATAACATTTACATGTCATGAACTGTGTCAACATTGATATTGCCAGGATAAAAATCCACATCCTCCATAGAGAAATTGACATGAACGTCAACAAAATTTGTTCCAAAAGATTGTTGTGGAATTCGGATCAAATTGGGCACCTCATGGTTTAAGTCAGTCACTGTTGGATCATTTTCTTCGGGATGTTGGGCTTCTGTTTTGTGAGCATTTGGACAGGTGGTACGATTATGTCCTTTTCTCTTGCATAGGAAGCACATTTTCCTTCGACGGTATTGTTCGTTCCGAGAGATAAAGCAAGCCTCTTGTGGTCTTCCAACAGACCTTCTGCCAATAATAGGATTGACGACCACATCATCCATACCTGCAATTGAATTCAAAGATGAACACAAGGGCACTGGCTGTATCGAAGGTACATATGCTATCCTCAGCTTTTCCGTGTCAAATGAATGACCACGACATAGAGTGTGATAATGAGCACCAGTTTCTCTATAAAAAAGAATTAAGGTAAATTAGTTGTGGAAATATCTAATTACATGCTTATAGAATTTAAAAAAAAATCGAAGAATTGGATCTCTCATGGACCACACTTGATCTTGAATCTTGAATAGGAAACACTTGAGTCTCGAATTGATGACATGGATCTCAAATGGAAGGGATGGGTATTGAATTGAGGGCATGGATCTCGAATGGACAACTCTAGGGTCTCGAATCTGGATTCTCTTGTCTCGAATCTCGAATCTGGATTCTCGTTTCCATAATGGACCCTTTTCTCTCAAATGGACCTTCTAATCAGATAAGTCAGGAAATAGACCAAAAATTTACCTGGTAACAGTAATGGCATGTTTGCAAGATATCTCTTCCACTTCCTATCTCCAACATCCACATGTCTTCTGGAGGATATCCACCAGAACATTTGGTTCCTTTTTTGGATTTCCTATGGCATATTCCTCTCTATCCCGAATGGATGTAGTCCATAGCCTTTCAAGGTCGACTTTCACAACTTCTTCCTCAATTCTTCTTGGTGATAATATCTGGCATTGTAGCTACTACTTCTTTACGTTTGTTGAACCAAGCCTGACACAAACTCCTAAAACACTCATGTGTAGATGTAATGGGCAATTTTCGAGAATTCTTGATCACGTGGTTGAAGAATTCCACGATATTGCTCGTCATTTGATTGTAGCGATTGTTTGGACAATATGCCTGTGACCAACTCGAGCGTCCTACCTCGACATCCGACCAACGATGAATTCCAGGATGCATCTCTTTAATGTCTCCAAAATAGAGGTCACATGTCTGCTTGTCATAGGCATATGTCGCATTTTTAAAACGAAGTGCAACCTGAGGATTTTTGCACTTTGTCTTTAAGTTTTCCTTCAGATGTCGATAGTAGAAGGCATGTGGAACCTAGGGATATACTGTCCTCACTGCACGCAGTATGCCTTTGTGCTGATTAGATACAATAATCAAATTATCCCGCAATCCATATGCGGTCCTGAATCTTCTCAAGAACTATTCCCATGAATCGTTGCCCTCCTCATCGCCAAACCCAAAAGCAGGGGGAAAAGTTTGCCCATTTCCATCTGCACAGACAGCTGCATAAATTTTTCCCTCACACACACCGTTCAAGTGTGTTGCATCTATGACAATTACGGGCCTCATGTACTTGAAACCCTCAATCGAAGGACCAAGTGCACAAAATGAGCTCTGAAACTGCTCATCTCACATACGTATACTGGTCACCATCCCTGATATTACACATTTTAATATGTGGAGGTATGGAGGTAGCTGTCTGTATGAGTTTTCTGGAGTTCCATAGGCTATGTCTTTAGCACGCTGTAAAGATCGTCAGGCTTTGGTGTATCCGAGCTTCACTCCATAATTCTCCCGCATATCTTGAATCACATTTTTGGGGGTGTGATTCGCATCGGCGAGTTTACCAGCATAGATGCGACCAAGCGTTGTTGAACTTACACTCCTGTTTTGGTCTTATTGTATAGTTTGGATACAGGTGTGAGTCGAGACAAACTTGTGAATAATCCAAATCTGACATCCAACACTACAATTTGCACGTACCATGAAAGTACAATCTTTTTGGTTCTTACATCGTGTCTCAAATCTTCCCCTATTCGAACGTACCATGTGATATGGAAATCGATTATTAAGTGAACATTCACGGACTACCACTATCGGTTCATCCTTATTATTAAAGACTGCATCCTTTCCAATAAAACCCACCGGTGGAACAGTATTGTCTTCCAAAAAATGGACCTCTTCGTAGTCATTCCAGACCATGTTTGCAAAGTGAGTGGAAGGGTCTGGTATAAGTTGTTCAAATGGAATCACCTGCCTCATCTTATTATGGAAGTTGTCACCATTGTCATCATCATCAACATCATCATCAGCCTCAACGCTGTGAATATATTTTTATCGAATTCATAATAATCATTTGTGCGAATATATCCAGATGTCCCCACTTCATCATTTGCATCAATAAATCCTGCCATTTCATCTTCATTTGGACAGGATGGACAATTACCGCCCATATCACCACTGATGCCACCGTCGTAAGTCCTCTGAATTTTGTTCACGACGATAACTTTAGGTTCCCCTTGCCCCTTCAAATTCATGATGCCATACATGTCTTTAATCTCTATTAATTTCATACTTCCATCACAAAATTTAGAAGCAATTAACATTTGTATTTCAAATTGGTTTAAGTCAATCTTCATCAAGTTTGCTATGGTTCTTCTCAAATCTTCATAGTTCACATCAGAGGGTACGACTAGTACACGCACCCTTCCAGCTAGAGAACCCTCGTGAACAACAATCCTCATATAATCCATTTCTACACCGTGTCTCGAAATCAACTATGTATGTCTTGAAATCCTCTATTTGTGTCTCAAAACCCAATATTTGTGTCTCGAAATCCCCTATCTCGAAGTTCAGATGTATGTCTCAAAATCTCTGTGTGTGTATAGAAATCCTCTGTCTCAAAATCCCAAATCCTCTATCTCGAAATAACTGTGTGTGTCTCAAAATCATCTGTCTCGAATCCCCTATGTGTGTCTCCAAAGTTCCCTCTTGTGTCCCAAAAGCCTCCTCTTTTATCTAGAATTCAACTATGTCTCGAAATCACTTAAATAGGTAATATACCTGTCTCGTGTCTCGAAGGCCTCCTCCCAGATCTTGAAATCTCCTCACTTCGACGAAAATCTCTATAATCTCACCTTCCTTCCTTCCTTCTCCCAGATAAATAATGTAGAACGAACAAACTCAAGCTTCCAAACACCAAAGAAAAAAATAATAAAGAAATAAACCGAATAATGTACCTTTGAACACCCCCTACCTTCGTTTTCTTGATTTCGGAAAATAAAAATAAACAACCAAACACAATAAAAAGGTGGTTTTTTTCTTTCTCTCCTATAAAGGAATGGTTCTTTGAGCAATTTTCTTAGCTATGGTTCAAAACTTCTAATCAAATGAATGATGTTAGTTGTAGTTTCTTCAATTTATTTTACAGGTAGTTGGATTCGGTTGGGTTTCGATTGGATGTATTGAATGCTGAGGGATAAGATAGTAAATACATGTTAAAGGAGAATAAATGTTTTTTTTAATTAAAAATCAAAATGTATATAGAACGAAAAATTAATTTTAAATATGACTAATTGTGAAATATTATGAAGATTTTGGATAAATAAGAAATTACTATTTCATTTTGGGTAAAAATGAAAACATCCCAGTTCTTGAGGTTAAAATTGACATTTCACATCTTCCCTCCCAATCACCCAAAACCCACGCACCCACCGACAGACCAAAATTGCACAAAATGTCATTCTTTCCATTTCAATTCGGTTCTTCAACGTAGTAACTAAGAATTCGGTTCCATTTCAGTGCAGTGATGAGAAGGAAAAACAAAAGGAAGCTAAATTACAAAGAAATACAAATAATATCGACAAATTTCATTTTTTTGTTGTTTTTATACAATGATAATACAGAAGCAACAATATTACTGAATTTTTCTACAACATACTATAAATAGCAGGATCTTCCTCATCCTGAGGATTTTCAAGAGCTAAAATGTGTTTCTGAAAAGAGGCAGCCGCCTCTTCCCTCTCATCTACCTTTCCCAATTTGTCATATACAATTGCCACCAAGTAAAATGCTTCAGCTGCCAATTCATGATACTGTGGCACCACAAATATAGAAAACAACAAAGCTCATCAGAAACTCAGAAAGATGCATCAGAAGCTTATTATATATAGAGAGTATTTTAACTAACCTCCAAAAGCTCAAGTTCTTCGGTTGCTTGCCTTAATGATTCTAGCACAATCTCAGGATCATCAGTGACTGAAACAAATATTCAAGAACATAAGGTTAATAGACAAGAAATCTTGTTCAAGGATAAGGGCTATTTAACTATGAAGGTAAATCAAGACCTGAAAATTTTGGATCCGCAAGATAGCATTTTGTTTCTGTTATATAGGCACGAGCACGAAGCTCCAAACCACCATGTCCAAGAATTATGGGGAATGCACCATGTATCAGAGCTAAAGCTCTCTTTGCATGATTTGATCCAAGTGAGAGCCACAATTCAGCCAGTGTCAGTGTTGCAGAAGCTCTAAGAAGATCCAAGTTAAAGCACTGGCAAAATGAAAGGCTAGCCAGGGCATAGGGTATGCCAAGAACAGCATTTCCGGATCTCTGGAAACAGAAATAAGAAAAATACCGTATTAGCTTTAGATCATGTCAATAAGATGTAGAAGAAATAGAGAATCCAGAGGATGAAAGTTCAACAACATACATGAATGGTATAGCCAATTTAAAGAAAATAAATAGTTCATAGAATGGAAGTTCAACGGCTTTCAATTTGACAGTTAAGTTCCACAGAAATTGGCATTTAAAAGAAAAAAATGCAGATGATAACATTCTGAAAGTCCTAAAAACATAAAACAGGGAAGAGTCAATAAAAGACACTGAAGGCAGAGCCTGCAGCATTTCAATTCCAATACCTTATGAATCTCGGCAAGCAAAAGAAGAACAGTGGCATTCTCAACTTGTAGATTGAATTTGTAACACATGCAGAAGAGAGAATTAGCCACGGCTGCTGCCTGCAAAAAACATCTCATGAGAATAGAAAGCTTAAGAAGTGAGATCAACAATTGCACATGCATTTGCACCCTCTATGCATTGTTAGATGCACAATCAAGGCTAAAGCAATACGTAATGAATATGAAGTTATAAAAACTAACAAATGTGTTGGACAAGATTATTCAGGTTTAATATTGTTGGGTTCATTTTAGGCAATCCTTCTTTGCCCATTTCACCATTCTTTGAGAAGAAGAATATGCGGCGAGTACGATAAAGGGATATATAAAGACCTGGCTAAACTGGTTTGCAGCAAGCAGCGTTCGCGCATAGCGCAGATTTGCTTCAGTCTTCAGTTTCATGTCCACACCCGTAACAGAAGAAGCTAAAACTCTAAGGTCATTGCATATGTGCTGAGCAAGTTTTAGATGCCCCCTGAAAGATACACAGCACAAAAAGAAATAAGAAACTTGGGGAATGAACAACCTTCTTTGATTAACTTTATTAAGATTATCAATCACTCAGCATTATGTCCTTACTTATGTAGAGCCCGCTCGTGAAGCAACTGCAGTTCCACTAGCAAGATTCTTGACTTTGAAACAGAGAAATACTTCTCTTCAGCCATTTTAAGAGCAGGAATGGCTTCTGGACACATAACAGGTAATTGCAATCGTCAGTTAAAAGAACATGGTTGTTTGATCAAATACTTGAAGCATGCTACTCCTCATTCTCAAACTCATTATTTTTCCCTTCTTTTTGGTGAATATTAAATCAAAAGAAAGGAACCATGATACCAGTCCATTAGCAGAGACTAATAGGAAATGTTCAACAGTAAATTTTTCTCTAGAATGAAATCTGCTTGCAAACAGTGTGACAATAATCCTGACCTTTGTATCCTTTATAAATAGCCAAATGTTGGATGAGTTTGGTGTATGCTAGTGCAGCATCAGCTATACTATAAAATAATAAAACACGGCAACCAAAATACTAGATTAGACTACTGTTTTTTTCCTAACAATGCAAAGAATACCGCATGGAAGAGGCGGCCATGGATCAGGTTCTAATAATTACCTTGATGAGTTGGAGAAACAAGTTGCAAAAAGAAGTGCATTCATTCGAGCAAGGGAGGCACTAGCAAAGCAAACAAAATGATGCCATGTCAATATCAGAGACATAAATGTAACCTGAAAGCATCTAATAAAAGAGATGTGGAAGAATCAAGATTGAATTCCTGAAGACAATAATACCGCAAGTTTGCATGTTATGTGATGTGAGGATTTAATAGATTATAATGCAAAATAAGTATGAATGGCAGCAAAATAACATCTTAGGAATACTGCACCCAACTAGAATTCAGACTCAGTATCCTACATGGAATATGCCACTACTAACCATCGAAGATTCAACTTCTTAGAGTCCAGGAATCCTTTTGTACACTCTGACTTACAATAAACTTAAAAGGCATTATCAGGTTTTTATGTTTTCTGTTTTTTTCCTTTCCAAATCTTTTGGTGCTTCCACAATGGGACGGGGGTGTTCCTGGGAGACAATGCAGCTGAAATTCTAAGTACACATCAATCAACGATATAAACAAGCCATCTGATTCAACTTTTCCAAGTATATAATTGAAAACCTCAATCGGTTACCTGCCATATGTCTCCCATGCAGTGGCACGAACCAAGTATGAAGAACCTAATACTTGCAGCACCGAATGAGGAAGAGTACTTGGTCGTGCACAAAATTGAAAAGCATCTACATTGCTTTGTGATTCATTTTCAGGACAAAATATTAGTGAACCAATTGGCTTCTTCAAATTTTTAAGCCATGCAGTACATAATGCACCATCACAGGCCATCATAGAACTTTCATCACCAAATTCATTAATGAGATGAGAGCTCGATCTGAGTTCCTGGAACAGTCATTACAGCCACAAAACAGTGGGAACAAAATCTAAGTGAAAACTTATCAATTAATTTTTTTGTAGAAGAGTAGATAAATTAGACCTCAAAAGAGGGAGTACCTTGCAGACATTAACTGGAAATGTTTTGAGCTTCATGGAACCTTTTGGACCAAATGATAACAAAGGTCTTTGAACATGCTGCAAAGGTAACAGAGCAATTTGGTTATCCCAACTACAAAAGAGGATTAAAACAATCTTAGTTTTCCATTTGCAACAACATATACCACAAAAGCAAGAGAAGAAAAGAAAATAATTAAATCCTCATATAAAACATCAAGGCAAAGCAGACCGAGAAATGAATGAAAATGTAAAACCATAGCCTAACCCAAGCATTGTATAATTACTGAATAGTCTTCTTACCAAGAGGATTTCTTGAAACACGTAAAATTCACTTTTAATGGAATTTAGCAACTGCAGATCATAGCACTGTTAAAACTTGAAAAACAAAACCTTTAAATAAAATATATGACCTGCATCATACTAAACTCAAGTCATAAAAGTCTCAGCTTAGATGCTATGGAACAGCCTTTTTTCTTAAATTGGAAAGAAGCATTTATTACTAGGAAACTATAAGAACTCAAAGTCGTAAAAGCCAGCATATTGATAGTATCCATATAACAGACACAGAGAATAATTTTTTTTAAAAAAAATTTAACTTTGCAGAACTTTCAAATTGTGATTGAAAATAAAACTGAAAAAAATTATTATACTCCAAACCGAAGCAAAAAGCTAATGCGGCCAGAACCATCATTTTGCTTTTCCACCTCCTTTTCTAAAAACATTTGAAATATTCGCAATCTAAAATTTCATGATTCTGCCACAACAGAAATATCTGACGTGTTTCAATCTCCATTAATTCGGCAATAGCAACTATCTCCATCTCCAACTATCTCTCCAGCTCCATATATTGTTCCTCTCTTTCCCATGTGTCCCACTTCAAGGTTTGAGACTTTGAGGCATCGACTCAATACTTTCCCCCAATGACACAAGAACATATCTTAAAATAAGTTCAGAAAATGCTATTAAGCATTACGATGGCTCAGCATTTGTACCATTACTTGGAGCCTCTCTCCACAATTCAACTACGACATTTTCAAACTACACCAATATGTTCGAGAAAATACAAACAAAGAAAGTTTTCTCGGAGACTGAAGCTCTTACTGTGAGGTTAAACTTGGCAATAGCAAGATGATTGGAAGCCACCAGATGCTTTAGTTTTAAGCTTTCTGCTCTTTTTATTGATCTCCTCAAGAGCACAAATAATTGCTGTTGAATAGACAATGAAGTTCCTAGATTGGCAACCGGTGACGATGAGGATCCAATAATGCCAATCAAGTTTGAAATACCAATTTCAGACAACATGTCGCAAATGGCAGCTAATGTATATGCAAGACAAGTGTCATCACTTTGCTGCACGGTGAAAAGCTATATTAGGATGGGCTAATAAAGGTTATCAAACAAACTGAGAAAATGGTGGAAAGACTAGAAAAGAACTGTAATAGTTGCAGTTCTCTTTTCTCTTTCAAGGAAGTGATCAAGGAAGCAACTTATTTAACCAAACAGCAAACATAATTTTTTTTTTCCATTTTCAACTGAGAAAGAAAGATAGTTCTAATTAGGTACAATTATTAGTGAAGATGCATATATCATACAAATGAGAGAATTTAAAGGGAAAATCTTTTTTCACAACGCTACAGATCTCCAGTCACCTTTTGTTTTGTTTTATGGTGAAGAAAGAAACAGGAGAAAATAAATGAGAACCATGTTAACCCACACTTTTAGCCTTTAAAGCCAATATGAGAAAATGTGGTAAATATCAGGCCAGGCTTAGTAGAGAAACAGACAAATATCCAGCTAACCCTCCATAACAGGATTCATTTGACAATCTGCTTCAAGCGAAGGGCAATATATTGTTTGGTTGTCCAAAGAAAAAAACAGTCATCATCTTCCTTTACTGGGACAAACTTTTAAACAAAGATAGGCACCTTCAAATACAGATTGAAATTGGTTCCATAACACCCGACTCATGTTATGTGCCATCTGACCAACTCAAAAAAATTAATGTAAGGAGTACTATACACTCCATCTCCCCAATTATTCTAGAAATTGCATGATTTGCGTTCTGATTGATTGTTCTGTTCAAATTAATACTTTAATTTCTGATACAATACAAGATAATTTCAAAATAAAAAATACAGCACACAGAATAAACACATTCAGAAGTAAACCCATTGAACCTTTGTAATGAAATACATGCTTAAATAAAAAAAAAAAAAAACCACTAGTAAGAATACCTGCTGAGACACTCTTACTGCTTCAGTTAAGACCTGAAAATTATCACGTAAAGCACTCCTTAGATTCTGACTATAAGCTGAACCATTACAAAAAACAAAAAATTGAAGCCTTCACCCTACCCGTAAGAGGAAAGATAGGCAAAGAAGAAAAAAAAAGGGAAAGAAAAGCAAAGGAAAGAGACTTAGTAAATTTAATATAATTAAAGACGAAAGAAAAATAGCCCCAATGATGAATAAACAGAGAAACAAAGGGGTAGCATGCCTCCAAAGCTTGTCTAGGGTGCCCAAAGTGAAAATGCATCATTCCCAAGCATAACAAAGCAACCTCATATCTCCCAAAATTGGCAGAATTAGACCAAGATGGAAGATTATCATATCCTTCAGTCCCTGCACTTTGGTAGAAACACCTCTCAGATTAAAATAATAATATTTTCTTTGTACACAAAACCACAGGGATGGTCAGCATAGATTTATTAAAGTCCAGAAACTGGTTAAACTGAGAAACAATTAGAAATGTCACCCCTACTTCACCTCAATTCCCTCACCACAATAAAAGCTTGAGGGTGTAACTGTTTTATGAGAAACTGCAAGAATTCTTATAGGCATTGGGCAGACTACACCTTCTGCCTTTTCAGCATTCTAAATCTGTTTTTCTTCTTTAGCCATCTCATTAAGCAGTGTAAATATGAGCCTATAAAATATTTTAAAGAAGAGGCTACCATGAAGCTGAGATGAACACAGAGCATTATGTTAAAATCTACTGACTTTTGAGTTGACAGTAAAATCAAACAAGAAGAATATGTCACATAGTGGGGACCAGATAAAAGGAAACCTCAGGGGAAAGAATTGATCATATATACCTGTAGTCAAAATAGCGATGAATATTCTCCAGAGCCACAGGATAGTCATCATGATGTAGGCTATTCAAGTAGCGCAAGAAATGAACCTGCATTTAGTGCCGAAGAAATAAAGTCATTAAGAATGTTTCAAAGTTTAATTGAATTGAAGTTGAAGGTATATCATCCTGAACATGAAAGTTACCCGGTGCAACTCTGGAGCTAGTTTTTGCAGCTGTTTAAGTATAGATTCAAAAGAATTTAAAGGGAATGTGCTACCATGCCTGACAAGAGAACACCAGTAAACTTCTAGAACAGTCATCAAACAGTAAAAAACATAATCCCAAGGTCAAAATAGTATAAGTGACCTTTCAATTGCATCAGCTTGCTGCGACAAATATCCCTGTATTTGCCAATTTGTGCGAAGAAAACCCCTTCCCAGGGAATCAAAATTTGTTGAACTCAACGGCGTGCCTGCTCGGACATCTCTAGGTTTGTCAATTTGCTTTGATTTTGAGCCAGAAGACACATCAGTTTCTGCAAGATTGCTCATTCTTTGTCAAGCCATAGAAATTAACATAAACTGCAATATATGTATATATATATATATATATATATATATATATATATATAACCATTACTAGAAATACACGTACCAACCAGTGGTACAACAAATGCAGAGGTGACCTAAACGAAGACCAAAAAACAGAACTCTAAAGTTTTTAAAACGTTGTTCTCTGAAATAAAGAAAGGGGAAATCCTTTTGCATCCCTGTAGTTTTTGACCAAAGGTACATTGTCAATATGGGTATCAAGTTCAAAGACTCATCTATAGTAAGTAAATAACAGAAGTGTACAGACATGACTATTAACTTTGTTTATCTACAAATCCAGAACAATCTTTGATGCATTCAATCTCGAAAGAATGGTATCTCAAGTTTCAAAATCAAAAGGTCAAATAGATTTTAATTTTACAAGAAATCATGAGAAAAGGCAAAATAACTGCAGTGAAATCACTTTAAACATCTGTACTCTAATAGTTATTAGCATAAAAGTTTTGATTCGTCAAACTGAAAACAAAAATAAAAATAAAAAATTTACATAAAATCGTAACTTTACGGACCCCTCCAAAAGAGAAAAAAAAAAACAGGAAAGACATTAGATGGCACTTAATCTAAGAAATAAACAATATTTGGAGCATGATCAAGCAGTAATACCATCAAAAAGTCCAAATAAGGCTTTCGGTGCCTGAATATGGAGGGAGACTCTCTCATCAGCCATTTTTCTTGATTGAAACTCCTCATTAATTTTCTCGAACACAAGGTTCTCCAAGTCCATCTTCTCATATCCCATTGATGATTCAGCATCATTAATGTAGTCTTCTAAATGTGATAATTCGTAATGACAGCTAGAGTAGGAATCTTTGCAGTATGTACAAATATTTGTCGCAAGGTGGCATACCCCCTAAATGATAAGGTTAGAAAGCAACAATAAGGCCTATAATTCAGAGATGAGTATATTTAGCTGCATGCCAAGTGAGAAGCAAAGTGTATATGCATTGATCTAGTATGTCAGAAGGGTGTAACGGCAAAAAACACCCATCACCCACCAACCTGAGGATCTCCAATTTGATTAAGATTCTTCAACTTTAAGTCTCACAAAATTATGCTAGAGAAGTGACCCTCATTAGGTCAAAGGAGAAAAATACGGAACAAAGATGCAGTAAACCAATTTTCCTTGTTACAACTTATGAATATCTGTAAATTCCAAACTATGAAACATAATAAACACTTCACACATAGAAGAGGAAAAGCAGATATAAGGTGGAAAAAAAAAACTTTTGTTAGTATGAAAAGGGAAAAATACTTAAATACAATAATCATTTTCTTCAGAATTATCTTACTTATTTATATCTGAATTTGATGTCTTTTTAGTTTGGTCAATAACTTTGATCCAAATAGGGCTTGAAGCAGTTAACTGCATGCACTATTGAAACAACAACTATCACTGCATGGGAATGAAATCAGTACCTCAAAAGTTAGGATATTGAAACCAAGTAAGCAACGGCGCACAAACAGCCCAAGGTTGCTACTAGGATCCAAGATAATTTGATCATCATCCATGACATTTGAGTCAGAACCACCCAAAATTCCTAGGAAATAAAATCACAGAAATGCAAGTACTAATTTTCAGGCGACAACACAAGAAAGAATTGTTTGAGTATTTCCCTGCTATTGCGATTTTCATTGCTTTTAGGGAATTTGAACTTTGAAGGCAACACAAGACTTACCTCTCAGGTCACTGAAAAAGTTAAAAAAGTCATCAGGGGAGGCTAATGATGATAGCCGACGTGTTAAATGATCAATCAACCAGTCATTCAGAAGGTCACCAACTTCTCTCAATAGTCCAATGAGCTCATCCAATTTTGGCTCAAATATATCATCACATGACTACAAGACAAATTTTTTTTCAGAAAAAAGGATGAAATATGGCATCGATTTATTACATTTACAACAGAAAATTAATAGGAACAAAATGATGAAAAATAGTTACCATTTCCATCAAGAAACTACAAAGAAAAATGTACAAAAGACCATTTGAACACAACTTGAAACTGAAGCTTTTCAATAGACCAGTAAGGCAAACCATACTTAATTCCTTGTTCATTTCTCAGGATTGATCAAAATTCATTTATCCACCAAATTTATCAATTCCACAATCTACAAGGCAATGCATGCAACAAAAGATTGAAGTTTTCCCTCGAGCAAGATCTTTCCAGGCGGATTAAGAAGGTGGGAGGAGGAAAACTTTATTCCTTGAAAGATCAGTAAATTATAAAATCAGGGCAGAATTCACAATTAAGATGGAAAAGAAAGTACCGAATTCGAAGAAAAGCATTCTACTTTCAGTATATGCACTTAAGTCCTTCAAAAGCAGCACAAAATTAAACCAAAAAAAGGAGGGGGAAAAAGGCAGAAAAGATGAATAATCACCTTAGTGAGAGTAAAGAGAAGTATGCCAAGACGGTTGTGATCAGAAACAGAAGAGAATGGAAACGGAATAGAGATTTGAGCTGGCTGAGCATAGACTTGAACTAAAATGCAAATGGAAACCTTATGCGGTGTCACGGAGAATGCCACAGGCGGCTTGAAAATCCCGGCCATTGCCACTACTACTCCAACGCAGAACAAACTTGCATTTGCCGATATCAGCAATAGGGAGAATTCTGATTTGTAGACTGAGTTCAAGAAAAAGGCGGTTCTTTAGGGTTTTTCAAATGCTGGCAGGGGCTATGGTACTCTTGGTACCATTTTCCGTAGGCGACAATTTTTTATTTTTTATTTTTTTGCCGATTCATACTAATATAAATAAATCGAAAATGACGTAGAAAAAGTTATTTTTCAAAATTACGAAATTATTAACCTGGCCTACTATATCGAAAATAAAATATGAAAATTGGAAAAAGAAAAACGGAAAAAAGCGAGAGAGAAGTCCCAGTGAAGGTGTCAACAGTACGCGCAAGTCCAAGAAAATTATAATAGTTTACCTGACAGTCGATAAATCAAAACGATAATCTCTCTCTCCAAAAATCACCAATCTTTCTCTTCTCTTCTTCCATGGCTTCCAATGGAGCGCCCCATGTAAGTACCCTTTTTGCTCTATATATAGGTAGCTCTGTGTATGTTTGTGTTTAATTCAGCTGCAAATTAAAGTTTAAGAATGCTTAGTAGCTGTGATTGAAGAATTTTTATGTTCTTGATTTTGAATTAAATTGTGATTAGGGCGAAGGAGATACGAGGAATAGCTTGGAGAAAATCAAACGTCAGTTGGCTTCTGGCTCTGGTCGAAATTTATTGCAGGGTCCTCTGCTTAAGCGATCTGAAACGGTAAAGATCATTTCTTTTTCCTTTTTCCTTTTTTGAGTTTTTTTTTCTTCAAATTTTACTTAATCATTTGTATAGTTCTGTTTAAATTGAACTGGGTTCTTCTTTCTATAGTGTGGTAGATTTGAGAATTGAGTCTTTCCTTTTGGGGTGTAGGAGGGATTTTAGGGGGTTCTTTCCTGTAGCTGTGTGATTTTCTCCATTTGCTCGGCCTAGATGAATTGGGTTTTTCATAGTTGGTAAGGATTGATCTCTTTTCTTTTAGGAGTGTTTTGGGGTTGTTTGTTGTAGCTGTATTTATGTTGTAAACTTTACAGGAACATTTTGATATTGTTGATTTTCCTATATTGATAAATTGAATGTGAATGGAAGAATAAGTTATACAAGGGGAAATCAAGAAATGGAACTGGAAACAAGGGAAAACTTTAGCTACCAGATATGCAGTACCAGCAATACATGGCTTCCTGCTATGGGGCTAATTCATGGACTAATTAAGATGCTGTATTATTCCACCAATTTGATAGAAAAAGATTGTATCTATTGTGAAAGCCTTATGAACTAGATACATCATGGACTCATAGTGTGATGTGGATTGCTGATTGACTGATGAAACTTAGATAGCTCAATAGGCAGGATGAAGCATAATGCAGAACTTATCTTTTTGACTCTTGTTTCAACTGGTTTTGGCTATGTATTGAAATAAATGTAACTAGAGGTTTCTGTTGGCCATGAAGCACAATGATACTATGTCTAAATTCCATAAAAATTTAAATCTATTTAACTCTGAAATAGTAGCTGATGCATATTTTTTTCTCTTTTAAATAGCTGAGGAAATGGAATGAAAGATGGGTGATCTTAGATCCAACAACTGGGAAAATGGAGTATAAGTAAGATGCAGTGCATTAAATATTCTTCTTCCTATTTCTCATTAACATACAGCTGTTCACTCTTGTTTCCTCTTTATACAGGACAAAGAGAAATGAGCCTACTGTCAAGGGCACCATTGTATTTGATGCAAATAGCACAATAACATTATCTCCTGTTAACTTCCAGTAAGATAAATGTGGTTATATATGCATGCTTCCTTGTGCAACTAAAGAATACTGTTCCCATTTTACTTTTTGGATTTCAAAATTTATGACCTGTTTTGATACAAAAACTGAATTATGTGTTGTGTCGTGTTACTTTCACTGGCAGTGGGCTGCCCAAGTACGATGGCTGCTGTTTCTGTATCCTTCTCAACTGACGGTTATCCCATTATTGCTTGCAACTCTTAAAATTTAACAAATTGCATTGGAATGTAGTGCAGGTTGTTTGTAACTTGGAAACGTGGATATCTTCAACTACACAATTTTTTTTGTTGTGATAATATTATGTTTCTATGAACTTCCAACTGTTTATTCTTAATAACGATGTTTTAGATATCGGAACACCACAAAAAAAGGACTACTTCCTATGTGCAGAAACTCCTGGTGCTGCTAGAGCTTGGATATCTACTTTACAGTGAGTTTTCAGTTCTTTCTATCTTTCTTTATTTTTAGGAATTCACGAAATAGGAGTGTTGGTTCTATATGAAACTGAAAATTTTATCTGTTGGATAACAGAAGAACATATTTCTACCTTCATTCTGGAGACAATTTATCTGATGCTCTACTGGTGTGGATATGAAAGCTATATTCCTGAACTTTTCTAATTGATGCAGTAATGATGACAGTTTTCTTTGTCTGTATCTGCATGGTAGTAGTCTTATTGTTTATGATGATTTTCCATGGCTTTAGATATTTATGGAGGTTTCCAAGAATGTATAATAAAATCAAAGTAGGTAGCCTTTCAATTTGATCTATTTGGAATCTCCCACCACCACCAACCCCCGCCCA
>JAOXNR010000032.1:7148868-7170674 GCA_028571225.1 Parsonsia alboflavescens | reverse complement strand
CTATCAAGAAGCTAGCCTAGGCCATAGAAAGTGCCCTTTCAAACTTGTTCAGGAGAAACTTTTTGACAAGAAATCAATATCCCATCTCCCCCTTTTTATGCAGCATGATGATGAGAAAAGTTGTGCAATCTAAGTAAGGGAAATGAGCATGTGTAACACCTTACGCCAAATAGAAACCAAAGAATTTTTCAATATTCATGTCGACACTTAATTAAGAAGCTTCCATTTTGGAGCTCAATAAGTAGTTGTTATATATTGAAAAAGAAAAACTGATCAAGAATCCAAAACCCTTTTTGCCAATTCAACGCCCATTCATGCTCACCAAACGCACAGAAAATGGCCCCAAGCTATACTGAAATGACACCATCTCCTCCTATATGCATCAGCACTTGACTGGAGAAAAAGAATATTTATAATTCATGTGGTAATAAATAAGTATAAATAAATAGTGTGCGGTTGAGGGATTAATTAATGGTTGCCTGCCTAACCAATGTGAATGATCATTCAATTTCGAGGTATCTTTTAGGTATTGCATTATTATTTCACCATCTCTTTTGTTAAATGCGCTTACCCGTTGGCATCCTATTCTTAGAGTACACTCACTCCCTGTTATATCTATGAAAACTTATCCCGTTTCTAAAAGACTATGTATCCTCGATAGCTTAATTTTTTTTTTTTTTTTTATTAGTGTTAAAGGGATCATGACACACAAATACGTATTAAAAAATCCATGACTTCTAAAAAAAACTTAGAATAGTTGTGATCAATGAGATTAGAAGTCATAGGTTTCTTTTTCAAATAATAAAATCAGAAGATGGATCAGAAAATTGCAAAAGGATTTAGGCTAAAAAGGCTAATTAATAAACAAAAATCCCATAAGCATGTGCCTTGCCTGTTCTTTAATCCAAACGGTTTTCTGCACAGAAATTACTGAACCCAAAAAATTTTTGGTGAATTTGGTTCAAAATCTTGATAATCTACAAAAACAAGCTGATGTGAATAAGGTCAAGCATAAAAATGTGAGATTATACAAGGACAAATGTACTGGTTTCAAATTACTATCTTTCTATTCTATATATTTTTGTGCAATGAATTACATCCAGACAACTCCCTAAAATAAGACCTTCAACAAGATCTTATTCCTTCAGAGACTTAAATTTTCATAGTCAGAGAAATCAACATGATATCTATACTGGACAACAACACAAAAAACCACCTTGGCTGATTCATCTGCTTCTGCTCATTATCTGCAAATACAAATACTAAAAAAAGTTAAAATCTTTCAGAACATACAAATATTAAAGAATTAAAAATGTAACAAGAGATATTGCATGTCTGATGAGATTCAAACAATTGTTCTTCTTCTTTTTCTTTTATTTTCTTTCCCCTCAGTAAATGATGAGATCCCTCTTTAACATCACTAGGGACTCACCGGGTAACGAAGAGTCGATTTCATTCAAGTGGCATCTTCAGGATAGCAACTTCAGGCTGGAACAGCTACAGGTCTTTGACTTGTTTTGATTCCTTTAATAGCTGTAACATAAAGAACAGTAAATTAGAAATGGAATTACAAAATTTCTTGTCTAAATTCCATTAGAAGTTAGTGTTATCTTTGCCTTCTGCATAATCTGGAGCTCCAAAAACAGCAGAACCAGCAACCAATGCATTGGCTCCAGCCTCAATCACCTATGCATTAATATCACTATTAGAAAAACAGGCGAGATTAAACAGTAAATCATAATGTTCAGAATAGTTAAAAAGGTGTTAGGAAACATTTTAGCTAATATGGTATCTAATTTGATTTAAAACTTAGCATCTAAGTTTATCAACACATTTATTGAAGTTTATTTGTGTTTGAGAAAGACCTGAAATGACAATCAGAACAAAAATGTACAATTAAAGATCAATACACTGATTAACTTGCAAGTTGTAACATATATTTTGTTGGCAGAAGGTTGATGAGATGGCTAAACTAAGTAATAGAAAAGAACATCTCAGCCAGGATTCAGATTCATAATCAAACAAATATTGATCTTGAAGCCATTCACTACAAAACTAAAAAACTTCCCATGCATAAATATCTGGACAAACTTGATAGGTGCACGAAACAACACAAATGTACACTTGGAAAAGAGGTCTAAATAAATGCCTTACCTTATAAGCATTTTTAGGACCAACTCCACCATCTACCTCAATCCATGGATTCACTCCCTGCAAACAGAAACTAAGATATCTTTCTAATGTTATCTTTTCTTTTAGAAAAAGTCTGAAGACGTGTATGACAGTACCTTCTCAGCACACAATCTTCTCAAGTCTGATATTTTCTTTACTTGACTCTCAATAAAGCTCTGCCCACCAAACCCGGGGTTAACGGACATGATCAATACGAGATCCACCACTGATAAAAAAGGAAATAAAAGCCAAATCAGTCTTTTGTGCAGTGCTTCCTCTAATAATTCATATTTTAAATAAGTAGAATGTTGGTTCTTAACAGCAGTCTCAGGTGAAAAGTAGCTACAATAGCGAAGCCCAAGAAATCTGAGATCAATGCTTCATTTGAATATTACATTGCAGAAAATCCTAAATCAATGCATATTTCAGAAAGTTTATCTCATGATCCCCTAAATTCCACTTTTGATGCAACTAACAGGTAAAACTTTTACTCTCCTGCAGTGTTTTCTAATGTCTATTGTGAGAAACATTCTGTCATGTGTCATGGGCAAATAACACATTGTTGGTTATTCAACTCATTAATCTATATAACAACTTAGCCAAAATACTAAATTCTCCTTTGCTAAAACTGGATGCCGACAACCCTTTTCCGAAAGCAAAGGATTATACATAGGAACCTAAATGATTCTTACCATCAAGAACATATTCAATTGCAGACAATGGTGTTCCAGGGTTCAAGACAACTCCTGCTTTAGCTCCCAGACTTTTTATCTGAATCATAAAGGAAGAGAGAAAATATATGATATTGAGTAGGTGACCATAGACTCTAAACAATATGTTAAAATATGGGCTTGGGCCTAACTCAACCCCAAAAGCTAGCTCAAGGGGGGAGGATTGCCCAAGACCTTATATACTACAATAGGCCCTTACACAAACCCGATGTGGGATTCTCAACACAATATAATCTTGCTAATGAATCACATATAGCTTCATCATCCTGACATATGATTTCTAACAAGTATCCAGGAAGCTGAATTTCAGCCAATTAAACTTCACAACTTCAAATGAAAAACTTACTAGGTTAACTGTACGATGCAAATGTATGGTCGAAGACTGTTCACAATGGACACTAACTATGTCAGCTCCAGCCTTTACAAAATCTGAAACTCGCTGCTCTGGTTCAACAATCATCTGCGATGCTTTAAAACTATTGTTAGGAAAAATATTTTAACAAATGTGCCAGAAGTAAATATTAACACATAAATAATTGGAAATACCAGATGCACATCTAATGGAAGCTCTGTGACTGGGCGCAGGGCATCAACAACTAGAGGTCCAATTGTTATATTTGGAACAAAACGTCCATCCATGACATCAACATGAATCCAATCGCATCCTGCCAGCTCAACTGCTTTCACCTAAATTTATACTGGGGAGTTAAAAGATTGCCAAATTCAACAAGATAAAGATAAGCATTTCTGCACTTGATCTTTTTGACAAGTAGCTATTTAATCAAGGATCTAATAATGCTTCATGGTAGAGACTAATCAATGAAAATTTAACTTGCTCTCCTAGCTTTGCAAAATTGGCCGAAAGGATAGATGGAGAAACAATGATGTCACTTTTTGAGAACTTATCAACCCGAGAAGTAGCCTTCACCACTGTTCGCGATTTTCTATTGCATAAAAGAACAATTCAAGTCAGAATTTAATCAGATTACCAAAATGATGGAATTTAATTGTAATGATTTTAAAAGTACACTTTCATGCAAAAAAGTGCAAGTACAAATTTTAGACAAGTTCATTGTTGCATTAATTAAAGAACAACATGAACAGGAACTATATCCATTAGGGGGGGGGGGGGGGGGGAAGAATGGGACTTACGTCTTTATTACTTAAACATGAGTAATTGTTGATAGGTACTTGATCCAATATTATCGTTTGCTTTTCATAGAACTTATCACTAAAATACTCCTAGGGGGGATAGGGGCTAAGCAGAGCGAAAAGGTTTTCCACGAGATGAGAAATGAAAATAGTTAGTCCCACACAATGTTTGTGCATAAGTGACTGACATATGATGAATAAGGAATATCCATCTTTCTGCTAAACAGGATGAATGTCTACCAAGTATCAGAATATATTCCCCTAATCTTTTCTTCAATCATTAACTAAAAAGGGAATTTTCTTTCAGTGAGAAAAAGAAAAGGATCAAGTCAATGAAAACATTGAATCTGAAGTGTTAGAATCCATAAGAATCTGATGTAAACGAAATTCTCGCTTAACCTAGGGTTGGTTATTTGCAAAGCCCAAAGTTAAACTTCTAATTTTGCTTTATCAAAATCTGGCTAGCCAACTTGGAAACAATATTAGAAGATACAAACATAATTTTGGTTCCAACTGCCCAGTAAATCTTGATCAATTCTTAGCATATGAGTGGTCAACGAATGTAAGACAAAAGTTTAATGAAGCACATCCATAAACACAGAATGAAAAACTTCATAGCGAAAAGGCAGTATAGGACATCTAGAATTTGCACGCTCTCATCTTCTTTGGACAGATGCAGAATCAATTAAGCAGAAAGGGAACCTCACAGTGCTCCTCACCATTTCCTTGTGCAAATTAAAACACTTCAGTAGCAAAATCCATCAAAGTAACCTCCTTTTATATATGCAAACGACATACCAACACAGAACAACAGAATAAGGACATATCATTCAAAACCCATCAACTATACATCCATTTTCTAAGGCCCAAAGGCCTAACAACTTAATTTCATTCATTAAATCTTCAAGTCCCTTCAAGATTTTGCAACTGCGAACCAAAACTTTCATCTTGGAGACTCAAAACTTAATATAATCAAAACCAAACAAAATTCAAAGAGCCCAAAAAAAGTACTTGAATTGAGAAATAAGCTCGTAGGAATAATCACCTAGTAAAAAGAAGTGAATTGGAATTGAAGGAAGCAGACTTCTGAACCTTAAGACCAAGCCCAGAAATTTGGGACTGAAGAAGAGTTGATGAACTCAAGGAAGATGCTGTCGCCATTACTTTCTCTGTTTTTCTTCACCAATTGAATTCCCAGATTGAATCCCTTCTCCGAAGTCCTAAGTATCTGGCGACCTCAATCTATCCCAAAACGACCCAATTTTTTTTTCTTCTTCTTTTTCCTTTTTTGACCTTTTGGGCAAGAAAAGAGATGAATGTATCTGGGTGTGAAATTTTACAATGAAATACGGGAGATTGACACGTGTCAAGATTTGGTTTTTTCTAAGAAGAGATTGCTTATCTTGAATGGTTGGCCCTGCCTATCTCCGGCCCGCTACTGGCCACCGTGGTGATGGCGGCTGGGCTGGGGCTAGTGGTTGTGCAGACACTATCGATGGCTGCTGTCTGACTGGTTGGCCGTTTTTATTAGTTACTCCCTCCTTATCTTTTGATATTTTGTTTATTTAATAAATTATTTTTTTAGAAAATATTAAGGGTTGATAATAGATTCTTCTTCTTGTCAACACTTTTTTTTCTTTACAATTATTCTTTGAATTACTCTAAATTCATTGAATTTTAGATACAAATATTATTGTAATAATATATATTGTGATATCAATACCATTATTATAGATAAAAATAGGAAGATTTTTTTATAATTATTTTAAGATAATGTTTTGATTAATTTATTATAAATGTAAACAGTTTTTTTCTTTTAAAAAACAAAATAATTGACTTTTTTTTTTAATCACTATGAATTAAATAAATGTATTATTGAATGTTTATTAAATTATAAATATTATTATTCATTATATCTTAGAAAACATTATAATTTATTATAAAGTCTATGGTCCAATTGTTACATGTAGATTTATTTAGAAATCTTAGTGTTATTTTAAATGTAATTAGAATCATAGACTTTTGTAGATCTTTATTTTACTTAAGGATTATTACGTTCAATGACAAATAGTTTCTATTGCCTTTAACGTATTTAGTTAATTAATAATTATATAGACTTACATGTCGGGTTAGCTTAATGTGCAGTTTATTACATACCACCGCACTTGTGACATATATGAATGGAGAAAGATAACTTATAAATATAGAAGATTTTTCTTTTAAAAAAAAGTTTTTTATATGACACACAGCATGGTCATAAATCAAATAGACTTAAGGATTATTACGTTCCATGTCAAATAGTTTCTATTGCCTTTAACGTATTTAGTTAATTAATAATTATATAGACTTACATGTCGGGTTAACTTAATTTGCAGTTTATTATATACCACCGCACTTGTGACATATATGAATGGAGAAAGATAACTTATAAATATAGAAGATTTTTCTTATTAAAAAAAGTTTTTTATATGACACACAGCATGGTCATAAATCAAAGATAAAGTTTTTCTCTAACAAAAAGAAAAAAAAAATGAAAGGTTTTTTTACTGTGTGTGAGTCTGCTTTGTATGTATATATATATATATTAGACTTTTCGTACAATTCAATTTTCAAACTTTTTTCTGTTAGAAGATTTGGTTTTTATAGTTTTTTTTTTTTTTTGTCTTTATCATTCTTAAAGTTATTCTTTTTTTTTTTTTTTTGACCTTTATCATTCTTGAAGTTAACTTCAAAATATGATGATTTTTTTTTTAAACATCCAGTCAAAATGATCAAAATATCCAACCGTAAATTATTTAGAAATGATAACGACAAAAGTATCAAAGCTTCCAAAAAGATAAAGTTTGAATGGTGAATTGTACAATAACTCATATATATTATATACATTTTCTAGAAATCATCTCAAGCATTTTCATTAATCCCATCAACAACATTACAAAGTAATATTTCCCTTTAATCCTCACAAAAAATAGAGATGGAGAACCAAAGAAAAAGCTACTTGAAGCCCATTTTGTATTTATAATTCTAGAAGCATGTTGTAATTTACAAAATGGAATATATTTGATTAGAACTTTGTCTTCTTCAATAACGATATAACCTCTCCATTCCATAGCTTCATCATGTCCTAACAAGGATCTAATGACATTCTTAGAATCTCCATCAATAATGATTCCTGTGGCTTGTGATTCCATGGCCACCTGAATGGCCAAAATAGCTGCCTTAGTTTCAGCCGGAAATGCATCTGCAACCTGACAAGTTTCCGATCAAACACCAAGAATCTCTTTTTTAGGATCTCAAAGGACTACAGCAGTCATGGCTTCATCATTAATAAATGCCGCATCAAAGTTGAACTTCAGCCAACCATGTTCAGGAGGAGATCAAGATAGAGAAATACGGTGAATATGAGTGTATATATATATATATATGTCTTAACTAATTATTAAACTAGACATTCTTTTTTAGTTTAATTAATGAACTACAAAATCAGTCAATTTAACTATTAAACTTTTCATTTTAAGACATTTTAACCACTTTGTGATTGTTTGATCGAATAATAGTATCAAATGTAATAAATCTTTGTTAATAATATCACTTGACTTGACATGTCACTGAAATTTTTCTTATCAACTGAATTGAGTATAAAAGTTTACTACATATCATTCAAATCATGTGTCAATAGGAAATTAGATAAGAAAAGAAATTTTCAAAATGATGAAGATTTTTAGGATCGATACTCCCTATCACCCCCTCCTCCTCTACTGCATTGAAGTTTTAAAAACATTTGTTCATTGAACTTCTGCATTGGTGCAGTCGTGTAGGAGCTGAAGTTTTGAGAATCGTAGTTTTCTAGGGAAAGAGGGATCCATAAGGAACCACATAAATAAAACGCTAAAATCTTCTGAAAGACAGGATTTGATATATCCAATTAAAGCAATGGGAATGGGGATGAACAAAGACAAAAAGTGTTTACTCCAACTTCAAAGTTGACCAAAACATATGTAGAACAGATGAAAGTGAGACTCAGTAGCATCCTTCTCAAATAACATTCAACAAATCAGAATTTGCAGCAACATTGTATTCCAATGAATCATCTTTTATGCACAGAAAATAAAAGATAACAGATACCTGATGAATCACCAACAATTAATTTGCTGAGTTCGGAAAGTTGTCTAATCTGGGTTGTCATAGAATTACCCAGGAAATGGCAAGTCAATCACAGCTGTACAAGAGGAGAAAAGGGATCAGATGAAACAACACAGAAGTTTAAAAAAAAAAAAAACTTTCCAAGTGTGATTTCTATGTTATGTATGGCCGTGCCACCAGGCTATCTACATCTTTTAACCCTGTTTGCATAGGCTCGTGCACAGATTTACTTTCAATAATCCCAGGGGTTTTCACTTCGACACATCTTCACTCGTGATCACTTAGAGCCCCTCTTCCATCAATAGGGACTCCCAACGCATCCCAAATGAACCATATAGCCAAGAGAAACCATGAACCGGAATATAAGAGCTTGCCCGCTTTTTAGTTCAACATGACTAAAAGAGGATCTCTTGGTCTATGACCTCCTAAACCTAAACCGACAAGGAGGGACCCTTGGGTAAGGATTCCGAGCGTGACAGTGAGGAAGCCGGGACTGAGGCTTCTGAGCATGGAAATAGTTACCAGTCTTCTCTCTTTTCTGCCCACACCCCACTATACTTGAGGATAAGATAATTTACATGACTATATTCCTCCCTCATTTCAGGTGGAATGTGAACCTAATCCCTTGTAGCCAAAATGCCCATGTCATTGTAGTCAACCGCTGTTTTATATGCCGTAGTTTCTCATAACTTGCTCCTTAGCATAAAATTGCAGCATTTGTTGTCAGGTTGATTCTAGTCCTAAAGTTCATTTCCACAATCAAGAAACACTATTAGTAACCAGCATCCACTTTACTATATCCTCGTTCCTTTTTGACATTACATTCCTCCATCACCATCCTGATCTTATTAGCATCATCCCATCTCCCAGTATCAACATACATGTTGTATAGTAAAACATATGGACCTGAACTTTCAGGTTCAAGCTTCAATAATGCTTCAGCTGCGACTTGTGCCAACTGTACATTATTGTACACCTTACAAGCACCCAAAAATGCACCCCACACAGCTCCATCTGGCTCCATAGGCATACCACTAATAATATTAGCAGCCTCCTCAAGATTTCCATATCTACCCACAATATCTACAAGGGAAGCAAAATGTTCAACCCTAGGTTCAATGCCAAATTCATTAATCATCGAAGTGAAATACATCCGACCTTCATCAACCAGACCAGCATGAGCACATGCATGCAAAACTGATACAAATGTGATATAAGTAGGTCTCACTTTAAACTGCTTCATCAATTCAAATAGGTCAAGAGCCTCAAAAGCATATCCATGAGATGCATATCCTCCTATCATTGCATTCCAAGAGATTACATCTTTCTGATAATGCATCTCATCAAAAACAGTTCTTGCTTCAACTATAACCCCACACCTAGCATACATTGTAATGAGGGAGTTATTTAATGGAATGTCAGGCACAACAATTTTTGTTGCCAACTGATGAATTTGCATTCCCAAATGCAGAGCCACAGACTCAGCAGCAGCACTGAGAAGTGAAGATAAAGTATGCCGATCTGGCTTTTCTCCTTCTGCTTGCATACGAATGAAATGCTTAATTGCTCCTTCATAGTCTCCATTTTTCTCACATCCGGCGATGATAGAGTTCCAAGACACCCAGTTTCTCTGAGGCATCCTCTCAAAAAACTCATGTGCAAGTTTTAAATTTCCTGATTGTGCAAACCCTGAGATTATCGAGTTCCAGGATAAGATATCAGGATTAGGCATCCTTGAGAAAAGTTTTGAAGCCTCTTCCATATCTGACATGTGAACATAACCACAAATTAATGTGTTCCACGAAAATGTATCTCGTTCTGCCATCTGATCAAATAACTTTCTAGCAGAAAGAACATCCCCAGCTTTGACATAGCACATAATCATTGAATTCCAAGACACTAGATTTCTTTCAAACCTCTTAATTCCATCACTTTTTCTATCAACGTAAAAAGGTAATTGAGCAAAAAGCTTCCGGGCATCATTAACTCTTCCCTTGTGACCATATCCAGCAATCAAAGTATTATAAGCATGAACCAAATCCTCATTCCCTGCATCAGTCTCTCCAAATTCCTTGAGAACCTTTGCAGCTTCATCCAATTCCTCATTCCGTATCAGACCAGACACAAGCACGCTAAGGGAAGCTGCATCACGCTTGTGCATTTTCTTGAAAAACTCAACACCCAATTTAATATCACCATTCTGTAAAAACCCAGAAATGATGGCATTCCAAGACACAACATTTCTTTCGGGCATAGCATCAAAAAGCTTCAATGCCTCGATCATTTTGCCACTTTTTGCATACCCGCTTATCATTGTGTTCCATGAAATAAAGTCTCTCTCTGGCATTTCATCAAACAGGTATCTTCCTTCCTGCAAATACCTTATTCCCGTACACGACATGTAACCCGAAATCATTAAATTGAACGAGACAACATCTCTTTTAGGCATCCCATCAAAAAGTTTTCTAGCTTTTACAATTTCCCTCTGTTTGACATATCCACTAATCATCAAATTCCACGTTATTACGTTTTTATTTATTGACTTGTCAAACAAATTTCTTGCGTCTTGGAGGCAGCCACTTCGAATCAAATTTCCGATTTTCTTGTTAACTGCTTTGATATCTTTTCGTATATGTGAATTCAGTGTCGAGAAAAACCAAGATTCTTGTGAGCTCCAGTTTTGGGCGGTGATGCCAGTCGTGAGCCTGCATGGATGCCTAAGAAGTAAGGACTTCTGGTTCGTCCTCTTCCAAAACCCCAATAAACTGCATTGCAAGCCGAACAAGACCTTGAGTCTGTGGATTGGCATTACTTGCCAAACATACTTCTTTTAGCGAGAAAACGAAGAAACTGAAACAAAAAATACCATCTTTACTGAGGAGGAGGAGGAGTTGCAGAGCAGCAGGTAAAATACAAATACCCGCTGAAGGTTTACATTTCAAATTTGAGATAAATCCAAATTAGTCCCTCAAATTTGTAAAAAATTTCAACATTATTTTTTCCCCCTCCTAGGGCTCAATTGAAATTTTCATTATTTTAAAATTCATCATTTTGAATGAATGAATTTTGCTGCAAATATTGATATATAAATATTAAAATAATACTTCTTCCGTCCAAATTTAAATACAAATTTTAAGAAAATGAGTTGATTTAATTCATTTTACATTTAATAATATTAATTTTTTAAGAAAATTTTAACTTATTGGAGAAAAAAGACATTCATTTACGGGAAACAACTCAAAATGAAAATGTAGACATTTAATTACGGACGTGAGGAATAAATTATTTTTATATAAGCTTCAACGAAAAGTCATCATTTTTAACAAATTTTGAAAAGCTTTTAAAAAATTAACAGTATATTTAAATATTCTCTTAACTTATTATTTTTTAAAAAAAGTAAATTATTGGAGCAATAAGTTTTCGCTTCTAATCTAACGTCAAATATCTTTTATACAACAATTAACGTAACTCCTATTGGTTGGCAGGCAATCAAACCAAAATATTATTATGTCCCCTATTAAATTAAAGAAAAACCTACTAATTTTGGAAACTTTTAACTTAGTGTACAACTTTCTTCTTCTTTCTTCCCTCAAATATACAGATGATAGTGTGGATAGGGCTATTTAGGATTAATGGTGCAAGAGAACATTAAGCAAAGCAGAATCAATTATAAAAAGATGCTTAAATTTTGTGCAAAGATATGAATTTGAAAGAATAATTGTCTGGTTAAAAAAAATTAAAAAAATTAAGAAACCTATATAGTTTAGTGATCACTTTTTATCTGTACACTATACATGGTTCTTGAAGTGCAAAGAATCAACGAGGGACTTTAGCTGGTATCAAGTGAGAAAAATCTAACATCATACGGTAATTGGTTCTTGAACTTTGACATACACACATATATGAATGAAGTGCTCAGGATTCATCAAGTTGTTCGCAACCCAAGCAACGGGAATCTCCATCTTTGGTTCAATACCTTGAATGCGGATCAGCTTTATCTCGGCACCATCCAAGAGTGACAAAGAATCTAAACGATCATGAACTGTTTCTCCAGTTCCTTCTGCGCTTCTCATATTCCCTGCCTCGCCTGATGGAGATCTCTGTCCATCATCAGATATATACACAAGATCATCTGTTAAAGATTTGTCGGGAAAAAGTTTCGGCAGAAGAGTTTTCACGGCATCAGACAAGGTGAAACATTTGCCTGCAGTTGAAAAGACGTGGAATCATTGGGAATCCTTTCCGATATACAACTTACTTGAAAGCATTTGAGGATAAAATGCAATAAAATGTTTTTCCAAGACTATAAATAACAGGGCTATCACATGATATTACATGTTCTTAAGATGAAAAAAAATCAGCGGTAGAAAAATCAAGACTTTGGTTTTCTACGTAAGTGAGGCATTTTGCTTACCTTCTCCATGAATCTCAACCGGACGGTTTATGTAAGAAATTTTGTCCCAATCATCGACAGCCACTGCATCTTCTAAATCATCAATATCTTCATTGATAATTCGAATATACAACCTAATTGGAATTCTATCTGACACAGCAAAAAATTTAAGATGCTTATTACTACAGCCAAACAACAAGCAGAACAGTTTAAAATGAAACATAAAGCAGCCAGCCACCAAAAAGACAGGTCATATTCATCCAATTTCCTAATACAGCTCAGGGAGGGAAATTTTGGAGTTATAATTTATAGCATCTATCAAGAACGAGAGCAGCCTGTAAATTCTAACAATTCAGAGTTTTAATAGCACGTAGCTACAATGACACCACAACTTTGATGAACAGATAAAACTAAACATCCATTTAGTGGGTGAACTACGGCCATTACCTCAAAGAACGGAATTGAGGCACTCTATTTAACTTTTCTTACCTGGTTTATTTGGTCCACTCGCATCTCCTTCATTAGTGCTTTGTTGAGTTTTGAAGGAGGATGAGTTAAATTTCATTGAAAAGTCATCTCCGCCAAAGCCAAGTTTCAGCTTAGATGCAATCCGAAGGTAAGCTTCCAAATTAACTGATCATTATTTGAGCATGTAAGAAAAACACACCTGAATCTATGCGTGCTGTGGCAGAACCACACAGAAAGTCAAACTATAATATGCTGAATATTAACCACTAGTAGAACTTTCATATACCATGTATATAGACATATATGCCTCATGTGTTGATGTGTTTACAAATGTCTTACAGAAGCATCCAATATACGTACTGATTGAAAATAAACCTGTTGAAGACTAATTGAGTTTGAAATTCAGAAGTCATACAATTATCCATATGTGAGTTTAACTAAAAAGGCACATCTACAGAGTGGTGAACTAAATAAGTATTTTCACTACAATTAACGCAAAAAGAATCAAAATGAGAGGGAAAAACATTGAACAGCAATTACAAGATGTAAATAAACTTGTGTCCCCCCATCCCCACAACAAATCAAGAAACAAAAATATAAAAATAATAATAATAATAATAATAAAACCAACAGCAACTGTGAATTTGGCAGAACCAGTGGATGAACAATCCATGCTAAAGTCAATGCAAAAGAAGATTTTTCACAGCCAAAATTTCAATTTCAACAGCAGCAAACATGCTAAACCTACCAAATTTGCTAACTTTGTTTTTGGTAGGTAGGTCTACAAATTGGCAGGACAATGATCACGTGCATTTGGAAACAATAGGTCTATGAATTTTCAACAAGATCTTATACATAACACTTGAGAGTTTTCTATGAGTTTTCGGTGATTTCGTAGTCGTCACAAAATCCCCAGAGATTTGAACCCCAATTACCACCATTTCTCTGCAATTTAAACTGAATATCTATTAATATCTCTTTGGCTTGATTGAAAACCATGTATGTATCTCACTCGGATTTCATGACCAGAGCCTCTACAGAAAATGGAGAGGGAAAATAAGTAAACAAATTCTATAGTATGGAGGCAGGCAATCAGACGTAAGTTTCCAATCCTCATAGTGCCTATGTTTCTTTTTGACTGCATTGATAAAATAGAGTTAATTTATCATGTTCAGAAGAAATTCAAGAAAGAAGAAGGGAAAATTGAGAGAAATCTGAACCTAACATACCATTCAATAGAGAGCGCCAAATCTCAGATTGATCAGATTGTGACATATTCATGACATTTTTGCTGTTCCCAGTGATTATGTAGGCTGCCTGGAAATCACGTAGGCATCCAGAAAATGCAACCCAACACCAAATTAGCAAAAAAACTGCAAAATCTTACCTAATAGCAACAATAAAACAAGGGGAAACAAGAACTGAATTCAAATTTGTAAAAGAGAAAGAAAACCAATCTATTGAGGATAAATTTGTCAATATACAGAAAATAAAAAAATCATTCCTCTTCTTAGTTGTGATCTCCATATTTATGTTCTTACTGAATACATAGATCACGATTAGTGTATATAATCACCAGTTAATTGAGAATACACAATCAAATGGGTAGCATTTCAAGTTCACAAGGAAAACAGCTTACTAAATGAGCAAAAGAGGCATTGTAACTAACCTCTTTCAATGAGTTAATGAAGCTCCATTTTACATCATCCTCTCCTTCACAAGGAGTCAAAACACTTCCTGGATATTCTCTGAAATGTACCTGCAACAGAACATAACAATTTATTGGCTGATCCAACATAATATAAGATTTTACCCAAAAGGAAATAGAAGATAAGTACTTAAAGCCTAGATATATCTATGCTTGTTGGGCTAACTTCACATCATTATTTGAACCACCCTAAATACTACCCTCCCCCCCACCCCCACCCAAAAAGGAAAAGAGAAAAAGTGCCAAGGGTAATAGGCACACTCATACACTTAGATCCCTTATATATCCTAGGTGCAAGGCGGTAAAAGAGTCCACCCAAAGTAAAGTAAGGTGCAAATACGTATGTGTACTTCTGTATGTTATATAATAAGCTTAGGAGTTAGGAGGTTAATAACTCTATTACATAAACTTAAAATTAGGCTTAAAGGTAAATGAGATAGATCAATGCTTCTACGGATTGAGTTTGATAGAATTTTTCTTCTATTTTCAAGGTACCAATTGAGTTGCAGAGTTTTAATAGAATATTACTTGGACTTTGACTGACTTTTCTCTGCTATTCTCAAGGTAATCAAGATTTAGACTTTTATTAGGTAAGCATTTAGACTTTTCTAACAAAAAATAGATGCCGAAGGGTCCAAATTGTACTCAACTGCACAGCATCACTAAGGTGCAAAAGGGCCAAAAAATTGCATGCCTAACTAAATGAGCCTCACTTCACCTGAAATGTTCTCAGGCTCCTCTTAAAAATAATTGTACTTGGGCATGCACCATGACATCACAAAAAAGAAGGATATTCTTGGATATTTGAATTACAATGTTTCTATTTTTACTACAATTTCAAAACCCAAAATGCACTTTCTATTTGAGCTTGCTTCTGTGGGCGCCCACGCACATGCCAAGGGTACAGTAGTATATCTCATGATGGATAACTGCTACCAGAAAGTTTATTGTACAATTAGGAAGGATCCATTAGATTAAGTCATCCTAAAACAAACGGATTAGATAAGCAAAATCAACCAAAAATCACAAACAGAAAATGAAGACTAATATTTATACCGTTAGATTCCAAGGTCTCTCTGGTTCTGCACAAAGAAGATCAAAAAGTACTCCTGTAGGTATGTACCTGACACAAGAACAAGAAGTTCAGTTGTAAAAGAAACAATCTGAAAAATAGAAGGGAAGAAGAACAGAGAAATACAAAGAGAAGCCGCAAGCACCCAACAAGATAGCAAAAGTAACTAAAACAGTTTTCCCATGACCTAAATGAGGCATTACATTAGTATCCTTACTACCTCATCCATCGGCTTTTCGGCAATTAACAAGTGAATATAGCTACGAAATCAAAAGATTTAGGAAAAGAAACAGATTGTTACTAATCTAAAATAAAAAAGAAACATCAGATCAGACAAGCACATTCTTCTCCAAAGATTCAGTACCATGAGTTGTAATTAACACAAGGGCTATAATTAAACTTAAAAGTTAGAACATTTTTTCTCTAGATTCATTTAATTGATGTTCACTTCATTCTAAGGAATAGCAGCTAATAGCCTGAATTAATTTCTTATTCTGATATGTGAATTTGATATGGACTTCTGAGATTCAATCTACTGTTTTTTTGAGTCAAAAAATAAAACAACTGAATACTTCTGCCATAGTGTGCCATTCTTCTAGACATGCACTCTCTGCCTTAGGCTCCTCGAAACTATTGGGTTGGTTCTTCTCTTTTCCAATTGTGACATCCAATAGAGCATGTAAGAAATAGTTTTCCAAATTAAAGCACACCATACCATTTGAGAGGCAATCCTTTGTACTCAAACCATACAGTGTCAACACCAGGAGGCAGTGTGCTGCTGAAGAAAGGTTTAATTTGAGGCACCAATAGAGGTAAGTAGCCTATTCGTGGAGCTAAAATCTGAAAGAGAAAAATCAAAATTAAACTTCAAGAAACAACAATCATTGCTCAGAGCAAGTATACCCATCAACATAACAACCGTGTTTCATCTCATAAGCATTCAGGAGAATAAAGCACATGTAGATTCACCCACAAGAATGAAGAAGACATGAAATAATATCCGCTAACAGACAAGCTGTACTTCTCCACAAGATTATGAAATTTCCTAATCCAAAGTGGATTCTGTGGCTTTAAACATCATACCAACTCTTTAAGTTCATTGAAAAAGCATTAGAGTTTGCAGTGAGCTTTCACTTTTACTAATCATTCATCATTTCAAAGTCAATGAGCAAACGCACCAACGGCATATTTTCATCTTTACAGAGTCATATGCAGTTAAAGCAGGTGTTAACTGTTGAGCATGGACTTCTCTTCCTACAGGGAACTGGGCCAGGTAACAGAAAGCGCAAAGGCATAGTTTCTTATATCACACAGTCAAAATTAACTTTAGGCGGGCTAAATCAAGCTTACGCCTCATTAAACTCTTAGATTTCATATAAAAATAGACATTGCACCAATAAAATAATCTTGAAGTAAGAAAACATAAATGCTAGCAAATAGGAAAATATTAGAATACTGATTCTTCCATATGAAAGAAAGGCTACAAGATGCAGACATAGGGTAGAAATTAAAACAGCAGAGACCAACTGTTCAACACTCAACACTCGGAATACACATGTCTTCGTTGAGTGTCTTGAGAAATCAAAATAAAATATGCCACGCACATCTAAGAAACACACAAAACATGCAGACCCCAAAAGGCCTTCTTTATTATTGAATCCAACGATAATATTAATCGCAAGAATCTACAACCTCACGATCCTTGTACTCTTAACTCATTGATCGTATTCTGCTTTCTCCACTTCTGTGTTGAGGAATAAAGTTATGTGATTAGGTATTAAGTTGTCTGTTGTAATCTTGGTTTAGCTACGGTTGGATACGATGAAAATATCAACATTGGAATTACAAAAAAATATTCATTGTCTAATTTTCATTATCTACCATATCCTAAATTGGCCCAGCCGTTCACAAAATCATGAAGATTGAGTAAAATCCAAAGAAACAGCGAAGCACCAATATCCAGTCTAAAACATAACCATCTCAACCCACGAAACTTCACGGAATTAAAGTACAACAAAGAATATCATAAACAAAACATATCTCAAAATCGATCCGCAACGCAAAATCCATTACCCACATTAATCGGCTAAAGCACGGAGCACAGTTGAAGCACCCTATGTCAATGAAAAGAAGTACAGCAACAACAGAAATAAGCAATGAGAGAATTGAGGAAAAACCAGGGCAGGGGGTGGAGGAGGGACAGTGGCGACTTCAGATTCATGAAGATGAATTTGCAGAGGTATAGCTCCTTCCCATACAAATTTCTGAGCTTCAGTGGCTTTCTTCTCCATTGAAACTGCTCCAAAGTGTCACCTTCCTCTCCTCTGAGTCTCTGCTTGTATGCTCAGAGAGGGAGAAAGAAATGGATCAGAAATTCGACTTCCTAAAGCTTTCAATTGAAAGATTTCCTCTTCCTTCGCCAGTGACCGTGTAGAGCCGAGGAAACGTAGAAGCAGTAAAGAACGTCGGCGGTCACAACTGCTAGAAATCGTCAACTGAGAGCGCTTTTAACTTCGAAAACATTCTCATAAAAAGATTGGCTAAATGTTAAATTTAGTTCCATAATCTTTTTTTTCTTTTTTTAATCACGTATATCCATATAAATTCCATAACATTTTTTGCTTTAGTCATCTAAGTCAATATCTTTTTTTTAATTTTTTAAGATCTTATAGCTTTTTATTAATCATAAACGAGGTCTTATAACTTTTTATTAATAACCAACTGGATCCTATAATTTTTTATCAGTAACCAATTAGATAAAAAATGATATAAAGTTATGAGAATTTAAAAGATATTAAAAATATATATAGTAACCTATACCCTCAAAACAAAAAAGTTATAGAACCTAATTGATCCCTCATAAAAAGTTATAAAACCTTAAAAGATAAAAACGAGTTGGGTCTTGCCCTAATAGCAACCATGGAGCAGGGATAATGCTCCCTTCCCTCAGCCCCCTGAAAAAAGATAAAAAATATATATATAAATCTACATGATCAAAATATAAAAAAAAAAAAGTTATGGGATTAAACTAAACATTTTACCAAAAAGATTTTTAAAAAATTAATAAAATAAATAAGAGAAAATTCTCTGTTTGTCCCTAATCTTTTTTATTTGGTCAATTTGGATCCTAAATTTTTTTTTTTTTTACTTTTAGGGTCTCTAACAATTTTTACTTATAGATCTCAAATCTATATATTAAACTTTTAATATGCCTTTAAATTTACTTTTGATTTCATATTAGTCCCTTATCTTTTTTCGCTTGACCAAAAAGGTTCTTTTACCCTGAAAATCTCTATTTCATTCAAAGTCAATGGCAAAAAAATAAAATTAGTTAACACCTATAAAAGGTATTTTCGTCCTTTCTTATTTTGGGTCATTTCTCTTCGCTATTTCGTAACTAATCTTTTTTACTTGATCCATCTGGGTCCCAAATCTTTTTTTTTTTTAACTTTTTTTACTTGATCAAAATAGATCTTTAATCTTTATATTAAACTTTTACAATCCCTTATAATTAAATTTGGACTAATGTTGGTCCCTTATATTTTTTTTATTCAATTAGAAAGAACCTTTTTTTCCAGAAAACCTTTCTCTTAGAAAAAGTTAAAGGAGAAAAAATAAAATCAAGTACAATTTAAAAAAGTATTTTCATTCCATCACTATTTCGATTCATTTCTCCAATTAAAAAAGAGTCACCGATCCCTGTCTTTTCATCCCTCAACCACAAAGAAACAAAGCTCAATCAGTGAAAAATATATATCGAAAGAGCAAACCCTGCTAGCTCCACTTTCATAAGCAATTGAGGATTTACTATCAGGAGTTGCATATAGATATCGTATTCTACATTTACATAACAACTTGAAGAGAATCCATAATGTAGATAACATTAAAAATACAATTTTTAGTCTACATTTTTTATTAGTTCTCGGTGGCTGAGGGATGAAGAAACGGGATTATAAAGAAAATGACTGATGACTCTTTTTAATTGGAGAAATGACCTGAAACAATAAAGAAATAAAAATACCCTTCTAGATTTTGATCAATTTTATTTCTTCACCATTAACTTTGCCTGAGACGGAGATTTTCAAAACAAAAAGATCTTTCTAATAGAATGAAAAAAGATAAGAGACTAATATGGATCCAAAATTAATTATAAAGGACTCTAAAGGTGTCCAATATAAAGATTTGAGATCTACTTTTTAAAAATGATATTGACCTTAAAAGTTTTAAAAAAATTATTTATGACCCAAATAGAAAAAGTAAAAAAGATTAGGGATGAAATAGGGAAGAGAAATGACCCAAAACAGTAAAGGGGTGAAAATATCCTTCTAAATTTTGACCAATTTTATTTTTTTGTCTATTGACTTTGCCTAAGATGAAGGTTTTCAGGGTAAAAAAACTTTTCTAGAGGAACGAAAAACGATAAGAGACAAACATGGATCCAAAATTAATTATAAGGGACTTTAAAAGTTCAATATAAAAATTTGGAATCTACAAGTAAAATAGGATATGGACCTTAAAAGTTAAAAAAAATAATTTTAGGACTTAGATGGACGAAATAAAAAACATTAGGAACAAAGCAGAGATTTTTCTCAATAAATAATTTTTTTAATACATAAATTTATTTTTTCAAAATGTGTTAAATTACAATATATATATATATATATATAGAGAGAGAGAGAGATTGGATAAGGAATGCAACCAGAAAAGGCAACCAAAAAAAGCAACCAGCCAAAAACGACGTCTTTTTTGGCTTCAAATTAATTGTGTCTGAAAGCTACACAATACGACGTCGTTTTGGGTCGAAATAATTTTGAAAAAATTAGAGCTGCTCAGTTCATTCCCGCGACGTCGGCTTTCTCTCACCATCGGCTCTCACAGCTCAGTGCATCTGAATTTGCAAGAATCAACGGCGGCATCTTCCAAGAAATCGGAACCCATCTGAGTGTGACAAGCAGTCCCGAAGTAGAAGCGCCGAACCATCGCAGAGTCTGATTCCTGCCGTTCAGCTTCTCCAACAAAACCGAACGGAAGGTAGAGTCTGAGAAGGTGAAGAAATTGTCGGAGCTACTCCTAATTTTCTCTCTGTCTCGATTGTCATTCTAGAAAAGGGGAAATTTCTGTCTCTATGGAAGAAATTGTGAAAGAACCCAGTTCTGCTACAGGTCTGTGATTTTGGGTCTTTGATTGTGGTTTACACGTGAGATTTTGCGTCCCAAGTTTAGGTTTTTTCTTCTGATGTTAGATGGATTTTCTTGATGATTTGTTTATTTATTTTAAAGTTTGTGTTCATATCTTTACTAATTAATAATGTTGAAATTTTCAGTGACGTAGTCTTATTCTTGATTTTGACATCTGAATCTCTATTTGTTGAAATTCTGTTTGATGATATGGGTTTTACTTGTATTGGTGATTTGGGTTTCTAATTAACAAATTCAAGGTCTGGTGAAAATATATCCTGGAAAAACCAAGATCAGTTGCAGTAAGTGCAAGAGATCTTCACCTTACCATGCTCTTAAGGTAAGCATTTTGGCTATATTCTTATACTGTTATTTGAATTGATGAACTCAGGGAAAACTACCACTCCATGGAAACATATTTCTCAATCTGTGCTTTGTTAGATGCAGAAGACCTATCTTGTTTTTGGTCTGATCTTGTTCCAAATTCTGTTAAGAAAAATATGTCTGCTTGTGCACTTGAACATAGTCACATTTGCTCATGCAGTCAAATTGTTGTGCAATCAATAACAAAGAGCCCTGTTATAATATCATATTATAGAGAATTTCCATAAGAGATTATGAGGATACTCTTTGGGATCTACGGTATGAGGAACATGATATCTTTACCACGAAAGCAGTTATATTTTTCCTGACCATCTGTAACTTTCACCTTCTCACCCATTTTATTTCATTGTACACTCATGTTTTGACTGGTTGAGGTTGATCATCTTTTCAGGGTATGTGGGTGAAC
>JAOXNR010000032.1:7132902-7148768 GCA_028571225.1 Parsonsia alboflavescens | reverse complement strand
ATCCATTCCGCAGGACAAGATCTCCGCGAAATTCGTCAATCCAGGTATCGTTCTCTAACTCCTTATGTGAGAAAAAAAAATTTTAAAAAAATTCTGGGACTCCGGATCCGTTTCCTAGTGGATTCGGGATCCGATTCCCCTTCATTCTGAACCAATTCAAAATGTATCAAAACACATAAATTTCAGTGAGAAATTCCCAGGTAAGTATCTGCTAAAGAACAGAGTTTGCAGAAGAATTACAAGCTAGCCAGAAAGCCAGCCCGTTTCAGCTCTGAATCAAAATTGAAACAAGCATTCCACTCATTTCTTAATGTCAGTTTCAGAGACCAATACAAAGATCATCAAATGTAAATGTAAATCCCCTGAACCTGGCCAGATTGCTTAAAACTTTAATTAGAAACCCAAATCACCAATACAAGTAAAACCCAGATCATCAAACAGAATTTCAACAAATAGAGATTCAGATGTCAAAATCAAGAATTAAACTACGTCACTGAAAATTCCAACATTATTAATTAGTAAAGATATGAACACAGACTTTAAAATAAGTAAACAAATCATCAAGAAAATCCATCTAACATCAGAAGAAAAAACCTAAACTTGGGACACAAAATCTCACGTGTAAACCACAATCAAAGACCCAAAATCACAGACCTATAGCGGAACTGGGTTCTTTCACAATTTCTTTCATAGCGACAGAAATTTCCCCTTTTCTAGAATGAAAATCGAGACAGAGAGAAAATTATTAGTAGCTCCGGCGATTTCTTCACCTTCTCAGACTCTACCTTCCGTTCGGTTTTGTTGGAGAAGCTGAATGGCAGGAATCAGACTCTGCGATGGTTCGGCGCTTCTACTTCGGGACTGCTTGTCACACTCAGATGGGTTCCGATTTCTTGGAAGATGCTGCCGTTGATTCTTGCAAATTCAGATGCACTGAGCTGTGAGAGCTGATGGTGAGAGAAAGCCGACGTCGAGGGAATGAATTGAGCAACTCGAATTTTTTCAAAATTATTTCAACCCAAAACGACGTCGTATTGTGTAGCTTTCAGACACAATTAATTTGAAGCCAAAAACGACGTCGTTTTTGGCTGGTTGCTTTTTTTGGTTGCCTTTTCTGGTTGCATTCCTTAGCCAAAAACTAAAAGCACCAATTTTTCTATAGAGGAATTTAAATTCCATTCATATACAGATCCTGATTCATTTTATGTTAATAAAAATATTATTTGTATTAAAACTTAAAAAATAAACTAAACCCCAGATAAACTAATCTTTTAGGTACGCAATTGTTAAATTTCTATTGATGTAGAAGAGAGTGACACGCAATTGTATAACAAGAAATTCTAAACCTTCATACACTTGACCAATGGGTTAAAAAATTGAAAACATTATTAACTTTCCATAAAAAACCAAAAACATTTCTATTACAAGAATAACAATAACGTATAATATGTCTAAACTTAAATTTATAGAGATTGGTTAAATTTATACACATTTAACATAAATCAAAAAGGAAATATTTGGGAGAAAAATCTTTATCTATATTAATATATAAAAAATAGTGCCCATACTACAACAAGGTGAAAAGTGTCATTATTTTAATGCTCAGAACCAAGTTTGATTACGTCAAAATCAATTATTTTCTCTCTCTATCTGCTAGATAAACGTTAAATATTTAAGCAAAAGAGATAATAACGAGAGAGGGTTTGGATATTTCAAAAAATAAATATTTATAAAATCATCTTAAAATTTTTATTTTATTTTATTTGAGACTGAACTATTTTTCTACATCGCTAGACTAAAAAGCTCGAAGAGAAGGAAGCTCATATAAAATTGACAAGCCATATGTTTAAAGACTCATACCTTTCTCAGCCTTTTGGTTAAGATCAAATGTAGTATATGTTCTTAAAAGTATTTTCATTTCATTGAATAATTTAAAATTAAAATTTTCAAATTGTTATATGGATTATTAATTATTAATAATAAATAAATATAAAAGACAAACTCGGAACTTTGATTTTTAGGATGTGAATAAAGTTTTTGAAATTTAAACAAATTTATATAGGAATATCAATATATTATAATAAATTTTGTTTAAAAAATGGTATGTCAAAGGGATTTTAGAAAAGAAAAAAAATATCTCTTTTATCTTACCAAATATTATTAAATCAATTATTTATACTTAAAGTTTTTTTTTTTGGATTGGGGAGGGGATGAATATTAAAATTTTCATTTCATTGAATAATTAAAAATTAAAATTTCCAAACTGATACATAGATTACTAATTACTAAATAAATATGTATAAAAGACAAACCGTGAATTTTGATTTTTGGAACACTAATGAAGTTTTGAAATTTAAATAAGTTTATATAAAAGTAGTGTATCTCTATAAAGACATCCAATGAACTTTAATTGATAATTTTTATATATTAGTAATAAGTTTTTAAAGGGCTTCACATCTCCTCTCACACATTAATTATATCCAAATTGTTTAGTTTCTCTCTCACTGGATAGATATTAAAATTTGGGAAAGCAATAATTAGGAAGAGGGAGTCAAATTAGGCCTCTAAAGAGATAAAGAAAGAAATATTAAGTTATACTTATTATGTGCAAAAATTCAATTTAAAAAATTATAATTATATATATATATATAGAAAATTCAATGACTTAAATCTCTAGAAAATATATTATAACTGTACGATTAATTAAATTACTTAAAAAGAAAATAATGATCACATGAATTAAAGAATGTCAAAATTTCATATATGAGCTTGAAAAATAAAAGAATCCTGAATTAAATAATTAGTTTAATTTAACTTAAATCCAACTTTTGAAAAATATTATAGCAAATATATTAGAAACAAAAAGTTTATCTTTTAGACAACCATCTTTTTTCTATTAATGTACATATTGAATTTCTTTGAATCTCTATTTAAATAAAAAATCACTTAATATATTATTTTATTAGGTGGTATAGAAAATGATGTAAAAAAAGGGTTATAAAATCCGAAGCCTAATATTTATTTACAATTAAGCATATATTAAAAAATTTAAACAATTTGATTCTATTGGTTGTAGTCATTTTGTAAAATTAAAAAAATCTTTTTACTAAAATGCCCTTTAAGAAATATTTGAAGGGAGAATAGAGTTTTGAAAAAAGAGAGATAGATAGCTCAGACAGAGGTAATATGGGAAAAACTCAGTTAACTATCTAATAAACTAACAATAATAACTTATAATTAGTGATAATAAAAGATAGCTCTAATTACTTATAAATAGTGACGGAGAAAGTATGAATTTAATTAATTAAGTTTTTCTAATAAGTAATTGAAAATTATACACGTGTATTTCTCAGTTTTTAATTATAGACAAATTTTATTTTGAATTGGAGGTGGATGACATGTTAAATTACTTTTTTTAAAATACATTTTTATTTTTAATTTTATTATTTCATACTTTATACAACTATTATTAATGACTTTCTAGGGATTATGTGGGTTTTTATACTAGTTAATATATAAAAGAAGTTCCCATAACCGAAGAGGCTGACAAGTGTCATTTTCTGAATATTTAGAATAAAGTTTAATTATATCCAAATCAATTATTGTTTTGCCTAATATATAGTCGGAGGCTGTTTAAAAAACTCATAGTTTTTTCCCACATCGACAATCTATGAAATAAAAGGAGGTTAAAGATTGTATAAAAGGAAGAGATTCAATATAAGAGAACTCGTATTTTTCTCGATCTTTTGGCTATGATCAAGTGTAGTATTTGTTCTTATTAGTTTAATATCGCCTTGGTGATGGGCTACAGTTGAGGCCTAGCTAACAATTTTTTTGAAAAATTATTTTAAATATTATAAAAAATTATAAGAGTTTCATTGATTATATATATAATATATAAAATTTTTAAAAATATATTAATTTTTGATTGGTAAAAAAACATTAATTTTTGATTTGTGACAGAAAAGTTTTGAGAATTATTAAATTTTTCTAAATTGTACTTTTAAATATAAAAAGAATTCATTGATTTTTTTTATATAATTTAAATTTTAAAAATTATGGTAATTTAGACTTTGGGTGGATAAAACATTGATTTACTTTTTTAGTTACAAAATATTTCTTAGTACAAAAAGTATTCATTTCAATACTATTTAAATTTTCTTTTTTTTTAAAAAAAAAAATTCATTCAACTTATTTAAAATAAAATTTTATTAAATAAAATTTTAAAATATAACGGCACAAAAAAGTAGATTTAATATAAAATATAATTGAAAAATTTATAATAAACCATTGTATGAAATTTAAAATGAATATAAGATTGAATTTTTCTAAAAAATAATTGAAAATTACACAAAAATATTTTTTTAATTTTTAATTTTAGAAAAGTTGTTAACTTGAACTGGTAGTGAGGACACATTAATTTACATTTTTTTAATTACATTTTTTATTTATATATTTTTTTATATTTTATTTGTGATTACTAATAACTTCTTGCTTATTGCTTTTAATGATATTAATTTACCTTTTTATTTAATTCTTTTAATAATATAATTCAAAAATATATTATTGATAATTCAAAAATATTATAATGACATGTTGAATTTTATTTTTTCCTTTTCTGTTATATTTCTAAAGATAAATCAAATGTGATGTTTCTAAAAAGATTTTTCATATTTTTATCGAATTGTTTAAATAATAAAAGGATAATAATAGTTTTCATTAAATAAATATTTAATAAATTCAGTTAATTATATTTTGAATAAAATAATTAAATATTTATTAGTTAATAAATATAAATATCTGTATTCTTAACAAATTCTTTATAAAATAAAATGATCATAATATTTTTAATGCAATGTTTATTTTATTTATAAGAATAAAAAATTCATTCAACTTATTTAAGTAAATAGTGATAATATATTAATAAATAATATTGTGAAACATAATCAAAATAAAAGAATTAACATCCAATATAAGTTATCAATCATAATAAAATTTAAAACAATATTAACAAATATGAATTTAATTATTTGAAGTAATCTAAAAGGTGTATATAAATACAATTTTTTTTTTGAAAAAATAATTATTAATAAAAAATTTTAAAAAAAATGTTTTGACTTTTAAAATTTTTATTTTAAAAATATAATTTAGATGCGTGATGAGTATTCATTAGATTACTTGCGCTTGTATCATATTACCATATATTAAAAAGGAATAGAAAGCCGTTAATGACCACGAATAACCCATTATGTTTGTCCTAGACAAATGTTACTCTGGGTGACCACAAGAAGAGGGCGATCCAAAAAGCCCAATAACACTAGCCATTAGCCCAATATGGACCCAAGCTGACGCAAAGCTCGCTAGAGAGTCAGCGTCATCGGCCACCTTCAACCGTCGCTGTCAGCCACCAGAAGCCTCCTCTTCAACCAGCATCAATCTCCCGGTTGCACCATTTCCATCACTACAATTCCCTTCATTCACAATCCAGTTCTCCATACCAAACCACCCATAACCTAGCCCTAATCCCGACATCCAAGAAAAAGAATCAAACAAAAAAAAAAAGAATAAGATTCAACTTTAATTCTCTTCTCGTTTACTTCTGTGCTTCAAATGTTAAAACTTGCAAAACCCATTTAGGAAATCACAATAATTATGTTAGGGGCCGTCCAATTTGGCGTATTGGCGGCATGTATAGTACTATTTGTTCCGATGGGTATGGCGGGTTGGCACTTGAGTCGCAATAAAATGCTGTTCTTCAGTGGTGCTTTGTTCATTACTCTTGCGGTAGGCGTTCATCTGACTCCATATTTTCCTTCAGTTTCCTCTTTTATTTCATCTTCTTCAGGAATAATGCCATCTGTAGCTGTAGCTTCTGTTAATCGTGAATCTTGCATTTCCTTACTCCATGATGTTGAATTTCATTTTCAAGAATCATTAAGTAACCATTCTAGTGAGAAGTCTTGGAATTGGATAGGATCTAAGAATGGTGTATTAGATTGTGATTTTCAAAAGTTAAGTAGATCTGATGCTTCAGAATTGTTGAACGGCTCATGGGTTGTAGTGGCAGGGGACTCGCAGTCTAGATTGTTGGTGGTTTCGTTGCTGGAACTAGTATTGGGAATGGAGGAGATGCAAAATGTTCGGGGGGATTTGTTTAAGAGGCACAGTGATTATCACATTATGATTGATAAGATTGGGATGAAATTGGATTTTAAGTGGGCACCGTATGTTAGCAACTTGACAAATTTGATGATAGAGTTTAGAGAGAAAAGATTGAATCCTGATGTTTTTGTGATGGGAGCAGGTTTGTGGGATATGTTACATGTAAACAATGCAACAGATTTTGGTGTTTCTGTGAAAATGTTGAAGGACTCAGTGATGCCATTGTTACCTGTTACTTCAGATTTGGAATTAGGTGATAAGCCAGCAGGGCTGCAGTCGCCTCACTTGTTCTGGCTCGGTATGCCGACCTTGATAAATGAGAGGTTGAACACAGAGGAGAAGAAGGCAAAGATGACTGATATAATGCGGTACGCTTATGATCAGGAACTTTATAAAAGTAAACTAGTATGGAAATTTGGTGGACCCCTCTTGTTACTAGATATATGTATGTTGAGTAATAGATGCGGGAAGCAATGTTCAGTTGATGGAATGCATTACGACAAAGTTGTTTATGAAGCTGCCATTCACATTATGTTAAATGCGTTGCTTATTAAATCTCAACAGAAACTGTAATGCTGCAATTTTGGCTTTTAGTTATTTATTGAGGAATGCAGCGGGGCAAAATTCTTCCTCCCTGAACTCCTTGCACGCACAATTTCTTCCAAATTGCTTTCAACAGAAAAGCGCTGCCATGGTATGAAAAGTTTTGTCTTAGTTGCTGGTACATAGAGTCCTATTGTTTTTTTCCAATTCCCTATTTGTATGCATACTGATAGTCACACTACTTGTATTCCATAGTCAAAGAAACTAGTCCTGCCTCACATCCCATTTTGACGTGAAGGGATTCAAAAATCTGTATTAAAATTCTGCTTACTAACTTTAACAAAGTCAATTAATTCTTCAGTGTTCATGTTTACTTTGTCCGTGAATTTTATTTGAGTGGTATACTTTAGTGATTAGAATATGACCTATTGATATATTCTACCTATCAAAAATGAAAAAAAAATGGCACCTGTATACTTTCTGCATTGTATTTTACCTTGTTATGGTGTCTCAGTTTATCCAAAATTTGTTTACAACCGATGTTCATTGTAATGAATTTTGATTTCAGTAATATATATTGGATCTACAAGTTCATTGATTGACTCATGTTCTCCTATCTAACTGATGGCTAACTCCGATCGGAATATGCAAACAATTAGAAAAGCTTGAAAGTTGCATATGAACACTTCTTTGGGCTGTATAGTGGGAAAGAAATGGAAGACCTTTGGGACTCTTGGTTCTCAAAGCTAAGAGTTCAGATTTATTTCTTTAATGCATATTTTTCAAATGTTTGTTTCTGAAATTGTACGAACTCTTAGATTTGCTACACCAGTTAGTTCTTAAAGGTTTAATATTATATGTCAAATATACTTTTACTTGTGACTAAAAGATACTCAAGACCTTATTTGAAACTTCTTTATTCCAAAAGATAAGGTCTAAGAACCATATTTGTTTCAAGAATTAATTTGACATATTTGTGCATCATGTCTTGCATGTGCTGTATTGCATTGCTTTTGCTTGTTTCTTTCATCAACGGATCTCTGCAAGTGGATCACACTTAACCTCAAATGCTTAGCTTACATGTGATATCTATGACAGAATTGCCAAATCTTTTCTTGCTCTTTTTGCTTCCCACATTCAGATAGTATCTATCTCATTGTTTCACTAGGGAGAATGGGTTAAGTGGAAGGGAGCTTCATGGTCTACTATTCTCCTTATGATCAATGTCCTGATCATGTTTATGTCACATATATTTTCTTAGATGGTGATTGGGCCATTTATTTCTTAGGCAGGTTTTGACATTTCTAATGTCCATTATCTTCTTCCTCTGGCATTTCTTCTTTTTCATTTACCAGTGATTCTGTTTCAGATATTTCATTTGCTTTGACTATGCTATCTGTTTCAAGTGTTCCATTTGCTTTGTTCTTGTCTTAACTCCCCGCTTCATTTATGGATTTCGTTAAAGTTGGCAGCCTCCCAGCAAGCAGGTTTCTTTTGCTTGTTTTTAGTTTGAGAAAAAGGAGATTTTGTTTAAGATTTATGTAGTTTCATGTTTCATTTTTAGTAAAGGGTGAAGAGTTCAGCATTTCTTAGCTTGTTACTGGAGTCTGAAGATTGCAATCCCCCACCCCTTTAGAAGAATATCACTGTTAACTAATGTTTTAAACTTGAGCTTAGATGACTTTACTTAGTGATTCTGTGATACTGGATTTGTGTCACAAGGCTCCATACTAATTTGTGTCACATGACTTTACATATATGGAGCAATTATGACATTTCTACTTGTATATTAAATGCAGTCTTTGCCTGCAATGTGTTCTCTCTTTAGCAGTCTTAGTAATAGCTGCCATTTACAGGTCAATGCAGTTAGAAAGAATTATAAGGAATTTGCTCTAGTCTTCAGTGCAATTTTTCTATATTCTTGTCGGATTCTACACATCGCTTCTACACTTTTTTTCTTTCCCCCGGTTTCTTGACCAAAGCCTGCAAGATCTGTCAGTTTCCACCTTATAAGGTATTGGACTAATATTTGTAATAACATCTCTGAAAGAGCAAGGGACAATAATCTTGGGAATTTTGAATCAACCTCACCAGACTGTGACTCTGAGTTTCACTTCCCATCTATTTTCTGCATCTTCTGAGAATCTCAATAGAGTGTTCTTATTCCATCAACAAGGTCACTTGGATAAAATCCAGATGAGAAATTTCAGGTTGATTTCCCCTTATGGGGGGAAGTGATGCTGGAACTTGGGAGCATTGTAAAGAGCTGGAATAACACCTTAGTTTGTCACAAGACAGTTTTTACTGACTGAGGTATCAACTTTTTTTTGCATAGCCTTAGATCAAACAAAATGCCCTGTAGTCTGAAGCTATTTAGGTCTCATTAGACACTCATATGCTTTCTGGAGGTCTTTGAAAGAGCAGCAAAACGTGGAAAAAGCAAACTTTAGACATTAGATGTTGTGGACCTTTTACTACGGAAGGAGGAAAAAGACACGACGATGAATTAGGGTTTATTATTATTATATTATTAGTAGTATTATTAAGAGGTAATAGTTTAGATTTTTATTAAAACAATAGTTCAGGATTTATTCGTATTATTATTTTATTAGTTAGTTTTCTCTTTGTATTATTGTTATGTTTAAGCGGTCTTTATTTTAAAATAAGTCTACCAAAATAGGTCTTCTATTGTCGTAATAAGTCATGTCTATCTAAAAGGCACTAAATCTAATAAAATACTAAGCCAGAATTTTAATAAAAAATATAAAATCAGAGTTCTTTCTTAAATTGAATTCTAAGATTTCAATCGCCTTGTCATGAGTCAGAATTATTCTTCACTCTTGTAACTTGATACTAGGCCAGGAGCCATAACATTAGATTAGACAAAAAAGCTTTTGATGATTTTTAGGAATCAGTGGAAGAATTGATTCAAGATTTTGACTGAGCTTTCAACTTTTGTCTCCCAAGCTTCTTTTTCACCTGTCTTAAAGAGTTGGATGAATGCCAATGGCCCTCCTTGGCTTCATTTTGAGTCGTAAATCTTGCTTTAGTCTTCTGCTTTCAAGTTTTGCAGTGGTCATTCCACTTCTCCTTTTAATTTCCATTAAGCAAAAAAAAAAAAAACAGAAGCATTAGTCCCTTTCAGGACCCCGTTCTCATGAACAGCAAGGAGTTGAGTGAAAATTGATTACATTACATATCAGAACTTCCCTCTGGAGGCCGATTGATCTCATTCGTGGTCTCCAAGAAAAGGTTTATGCGGCTTAGCTCTTGATTTCAATATCTAACCATGCCTTCAAAAGAATGAAAAGAAGAAAGTTTGTGATACTTATACAACATCTCTCACTCTCTAAGACCCAGATACATTATCAAAAAGCCTATCCTGCCTCACCCAGCTCCTCATATTATCTTATCTACCTGATACAACAAAATAGAAGTACATCAATCACTTCCACAGAAGCAGCTTCATGTGATGAAACCATTTCTTGATGATGATTCTAATCCTAAGATTCAAACTGCTTGCCTTCGAATGTTTGTCCATAGATCCAGTCACTCGGGGCGACATTGTAAGAAGTAAGGGGGATTCCATCACTATTTGTTATCTCGAAGGAGATGTGCTGATTCTTTAAATCTGCATTTATATGCCAGTTTTGTCCCCAATTCCTACCCATTGGAAGCCATCCGGTTCTTGAACCTTTGACTTTCACAGCAACTATGTCTCCAGCCCCAGCAACGTTGCTGATTAACACCGATATGAAGATTCCAGCACCACTAACAGTGTACCGGACACCTCCTTCTTTTCTGCACTTTACCCTGTTGAAATCCTTAACTTGAAGGGGACAGAGAAGGAAAGGCAAGAACTCTTACAACTACAGAATTTACACATTTCCACTGGTACAAATTTTCATTTTTCTGAGCATCTTTTCATAAAAGAATTTATTTCAGTTGCTTGAATCATTATAAATATCCAAACTGGACAGCCAACATGTATTATCTAACCCCAGATCAAGAAAGCTTTAAGCAAGAGTAAAATTCTTGTGCTGGAAGTGTCAATCATTTTTCTTAAATAGAAATCATGAAAGTCTTGCAGCCTAGATTGACCTATTTTCTGCATGAAGCAATAATTGTTCATAAACACGAAAAAGAGACATGTTAAAAGCAACTTCAGACAAGAAATATAGGGAAATAAATGAGACAGAGCCACCAAAGGTACACGGGCCCCATATTTTTAAGCAGCAAGGAAGATTATCAGTTTTCAATACTGAACTTTTCGTAGTAGTAGCCACCTCAACATTTCTCCCTTCCCTAAATACCACCACCCCTTTCCTCCCCTGCCCTCCCCCACTTACCCCGAGGGGTATGGGACCGTTCCTAGAGGCTCCAGCTTATTAGTTCGGATGGATGATGTATAACCCTTTTTTCATCATTCAGTCCTTCAGGGTGTAAAGATGACGAGTCCCAAATACCTACAGACTGATTTTGCACCTTAATTTATGTTTAAATAGGTTCCACATGTGGACAATTTCAAACACTGACCAAGATTAAACAGTACTAAGAACGACATGCAATAGTCATTTCCGTAATGCAACCCGATTTCACTGATTTTGGCTGTGTACAAAGGAAAGGTTCAAAACAGTATTCATTAAGAACCCAAAATTGGAATTTCCTAATTCTCTAGAAGAACAGGTCCCAGTTGCTCTTTTGCTATTTCAAATGTTTAAAATTCACGGGTGTAATCATTATTGTTCTTATATATCTCATCATTTAGGAAATTTTCACAAAATATTCTTTGATTTCACAGCTAATATTCTTTGATTTATCATTTGAAAATTGATTTCTGATGGAAGTTTGTCTTGGCCCAAAAATCCAAAAATAACAGACAAACTTTAAGGTTTGTGCTCTATTGGGAGAACGACAAAAACCCAATATCAAAGAAGAAACCACTCACAAGAGCATTAAAAAAAGAAACAAAAAAAGCATAAAAGAAGAGTAACAAAGAAAATGTAGCAAACGGTTTAAAAAAAAATTCATTACCTGCGATACTGAATAGGCATATTTGAAGCTTTCCAAACAGCAATTTTCTCAAAAGCTTCAATGGGCAACACAAAATGAGCATTAGGAGGATTACAATGTCCACCACCATCAGGCTCAAACCCATAATTGGGAGCACAAAAGTTGGTAGCAGTAACAATAATGGAGGTCCCAGGAATACACCATCTCAAGTCGTCAACACATCGAACTTGGAAGCAAGCACCACAGATCTGACCTTTTTCAAACAAGATAGTGCTGAGCCCAGCAGTGGACTTTCCATAGCCATTCTTTTCCAAGTCCCCATAACCGCAAGCTCCACCGACAGCATCCCGAGGATCGGTTGGGGCGTAGTAGGTGGCTCTGGCGGATCGCCACTCGGTGTAGAGGGCAGGGGCGGATGGAGCATAACGGTAATGGCAGTGAGCAAGAAGAGGGAGTGTTAGTGTGAATGCAAGACATGTGAGTAGAGTTTGCAAGAAGAGTAAAGGGTGTGGCATTTTTCCTCTTTTGTTTTGTGCCTTTGAAATTGAAGGTTTTCGGGGGGATTTTAGAGCATCCTATGCCTTTGAGGGTGCTGGGGAAGAATGGATAGTGGGTTCTTTTGCTGGGTTGTTAAAGAAAAGAAAAAAAGTGTAATGGTAGTAGGAGTTTTTCCCTTTTTTTAAGAGTGGAGCATTGAAAAGGGATGTCCTTTACCATCTTTATTGATCTATCTTTATTGATTGGATATATAAATGTCATAGTATTAATCAAGGAATTGGAAAAATTTATATGCATTAAATTATGTTCATCATTGCAATTTTTTTTTAAAATTTTGTTAGCACGGAGTATATACATTTCTTGTTTATAAAAAGTAAAACTTCATAAAAAAATTTTTCAAAAAAATTGTTTAAGTGATAAAATATAAGTATTTCATCATACCATGATTAAGAGAGAAATAAATTATATATATATATATATTTTATAGTACATAATTTCTTCTATCATTATTTATAAGTTATTGATCTAAATTTTGTTAAAATTAAAGTATTATTTTTTTTCCTAAAATATCTTTATTTATAATTCTAAATCAATCCCATAAAAAAAAAAAGAAAGACATGAATAATAAAATTAAAAATTAAAAAAAATATTTAATAAACTAATAGTAATAAAATGACTTACAAAGAACGTATACGTTATCCATACACCAATGCACGTTTAGGGCCACGTCACCTATTTGATAACAAGGTAAATAAATCAGGTTTGCCCATCTTATTACCCATTCTGGTCCCATTGTATGTGTGTTCCTCAAGAACAGTATGTGGGCCATTTTTGCTGTTCCGGGCCATGATTGCTCTTCAATGCTTTTTAAAACAGTACTCCAGCATTATAAGAAAAAAAAAAACCAAAGTTTATTGTAATCCTCTTTCTAAAAGTTTAGTTTATTTGAAAAATAAATATAGTTTTTAGTTATTGTATAAAAATTTTAATCTACGCCCTTGAGAAATAAAAGTATTTCGATACAATAATAGGGAAAAAATATATTTTAAATTTACTCAATTTTTCATGCTGATTAGAAATTAGAATCTAATGTTCGTATACATGTTTTACAGTTTCATTTTGTTTTTTTTTTTTGCTTATGGCCAAATATATTTTATAAAGTTTTGGTGATTCTAATGTTTTCTACTGGAGATATCAATTTCCCTTCTGTCAATATTAGATGTGATTATTAACTGGGCTTGGGCTAAGGAAAGATCCAGAGGTTAAATTTGGAGGCCTGTAAAGTTATAGAATGGACCAATCAAATGCACTCCGCTGGCATGATCAGTAGAAAGCAAAAATCAATACAGTTCCAGAAAAAAAAAATTAAATAAAGAGTTTGAGATTCAATAAGGAAAAAAAAAAAATACAGCTCCAAACAATAATACTGCAATAATAATAGCAAATATATTTTTTTAATTATAATAAATAAATTGTAAAATAAAATAATTTTTTTAATATCTTTGACTCCAAGATCCAGTCTGACCCTCTTTAAACCCTCGTTGAAGTTTAACCGATGGATTAAAAAGGGATAAGTACCAATTTGGTCATTAAATTTATCCTTTTCTTCAGTTTAACCATTTACTTTGTAGGGATGGTCAATTTGACCACTGAACTTCTAATTAAGTCAATTTAACAATTTTACTTTCTAAGAATGGTCAATTTGACCATCACACAATTAGACATCCTCGTAAAATAAACGGTTAAATTAACTCAATTAAAAGTTCAGTGGTTAAATTTAAAAGAAAAAAAATGCAGGTTTAATGCCCAAATTGGTGTTTAAACCTATTAAAAAGTTCTTATTGCAATTAAAATCAAAATTTTCAAATTCAAAATTTCAAAAATCTAGAGTATGACCAAATAAATTCTAATGATCCAACTCATTTTGACATCTCTAACGTTGAGACATCTTTTATTACTAAGAGAATTTGTTTCCATTTTTGTCATTGGCCCAGTCTTTGTTTTTGGGCTTTAGGCTAGGGAGTGAGTTGAGTAATGGATTCACAAAATGTAATCATCATTTCATTGAAAATAATGTTCTCATTATTTTTTTAAGAAAAATTAAGAGTTTAAACCGGTTAAGCTATTTTTATTTATTTGTATAAAAATTAGTTCTTATGTTTTATTTCATTTTTTTCCCTTTATTCTTCATTTATATTACAGAGCCACTTTCCATGGCAATTTCCACGAGAGTAGTAGTTCACACAAGGGCAAAGGTAATGGTCATGGAGTGCATTCTGTGTTTTTAATAATGGTCAAAGTTAACAGTCAATTTTTTAAAAAATTTTAATTTTAAAAGAAAATCTTTAATAAAAAAAATTTATTTTTTAAAATATATTTTATAAACTAAAATCTAAAAGAATAAATTATATTTTAAGAATACTTGATCAAATTTATTTAAAAAAAAAAAAACAGTTTGACCGTTAACTTTAGGCTTAACCGTATACTCTATATGAAATGGATTAGTGCATTGCATGGCATTTTCAGCTCACGGAAATATTGAATTCTAATGCCAAAGTGGCATAAATAAATGAATAAAATAAAATTTCCAAATAAAAGACAGAGATCAAAGTAGTTAAAATGACACAAAGGTCTAATTTTCCTTTTCTTTTTTCTTAAATGTTGAGGAATAGAAAAAGGTTTTGAATTTTGAAACTCAAAGACAGCTTGTATCAAAACAAAGGTTTAAAACTTTTGTTATTTACAAAATTATATAAAATAAGATATTCAATTTCAAACGAGAGCATTATCATTATGATTATCCTACTATCCTATAAGAAGAATACTGATGATTTTGCTTGTAAAATGTGGAAAGACGTTGTTCAAGTAATGGGAGACACGTACCAGCGCGAGTGGCATTAACGGGTGGGACCAAATTAATATGGTTGAAAGGACCAGAGAGCAGCAAGCCATTGAAGCAAGATATGGCTCTTTCTTACGACTCGTCAAACGCATAAACTTTTACTTTTAGGATGGCGACGGAAGTAATGAACAATGAACCATGCTTACCCAGCAGCTGTAATATATCTCGACCTTCTCCCAAGGATTTAACTAGAACCCGCAGAATCATCCTCTCTACAAACTGATCAGAGCGAATGAATTAGTCAACACAATTGAGCACACTGGTTTGAATCACAGGGAACAAAATTTTGACCTCTAAGTATCTTTTTGAACCATTGATTTATAACCCATAGAGAGTAATTATGAATAACCTCTCAACCTCAACCCAACCCGATTGTTTCTTGTCCATTATTTTTCTCCTACAAAATTAAATATGTTTATTTTTATTTTAAATTAAATTCTTTATTTTTTAAATTTATCATAATATTAATATTGCTAAATTAAAAATGAACTAAATCAATTTTTAAATTTATTAAAGTTAAAATAGGACATTCAATCCATATGAATGAAACATATATATGATTTTCTTACATCCACGATTAAATATTATTATTTCCATTTTGCACTATACGAAATTAAAAAAATTTTAAAATAAAAAAAAATCTATGTGTCACTACTTAAATTAAAGAAATAAAAATGTTTCTTGATTTATTAAATTAAAAGTGAATACTTAATTTCAAGTGTCAATATATATATATATATATATATAT
>JAOXNR010000032.1:7084674-7132802 GCA_028571225.1 Parsonsia alboflavescens | reverse complement strand
ATTTCCAAGGTTTTGGGCCTCATATTTTTTCAAAGGGCACTCCTTTTTTAACATAAATATTTGTTTGAAAAAAAAAGAGGGAAATTAATACTCCCTCCGTCACCATGAACTTTTCCAGTATATATGGATGGATGACACTCTCATTAATGCCATATATCCACAACATTGGCCCAGCACCAGCAGTAGCTCTCACCTTATGAGTTTTGATAAAATCGTCTCCCACATTTTGAACCAAGTCTTTTTGGGGTTATAGTGGTGGCTGGAATGAATTGCCTTGGATCTTTTCTGTGTGGGGGGGAATGAGATGGTGTATGATCGGGAGACTTCATGAAGACACAATACTTATCCTAAGCTGGATATAAAAGAAAAAGAAATTAATTAAGTACTCTTTCCGTCATTAATTATAAATCATTTTAATTAATTTTTTTTATCGTTAATTAGTTATAAGTCATTGTTATTACCCCTCTAATGATATACTAATGAAGATGGGATTCAAATTTTTGAAATGGTAATTAGAGGATATTTTTAAATGGTTTATATTTAGAGACGGAGGGAGTAAATACAACTAATTGGAAAAGAACCTAATCTTTAAGTTAGTTTTGCACTTTTAATATATTTTTTTTGACATGTTAATCCTTAAACAAATTACGATTGGATAAGTTGATCCTTTTAACTGTATTCTTTAAAGAAAAAAAAAAACAATCGGAAAGTTCAGTTAACAACAGCTTGAATAGTGGCAAATTTGGTACTATACTATTTAAACAACCAGGAACAGGTATTAACTAAAATTTTGCTTAGCTAAATTTCAATTTTATAGTTTTGTGAAAAATGGAATTTAGTTGAGTTAGAAACCTGAATTTAGCTTAATAAGATTTCAGTTAATACTCTGTTTTCTAACATTTTGAACAATATAGTATCAAATTTGCTCCTATTAATTTGGTTAATTGATTGTTGACTTGTTTTTTTTTTTTTCAAGAATACAATTAGAAAGATTAAGTTATCTAATGGTATTTTGTTTAAGGATAACAAGACCCACAAAAAAAAAAAAGAAAAAAAAAAGAGGTTAATAGAACAAAGATTAAGTTCTAAAACATTCAATTAGTACTTTTAGTACATATTGTATATGTTCATTTTATCTTAATAATTTATAAATATTATAAATGTTTAAATCTTCAATTATTCATTAAATGAACAATATTTACCATCTCCATCTGAACCTAATTGATGTTCTTTTTTCCATTTTAAGTAGTCCGATCAATTGATCTTAATTTGCATAAAAAAGATAGTTTACAATATAATTCTAAATCTAAACTCTCCATCACAGTCTAGGTAGAATATTGCATCATCATTTTGGCCTTGTCCTTTGGAGGGCGATGCACCAATGAATGATACAATCACATGTGCCAAACAACAAAAACCTAAACCCAAACAAATATAAAGGGCGAAAACAAACCAAGAGAACCATCACATTTCAAGTACTTCAACACTTGAGAGACTTTGCCTAATTAGAATCATTGATCTCCCATGTGCTAGCTAGGGAAGGAATGAAGAGAAATCCATTGTTTAGATAGAAAAAATGTACTTGAACCTAATTGCTTTGTCATGTCAGTACCTTAATTTGATAATACAACCCTCCTAACAATAATTAATTCCTCAGAACAGTAGCATGCCTGCCTTCCTTGGGAAATAAGAAGAAAGAAAATTTTTCTTGAGTACATCGAGAGTTGTTTACCATGTGAGTTTGTAGTGATTTCTTCTATCATATTTTTTGTCGGTTAATGATCTCTCAATTTCTCAACCCTTATGCAAATTTAGTTGTGGAATATACCGGTGAAGATTTTTGGGACTAATTAAGTAGTTACTCAAGAAATTAAAGCTATGAACTGTGAAATATATAAATATACGGTTTTACTAATGCGTGCTCCAACCGTTATCATAACGAAATTTTTGCTACAGTGCTCATGTAGTCAGTCAACCGGAGCAAAAATTCCTTTACGGTAACAGTTGAAGCGCGCATTAAAATGCGCTTTGGAGCACACCTTAGCAAATCCATATAAATATATATATATATATATTAAGGCAAGACGAGTGTAATTGATAAATAACTATTGATTTTTATGGTTATAGCAAGGGGGTGAATACAAAATATATAAATAAGTGCCAGAAAAAAAAAAAAAAAGGATAAGGATTCTAACATTTAGTGTGTGTGTGGATATGGTGGTTGTGCTGGTGCTGGCCTTGGTGCTTGCCAAAGGGCATAATTACTTTTGTCATATAGAATTTCACATTGAATATTTATAAGGGTAAATTATAGTATATATGAACATTGACAATCCTCTTCCTTTGAATTAGTTTTTTTGAATGAGTTAGGAACAAGTCTAATTTTTTATAGTTTTCGGATATTTGTAAGGGCAAATTATGTATAAAGAGCTCCTTCTTCAAGAGCATCATGTATGATGAGCTTCGATATTCTTCTTAACATTTTTTATCTATATATATAATTTTAAAACCAAATCTCTTAATATCAGAATTAAAAGTTTTTACAATATTGTATCTTAACGAGGTTCATAAATAATACTTCCTCTGATTTGAATGGAATATTCCATTTAAATTTATTTGAAAATCTTTATTGAAAGATTTTGACTTAGTTCATTTTGAATATAATAATATCAATTTCTTTGTAAAATTCTAATTAATTTTAAAAAATAAGACATATGATTCCAAAAGTACAAAAATAACAATTTTAGAAAAATATGATTTGCAATTTATAATGCTTTTTATTCCTTCTAAAATTCTATAATATCTCTATTACTTAATGTAATGAAAAGTGAAATCTCCATAAATAAATAAATATATATATATATATATATATATATATGGCTTTGCTAAGGCGCGTTCCGAAACTGTTATCATAACGGAATTCTTGCTACAGTGCTCATGCAGCCAACCAAGTAGAGCAAAAATTCTGTTATGATAACGGTTGGAGCGTGCATTAAGGTACGCTCCGAAATATATATATATATATATATACACATATATATGTATAGTACTATATATATTCCTCACATTCTTAATGGAATATTTTTCTCTTTTATTTTTATTTTTTTTTTTCATAGAGACATTTTGAGAGAAAAAGACTTTACATTAATATCGATAAAATGATTTCATATGATTTATAATTAAGAATGAATGGAGAATAAATAAATATATGGAAAACCAGACAGACGAATAGATACTACACAGTTCTTAGAGGAAACGAAGCCCTAAGATCATGAAACCATAGTGTGCGAAAAAGATCAGAAAATTCACATCAGCTATCCATTTCGACAATCTAATGTGGGAATAGCGGGGAATAGCGTAATATTGTAGTACCAGTCGTACCCACCATCTCTGCAATTATTGGCCGACATTGAAACTGTGTGGCGGCAGTCGCCCCTTTATTTATTTATTTTTCTTCGCCTCTCCTTTTTCTTTATCCTCTTATTAATTTCCTATTTCTCTTCCTATCAAATCCTCTTCCAAGAATCGAGTATTGTCTTTTTCTTCACCCCTCAACCGTCACTGAAAAGCCAGAACATTTTTTTTCTCGATATTTCTGTCGATCTAAGAGATTTGGAGGATATTGATAAAATTTGAATTTGAGATTTCATCCATTAAGGTATTTTTAGATGGACATGTTATATTAATATGTCCTAGAGCATGTTATTATCTTATTAATAAATAAATTATTTTATTTATTTATTATCTTCCTATGTCCTTAATTATTTATTAAGAGATATTATTCTTATGAGTAATAATTAATGTGATTTATCTCTTTATATGAATAATTTAAATGAATGTTCTTGATCGTTAAATTATTCTTTGGACAAGAATCCAAAATAATTATAGAAAAAAATGTTTATCGAATAGTCAAGTGATTAAATAAAATTAGACATATGATTAAGTAATGGAGATTACTTAATAAGAATGTAAATGGAGAGATTAAATGCATGGTGGTTCTATAAAGAGGAATTAATCTTCAGCTATTTATTGGGTAGTCATGATGTGTTACTAAACGTCACTCATAACTTATGGAAGCTTGAATATATTTTGGGAGAATATTCGAGTTAAAATTATCTAATTAAATTTAAAGAGTTAATATTAATTTATATGGCCAATAAATAATAAACATAGCAAGTCACACATAATAGAATCAAAGCTTACAATGATATTGGACTTTTTACCTTATTTATAAAAAAGTACTAGTATACTTCGAAACTCAAAACTAAGTGACAAGGCTATAGACATGGATGAATTAATTAATTAATCTTCAAGACTAGTTGTAGGCATTTTCCTTAAAAGGATGAGAAAATGCCCAATTAACGGGCTTAGCCCATTAAGACTAAATTTTGAAGGTTTATTTATAAACCTTTTATAATTATCCTAGTCGTAACTTAACTTTTGAATACAGAAGATAGAAACAAATATTGTTTTCTATGTTTTTGTATAGGGATACAAAATCGTTGTCCGCTGGACTCATGTGGAGAATCTAGAAGCTCAACATGGTAAACCTACACGACGAAAGGTATTTATATATGTGAACCTTTAGACATAGAAAACGGTTACAAATAAGATGAGTCTGATATTGTCGTTTTTCATAAAGTAATTTTTGTTTCTGTTGCACGATTTCTAACGGTAGTATCAGAAACACCTCATCATTATTTGTAATTGTTTGTTTTTATTGATGGATTGAAAAGATTTGATTTTTAAAGAAAAATTCAAAAATTCCCAAACCAGGGATTTCCGTGCAAGAATGATATGATCACGATTGTCTTGATCATAATGTTTTATTTGATAATATATTTGAATCATTCTTGTGATATAGCTGGATAATGTATCGTGCTATTTCGTTACGGAATTCATAGCACTTTTACTATTTCTTTTTTTTTTCTTTTTTTTTTTTGCGAATGATGAATCCATGGGATTTGAAATTCATGTTATGACTGTGAATGAATCTACCGATGTCAATTATCGTCAGTGTGGATGAATTTTCAAAACAAAGGATCTTGATTTTCATGATCAGAGTATTTCATGTTGGTGACTGTAAATTTTATTGTTCTGTGTGATGGTCATGCTTGTTTCAGATTTAGAAATTGTTATTAATCTTAAAAATTTCAGCTGCCATCATAATTTATTTATTTCAATGGTTTGAGATGTTCTTTCCTAATTAATTTTGATTTTGGTAATTTTCTTAAAACAGTTTTAAGAATTTCTGAAATTAAAATTAATAGCTTTATTGGTTAAAGAAGGAAATTTATTTTTGATATTTTCCTTAAAATTATTTAAAGAAAATTTGAAAAAAATAGAATTTCTTAAAGAGTTAAGGGATGGATTTAAAATTTCAATTTTAAGTTCTAAATTGTTTAGAATTTTTTTAAAAAAATGTCTTGTACCTTTTATTTGATTTATTTATTTAAATTGAATTATTGGCACATAGGATAGTCATGGGTTTAGGATGATCAATTATTAAATTATTTTTTCTTTGGGTTATAATTATTAATTTAATTAAGCTTTGGTATTTTATTTATTATTATTGGGTCTGCATGCCTATCTTCATTTGTAATCTCACCTTGGTATGTTAAGGATATTTGATGGACTTAGAGGCCCATCAAGAGATCTAGGTCCACATTTGGAGGTTGGCCCAATTTCAAAAAGGAGTAGTGAGAGCATAGAATAGGTCTTTATTTAATTTTCTATGTAATAGTAAATAGGATACCCAAAGGCCCAAGCCCAATCCCAGTGGTAAGGATTGAGTCCTAGATAACCCATGACCATCTGAGTTTATTTATTTGCTTTGATTATATGTATGGAGATACATGTGAATCGAACAAATTAATGTGCAAAGTGAGACATAATTTAAAAGTCAAGGAATCTTCCATATAAAATATTAAGTTGATAAATGGAATAATTTATTGAAATTATAGTAGAGCTCTCCACTAGAATAAAATCTAAGAATATATTTTATATCTTTTATTATTGGCTATGGACACATAGGAATGATATTGGATATAAATAGAGATATTTTAAGATTTTATAAACATAAAGTTGTTGTAAGTGGAATAATATATTAGTTTTCAAAAATGGATGTACCTAAGGTTACTAATATTCAAATTATTCTATTTGCTGTCTAGTGGGTGTAATTTAACTAATATGATGAGCCAAGAATGGATGTACCTGAGGTCATAAATATTAGGAGCTAAATTTGATTGGGTCATGCAAAGTAGTTGCATTGACAATAGTTGTCACTTATAAAATATTTAGTATTCCAAGAATGGATTTACCTGAGGTATATTAGATATTTTATAAGAATCCAATCACCCATTAAAATCTTTCCCAATGAGGATTTCGTTTTTCATTTGGAAGTGTGAAATTAGTAAAAATAGTGGGAGGACCAATTTGTTTTCCAAACCAAAAAAAAATTGGATTCGTTTAAGATGATTTCCTAATTAATTTATCTCGCTTATTTCTACAGTTATTTTTCGAAATGGCAACGTTTAACCCATTGAATAGTTTTCTTGAGAAGAATGAGCTTGTCGGTCACAACTTTAGTGATTAGCTTCAAAATTTGAGAATTGTCTTAACTTCTGAAAAGATTGATTATGTGATAGACAATCCTTTGCCTGTTAGTTTATCTGATGAGTCGATTGAAAAGGAAATAATCACTTACCAGAAGTGGAAAGATGATGATATTAAGGCCAAGTGTTACATGCTTGCCTCTATAAAGAATGATTTGCAGAGGCAAAATGAAAACATGAGAACTGCTGCGAACATGTTAGTACACTTACAAGAGTTGTATGGTAAAAAGTTCAGGAATGCTATATATGATATATCTAAGCAATTATTTGGATCATGTTTGGCTAAAGGAGGTGATGTCTCAAGTCACATCCTGGAAATGATCAATATGATTGAACATCTAGAGGGATTGGATTTCAAGATATATGACAATCTCAAGTCAGACTTAATCCTGTAGTCATTGCTTGACTTATATTCTCAGTTCATTGTGAATTTTCACAGAAACAAAGTAGAAGTTCCTCTTGCAGAACTTCATAGCCTTCTGCTAATCGCAAAAAAAGGTATGAAGGGTAAAAAGACTTTGTTAGTTGCTACATCTATTTCTGGACCGTCCAAGAAAAGAAGAAAGACAACAAACAAAATAAGTCTCAACTTAAGGCAAAAGGCGGAGTGATCAAAAAGAGGAAGACTAACTTCAAAGTAGGGGAAAAGTGGACATTGGAAAAGGAACTGTGCCAAGTACCTCAAGTCCATAAAGCGAAAGAAAAAGATGAAGGTATGTCCATTACCTGTTTCCTTAGCAAAAGGTCTTCTAAATACTCATCCTCTACTTGGGTCCTTGATTATGGTGCATCTTCTCATGTTTGTGCGTCGATGCAGGGTCTAGCAAAAAGTAGAGTTCTTAGAAAGAATGAGGTGATTCTAAAGATTGGAAATGGAGCAATTGTTACTGCATATGCTACGAGATCTACTTCATTAGTTTTATCTAGTGGATTTATTTTAAAGTTGAACAATGTTTTAGTTTTTCCACAGGCATTTATGAATATTATTTCCATTCCAGTATTGACTGTTGTAGGATATGAATTTTCATTCATAGATAATATTTGTCGTATTCATTTTGATAATAAATGCATTGTTTTGGCATACTTGAACAATAGTCTTGATTACTTATCCAATGATAGAATTGAAAGAAAAAATGAGATATTGAATGTAATTTGTAACTCTAACCTCAATCTAAGACAACTTTTTCATCTTAGACCAGGTCATATTGTAGAAGAAAGAATCAATAAGTTGGAAAATATAGGTTTATTGAAACTCATAGATTCTGAATCTTATCCAACTTGTGAATCTTGTCTTCAAGGCAAAATGACAAGAGCACCTTTTCTTGGAAAAGGATTGAAGGTTGAAGAAGTTTTAGGAATTATAAATAGTGATGTATGTGGCCCATTTTCCATAAGGGCAAGAGGTGGTTTTAACTACTTTATTACTTTTATTGATGATTATTCACGGTATGGTTATGTGTATCTTATGGTACATAACACATAAACATGAGTTCTTTGACAAGTTTAAGGAATTCAAGGTTCAAGTAGAAAACCAACTTGGTACAAGTATGGTGGAGAATACTTAAGCATCGAGTTTAGAAATTTTCTTAAAGAAAAAGGTATAATTTCTCAATTAACACCTCCTGGTACACCACAATTAAATGGAGTATCTAAAAGGAGGAATCAAACATATATGGATATGGTCTGATCCATGATGAGCTATACAGACCTCCCCAATTCATTTTATGGTTATGCACTTCTTACTTCTTGTTATCTACTAAATAAAGTACCTTCTAAATCTGTTACGTCTATTCCATTTGAATCATGGAATGGGAGGAAACCAAGTCTTAATCATGTTAAGATTTGGGGGTGTCCAGCACACATCAAAAAGTAAAAAATGGATAAATTGGAAAGGAGATCTATCGAGGGTCGTTTTGTTGGATATCATACTGATTCCATAGGATGTCAGTTCTATCTTCTTGATGAACAAATTCTTGTTATCAGTAGAGATGCCATATTTCTTGAAAGAGAATTTGTTCAAGAAGGTGGTGTTGGGAAAGAGATAGAATTCAGTGAAATACCTGAACCAGAACAAAATGATCAAGTGCAAGAACATATTGACTTCTGTATGCAAGAGCCAATACCTGTTAATGATGTCCTTATGCAAGAGCCTCGAAGATCTAGTAGAATATCTCGTCCCACACAGAGATATGGATATCTTCATGAGAACATTCATGAGTTGTTTGTTCATGGAGATACTGATCATATTGATGATCCTACTAATGAAGAAGCTATCTCAAATATAGATTCTTCGAAATGGCTTGAAGCTATGAAGTCGGAAATGGATTCCATGTAGTTTGGGATCTTGTAGACCTACCTAAAGGTATTGTACCTTTTGGGAATAAATGGGTATACAAGAGGAAAATTGGTTTTGACGGAAAGGTAGAGACCTTCAAAGTAAGACTAGTGGCGAAAGGTTATCGTCAAAGACAAGGAGTTGACTATGAGGAAACTTTTTCACCACTAGCAATGCTTAAATCCATTAGGATTTTATTAGCTACAGCAGCACACTATGATTATGATATTTGGCAAATGGATGTCAAAACTGCTTTTCTCAATGGCTACATTGAGGAAAATATCTATATGGACCAACCTAAAGGTTTTATACCTAAAGGTGAGGAACATAAAGTGTGCAAGCTTAAGAGATCCATCTATGGTCTTAAGCAAGCTTCGAGAAGTTGGAACATCCAATTTGATAATGCAGTCAAATCGTTTGGCTTCATTAGAAATGAGGACGAACCATATGTGTACAAAAAGGTTAGTGGGCGCAATATCACTTTCCTAGTTTTGTATGTAGATGACATCTTATTAATGGAAAATAATAAAGAATGCTGAAGTCGGTGAAAGAATAGTTATCGAATACTTTCTCCATGAAGGATTTGGGAGAAGCATCCTATATCTTAGGAATTCGTATCTATAGAGATAGAAAGAAAAGGATAATAGGATTGTCTCAAAACTATACTTGGACAGGATATTGAAGAATTTCAATATGCATGAGTCTAAGAGAGGTCTGTTACCTGCAAGACATGGAATTCATCTTTTAAAGCAGATGTCTCCCAAGACACTTGAAGAGATAGAGAAGATGTCTAATGTTCCATATGCTTCTGCAATTGGAAATCTTATGTATGCTATGTTGTGCACAAGACCAGACATCACCCATGTTTTTAGTATTACTAGCAGGTTCCAGTCTAATACGAATCCAGAACATTGGGCTACCGTCAAGACCATATTTAAGTGCTTGAATAGGACTAAAGATATGGTATTGTTTTTTGGAGGAAATGATTTGAGAGTCGACGGATTCACAGATTCTGATTTTCCATCAGATGTGGATGATAGAAAGTCGATCTCTAGGTTTATCTTTACTTGTAATGGAGGAGCAGTAAGCTGAAAAAGTTCCAAACAAACCACCACTGCGGATTCCACTATAGAAGCCGAGTACGTTGCTGCATCTGATGCGGCAAAGGAAGCTGTTTGGATGAAGAAGTTTGTCACAAAACTATGAGTGGTTCCTGCCATTGAATCAGCAGTACCTCTATACTGCGATAACAATGGTGCAATAGCACAAGCAAAGGAACCAAGGTCTCACCAAAAGTCCAAACATATTGAGCCTCGCTTCCATCTCATTCGAAAAATCATTGGGAGAGGTGACATCACCTTGCAGAAAATAACATCAGCTGAGAATTTGGCAGATCCACTCACAAAGCCTATGTCACAGAATCAATTAAGTCGTCATTTAGATATGATGGGACTTAGATTTGGTAATGAGTGGCTTTAGTGCAAGTGGGGGATTGTTATATTAGTGTGCCCTACAGCATGTAATTATCTTTTTAATAAATAAAGTGTTTTATTTATTTATTGTCTTCCTATGTCTTTAATTATTCATTAAGAGATATTATTCTTATGAGTACGAATTAATGTGATATTATATCTTTGTATGAATAATTTAAATAGGTGTTCCTGATTGTTGAATTATTATTTGGACAAGAATAATTCGTTAAGATTAGCTTATGTGTATTCTCTATGATTAGTATGGAGATACTAATGGATAAGAAAATAGATAATCACGTTCTATTTACGAATAAACATAAGAAGTATTTGTGGAAACAAATGACTTGAACATGTGACATATTAATTAATGATATAAACTCGTTCATTAATTGATTGTAATTGTACATATATTCTCTAAAGCAGAAATACTAAACGTGAGACTTATATCTGAGTATTTAGAATTTACTATTACTATATTCACTTATTTGATTAAGCGTCAATGTAATATGTAATTCCCAATATTTAATTATGAAGTTAAGTATTAGTAAGTGACGAGGTACATTACTTCATAATTAAATAAGTGAAGTACAATATTTAATATGTATTCTATTTATCTTGACTAGAAAGTTCTTGGCCAAGATAATTATAGAGAAAAATGTTTCTCGAATAGTCAAGTGATTAAATAGAATTAGACATATGATTAACTAATGAGATTACTTAATAAGAATATAAATTGAGAGATTAAATGCATGGTAATTATAATGTGGTTCTAAATAGAGGAATTAATCTTCCACTATTTATTGGGTAGTCATGATATGTTATTAGACGTCACTCATCCTTATGGAAGTTTGAATATATTTTGGGAGAACATTCAAATTAGAATTATCTAATTAATATTAATTTCTATCGCTAATGAATAATGGACCTAGAAAGTCACATTCAATAAAGTCAAAGCTTATAATGATATTGGACTTTTTACTTTATTTGTAAAAGAGTACTAGTATACTCTGAAGCCCAAAACTAAGTGATAAGGCTTTGGGTATGGATGAATAAATTAAATAGTTAATTCATTAATTCTTAAAACTAGTTTTAGGCCTTTTTCTTAAAAGAATGAGAAAAGGCCCAACTAATGGGCTTAGCCCATTAGGATTAAGTTTTGAAAGTTTATTTATAAACCTTTTATAATTATCCTAATTATAACTTAACTTCTGAATACAGAAGACAGAAACAAATCGTTGTTTTTCTGTGTTTTTGTGTAGGGACACAAAGTCATTGTCTGCTGGACTCGTATGGATGATATAGAGGCTTAACAATTTGGGAGTTAATTAAGATAGTAGATTTACGCAACGAAAGGTATTTACATATTTGAACCTTTATATAGAGAAAACAATTACAAATAAGATGAGTCTAATATAATAGTTTTTCGTAAAGTAATTTTTGTTTCCTCTGTGCGATTTCGAATCGGACAAAGTCCAAACAACTTGTGAGAATTTAACCGATGATAGAATTTAATACCCCTCCATTGTGATTTATAAATAGTCATTGTGATAAACGGTGGTTTGCCTAAAATACCCTTAAGGTAAAGTAATAAACAAAAAGAATTCTGATCAAATTGATTGGAAAAACTCATTTTTAGGGAAAAATTGATCCAGTTGGTTATCCATGACAAATTATAGGATCCTAAAAAATTAAAAAAATGTTATGGACTTGCACAACAAAAAAACAAAAAATGTTATGAGACTAAATTGACCATTTTACTTATTATCAATTAGTATTATAATTTTATAAATATTATATGTGAAAATTGAATGTTTTATTTTTATTTGAGACAAATTTTTTATTAAAAAAGTTTAACTCGCAACTTTTTAACTTAACTAAACATTTTAAATTTTTTTTTTTTAAAAAAAAATACATGTCTTTCTTTAACCAAAATAATAATAAAAATAATAAAAAGGGAAGGAAGGCATCTACATCATGTAACCCCAGCTAACAAATTAAACATTCATGACCCAACTACACTATCAACCCGACCCACACACTAAAAAAATTTCTTTCAATGCCATGCCCAATATCTTTCATAATTTTCCTTTTTATTTTTTCTCTTTGGTAAAGTGCATTAATCTTAAGTTACTTTATTCATCTTTTTTATACGGCCAATTCCATTCGAAGCAAAATAAAGTACCTACGCAAGCAACTTCACTACCTCCACAAGCCAAACCCACTCAATGACTCATTCCCACCCAAAGAAACATGCCAGATTCCTAGATTTATTCCACCATATATAAAGTTCCAAAAATCCACACAAAATCCTACTATCTCCTAACTCCTATCTAACCAAAAGATCTTCTGCCCCTCACTTTCCATTATATATAATTTTTGTGCTTTTGAGTTTTCTATTACAAGACAACTCGGCCACAAGATTTATACGAATGATTTAATCATCATTATTTTAAAAATAATATTTATAAATATCCATTCTCGAATAATTTAAGATAAAATTATATCTCAATCATGACATCATAAATAAATTATTAAATAACACTAAAAAAAATCATCAAAATAATTCCTGCTCTTCACATTTATTTATTTATTTTTAAAACTAATAATTTGGACACAGTTTTTCGGCCTTTTGACCTTTTTTCCGAAACTCGAAGCTTCTCCTGTCCGTCCTGCTCTCAAACTCAAAAAGTCTTAAATGGCCTTTTACCAGAACCAACTCCGCCCTCCGAAAACCCTAACGAAAGAACTTGTGGCCAGAAAATTTTAAGATTATTCAATTGGCGAACGGGTCAGGAACCCGAAATATGTGGTCCAGAAGCATATTCATATCCAAGACACTCCATCTTCTCTTTCTCTCTCTATGCCCTCGCGCACACAGCGGATGGAAAGCAATTTGACGCTTTCTCTCACTAAAGCGTTTAATTTTCTACAGATAAAAATGTACACGTTGCGGGGGCTATAACTGAAGGGCGGCGAGTGGTGGTGACGTGGCCAAAAGTGCAAAGCGAAAGACAGTCACCACTTGGGACTGGTGGCTCAACTGGGGCCTAAAATAATTTTCTTATTAAGGTGGGACCCATGACATCTCATCCCATCCCATCTTCCCTTTTGTCTCTCTCATCCTCATCTGACTAAAAACCATACTTTTTCCTTTAGTGTGTAATCCGCAACTCTTGGCTGCCCGGTTTTCTCCCTCCTCTCTTGTATTTTAGAGGCTGTAGATATTTTAAAAATATCACTTCAAAAATCCCTTTTTTTAAATAAAAAAAATTCATGGTGGATATTTGCGTGGGCAAGTGGGTTTATATTCGAGGAAAAATACTGTACGCGCCTCCTAAGATTGACACGTGGGATTCTCTGCTCTTTTCCCTTTTTCTTCCTTCTCTGCATTCACTTTTTCAAAATTTTATATTTTTTAGATTTGACTGATTTGTTGCAATTTTTAAAAAATTATTTTTCATTATTAGGAAGAAGATAAGGTTAAGTAAATATCTTACATCAGCCAGGTGGGAATTTTTTAGTCTATGATGGTTAAATTGAGCAATATATAATGGATTATGGATGAGCGTCCATGGTGGTGATATTAGTAATATCTCTCCGGCGATATTTTAATGGATGAAGTAGCGGACATAGATCATAACTATCGAATTTAAATTTCATCAATATTTTATAAATAAGTGAAATGTCGAGATATTTAAAAATTGATCCGGACACAATTAAAATATATATAAAAAGTAATTTATCTCTCATGATTATTTATTGGTCTTTAGTTCTCATTGGTTAGTCAAGCAAATTCAATAGTTAAATTAAATTAATAGTACACCTAATGTCCTGCAAGTTCTCATTGGTTAGTCAGGCAAATTCAACACTTAAATTAATTCAATAATATACCTAATGTCCTACAAATATTAAATTGGATAAAACCTTCAATCATAATCCATGTGACTCATTTTAAAATTTGGAAGAGTTAGAAATATGTGTATTTAATCATTCTTATGAGAAAATTTTAACTTACTTCAATTTTTTTTAAAGATCACTCCTTCATAAAAATTTAAATTATGTAATTAAATTCATCTAACATTTTTTTTATAATTTGTAATAACCATCACTCGAAACTAAAAATAATTGTCAAAATGTCTAAACCTACAAATTTATTTTTCTAAAGAAACTTAATTTAATTTAAAATTTTACTAATAAATTTTAAAATTTATAAATTCATGTCACATTAACTCATTGAAACCAGTTTGATGAAGTAACTTCTTCATTACCAAATCTAATTTTTATCTATAATTATATTAATTAAATTTTAACATTCAATTATGGTACATAGAAACATTTAAAACATATTATTTTATGTATATATAGAATTATACGTTTTATTGAAATTGAATATTTCTAATTCTATTTTATAATTTTAAAAGATGAATATTAATTTTTTAAAAATATTTTTAATTTGGAATTTAGTTAACCATTTTTATAATTTGTTAGATTTAAATTTTACTCCAAGGATGATATGGAAACTTAATTAAGGTAAAAAAAATTCTTGAAATCAAAATTGAAGGCTCAAGGAATATAACACGAGAATTGAATTGTATCTAAATATTTATTATTTATTTTCAAAATTTAAGGAGAGGCAGGAGAAGGGGGCAGAAACTTTTCTGGCACCCGAGCCAAGATGAACCAAGTAAAAAGTATCCAACTTCCAACTGGCAGTCCGGCATATTCTTCCAATACACAACCACAGTATGACACGTGTAAGCCACTTAACCGCGAGTATGCTTTTAGTTCAATCTAAGCGCGACTACGTTTTCCGTTCTTGACATTAACAGAAATTAGAAAAGCGAAAATAATGAAAAAGAAATCGGTGGTGTCGTTGGCTGACGTACACAGCCACGTGTCTATGGCTCTCTTTGAACGTGAGCCACAAGATTCCATGGATTTCTCGATCGTTCCTAATTAAAAATTTTCTTTTTTAATTTTTCACCTTCATGATGTGGCATCCCCTTCCCTTTTTCTTCTCCTCGTTTGCCCCTTCCCTCCCCCCAAATCCCTCCCACGGGCCACGAAATACCAAGTTCTCATTTCTCAGAGCTCAATCACTTGTCTGAGCTTCTACATCTTTGTTCTGCTCTTCGTCACTATTCGTTGTTCTAGCTTATCTCGGTCCTTTCCTGTTCTAGTTTTAAGTCTTTCTTAGAAAACCTTGATAGGCTCAGTTTCTGCTTTGACAAATAATAGCTTGAGGCAAAGATTGAAGCTTTGAGGCCTGTGTTGTCTTCAGAGTTTATCGTTTTCCACTTCCTGGAACGTTTCTTCATTAAAGTAATCTGAATTTTTTGTATAACTCCATTTTCGGTGGAGTTGGAGATATTCCAGAGTTGGGTTTTTGGTCTTAATCAAAGAATTTTTCTCTCCCTCTCTCTTTTTCGGTGTCTGTATGGGTTAAAAAACAAAGAGATGTGATCTTGTATGAGTGGAGTTGATATGTATGATCTCTGATTCTTGTTGGTCTGTGCAGAGATACCTTGTTTACAAGTTTAGCTGTAGAGTTTTCAAAATTTTGTATTTCTAGTTGGAGTTTGGTGGAAAGATGATGGGAGAGCTTCAGTTTTTTGGGATCCAGATGCGGTTTTCTGTAATTGGTACGGAGTTGATGCGTTAAATTGTGATTAGATAGTTCTCTGATTTTTCTTCTCAATAGCAATAATCGAATTTCGATCGTGAGGCTGTCAACTAAGGTTTACAAGAAAATATACTAGTTGATAGAGATCGAAGGTTTTGAAGATTCGATGGTTTCTACTGCTATGGGTATCCAGGTTAGTTACATCAAACTTTGGGTACAAGGCGACACCCATAATATATATTTTTTTCTCAAATGCTTAGCTTTGGTTTCTGATTGATTAGGTGTATTGAATAATTGTATTATTCTCATTTAACCGTTGAAAAGACAGTAGAAAAGGAAAAGTGACTCGGGACTCTTATTTATTTCTGAAATTAGGATGTATATCTGACCAACAATATCATGAAAAAGGAAGGAAAAAGAAATCATGAGTACTAGAAATCGATCAACTGTACTTACTGTCAAATTTAGTGTGTGCGGTATATAGGGAGAAGGATATATTATCAATTTACTCGCGGTGAACCTCAATTTTATCAGTCTTGACTTGACTCTCTTTTTCGCTTTGAAAATGTATGTTTTTTTTGTGATTCCATGGAAGGAAAACAGTAAAAAAGGGGCAACTGATGCCAGGATTTAATGTTGTATGATTAATACCAGGCTATAAGTAGGTTTGCCTTCTTATTCTGGTACATGCCATTAATGGAAAAGTGTTCTGTTGTGAGTAGAATCTAACTAGAAGCTTTATTACAGTGTTTTCTATATCTGCTATTGTGTATGGCCAGACTTACTGTCTTCACTCATTATATATGCTGTCTATTCCTCCAGAGAGTTCTGAGGATGTAATGTCATTGATTATTGAGAATTTTGGAAATTAAGTGTATAGATGGCTTGAAATTTGTGTTCTATCTGGCATTGGATTTGTAGAGGTCAAAAGGTTTAGATTTTTTTTAGCAGATGTGCCATTTTTTCAAGCATTTACCTGAGTCTTAGTTATGTAATCCTGAGCAGGGGATATTCAGATACCAAAATGTGATGAAACCCAATTTAGTTTCCATAGAAGAGAGTGCCATTTCAGATCAATCCTCTTAAGTTCCATCATCTAAAATGATCTCCCACGGTCTAGTTTGTATAGTGATATCTGATAATACTTGTTAGTTCTACTCATGTGTAGCATTAAGGTTTTTAATTTTGCCTTCAGGTGAGGCTGCTTTCTGAACTGTTAATAAATGTTTTCTTATGATAATACAGGGCCAAAGTAATAATGCTGGACCAAACACTGCATTTTCGCGGGGCAACCGAATATCTTTGCATGTTGATATACCTTCCACTGAGAGTGAGCAATTTCAATGTGAAGATGACTTTGCTCCGAAGGTCCACATATTCTCATGGATTTCTTAAGCTATTGGAAAGATTAGTTGTGAATAGAATGTTGATATCTTCTCATTTTTGTTGGTACCAGGTCAGGAAACCATACACGATAACTAAACAAAGAGAAAGGTGGACAGAGGAAGAGCATAAAAAGTTCCTTGAAGCATTAAAGTTGTATGGCCGGGCATGGAGGAGGATAGAAGGTGAACTTTTTGATACAATTTGTTTCTTCGAGTCTCGTTTGACTGGTGTATTCTATTGAAAAGGATTTTTGCTGTTAACAGAGCATGTGGGTACTAAAACTGCAGTTCAGATCAGAAGCCATGCTCAAAAATTTTTCTCCAAGGTTTACTGTCTTATACCAGTATCCATTCTACCATTAAATATATGCCGCCTCTTGAAGTAAGTCATATTATTTTATGACTCAGGGCGTGCAACTTTAGTGTTCATAGTTCCTGTGAATTACTCCTGTCTTAATGTATGAATGGTTCATGGTGATTAGGTTGTGCGTGAGTCTACACACGGAGATTCGGGCTCTGTCAAGCCAATTGAAATTCCTCCTCCTCGTCCTAAAAGGAAGCCTCTGCATCCATATCCTCGTAAGCTGGTGAGTCCGGTCAAATCTGGAGCTGCTGCTCGTGAGAAACCAACACGATCTGTATCATCAAATACATCTCCTTCAGGAGAAGAGAACCAATCTCCAACTTCTGTGTTATCTGTGCCTTGTTTAGATGCACCAGGTTCTACTGACTCAACCACAACAGATGTCAGTGAAAGTGCTTCACCTGTTTCATCAGTTGTAGGTGCTCAATCCGTTGGTTTTGATGTTGCTGAGTCTCCAGATTTGACTTCAAATGTAAAAAGATCTCCTAGCAGCCACGTAAATAGTTCAGCAAATAATACGTTTTCCTCAACTAGTCAAGTACATAATTGTCCTAATAAGGACGTTCAAATTCATTTGGTAATTATGCAATTACTAATCTCATTTCTAATTTCATATCTGGCGATGATTTGTGAGTTCAATTCACTTTGTTTTTGTTGATCATTTCAGAAACTCGAATTGTTTCCTGGAGACCACACTTTTTTCAAGGAAGACTCAGTTGAAGTATCATCCACTCAGTCCTTGAAGCTGTTTGGAAAGACTGTATTAGTGACTGATCCTTGCAGGCCTTCTTCTCCAACTCCTGGAGTAGGCAAACTGCAGTTGTCTAATCACAACAAGGATGGAAAATCTTTACAGACACTGGCCTGGAATTCAAATTTGATAAAAGTTACTGAAGGTGATTCAGAATGTTCCCGGATTGCTTTTCCTTGTGGGGCTCCTGATCCAGTCTGTTCTTTGTCACTGCAGAGTGAATGCCCAGTTACCGTGGACACTAGTCATTACCACTCTCTGCCCAGGTTGAATTATCAAGGATTTCCATCCTCTTATTTTGTGCAAGTCCACAACCCAATTCCAATCAAAGTACAGCCCTTGTTTGATAATAAAGAATTACATATTGTCCTAAAGTGTAAGCCTGGATCTTCCGCTGGGTCAGATATTGAGTCTGAAAGTGCAGAGACAGAAGAAGATAAGAACATTCAGGTTAAATCTTCTCGATTGTTACAGACAGAGGTGCAAAAGGAAGAAATTGTACATCCCTCATCAAAACCTGGCACAAGAGCATTTTTTGAGCAAAGAGTCAGTTCTTCCGAGTGTGCAAAGGGATTTGTACCTTATAAGAGGTGTTTAGCAGAGAGGGATGCTCGCTCAGTAATAACTGGTGATGAGAGAGAAGAACAGCGTATTCGCCTTTGCTTATAGCTTGCTCACAACATTTCAAATATTGCAGTCTAATGCCAGGTCTTTTACCCCTTTCCCTTTCTGGATTGGTGCAGTAATTATAGTCTAATCTACTAGAATTCCAGCTGCTTAATTACTTGGTACAAAAGAAGTTGTGCAATGTAAAAGTCATGTCTCCTTTCCTCATTTTCTTTTATCCTTTTTCTCCCCGAACTGTTTAAGGTGGTGTTGATAGTCGTCTGATATTTCATTCCCTTGTACGCGACACCTGCAAAACCTATTCAGGTTCACTCTTGCTGTGTAATTGTTCCATACAGAGTTCCACAATGTGAATGCCAAATCATAATTTTGTTCTGATGTTAGTTTGGCCTGTGCAATGTGTGCCTAAAAAGGCTATTCATGCTTTCTTGTAAAGTCTGGAGATTTTGGTTAAATAGTATGGCATATCAGAAGCAAAGATAAAATCAGAATAGGGAAAGGAACTCCCTGGATTTGATTCCCTTTTCTTCAATGTAAAATGAATACCGAAAACTTGTTTTTGTACTACATGTTCCATATACAACAATGCCAAACAAGATTCTATACATGGGCCATGATAATTACTAATGATTCTTGTCTTGTAGACGAACAACAAATGGAAAATAGGCCTAACCCTGTTGATGAATTGATATCCACATGCCAGGGAAAGATTCCACAGTTGGGCAAACCAGAAATTCTGGTCAGGCGAATTTTAATTAGTTCACTCAGGGTGGGATGTGTGGTCTGCATCGGCGAAAGCATTTGGTTCAACAGAAGAAAAAGGATAAGAAGGCAATTTTAAGGTCACACGAATCCTTATCATATGCCATGCAAAGTTTACGTCAAACTTCCTTTTAGTTTCCATGTAATGATGCCCAACGGTGACAGAATTTCTGAAAGGGATCTGAGTTTGTTTTGTTAATTGATTGAAAGAGGGAGGAATTGAATTAAGTTGCAAAAATATATTAAAGATATGAATAATATTCTTTTTCAAAATAACAATGTGAATATTTAATTTTGAAAAAAAATATTAATATCTTTAAAAAATATTCCAAATTTTATGTAAATTTTGAAAATATATATCTTTGGAAAAGATTTCTCGATACATATTGCGACAAGCATACATATTATATATAATAAAAAATGCTATAAACTGACTTTTTATTCACTATTACATTTTAGGTAATAGTTCAATGTAATTGAATATTTTTTTCTCTTTAATTTGTTTTAATTTTAAATGAGTAAAAGACAATTGTGCAAAATATGAAAAATTATACCGCAGCAGTGACATTTTTTCATCATCCTTCGATCTCTTACCCGGCACGTTAGCGGTACAATCCCGCGTAATCTTTTGCCATCATAGATCCCATACACCACTGGAGAGCCTCATTTTGACATGCCAGCTAATTTTCTCTCAGGCACAGATCCCGAATTCTAGTGACACGTAGCCGGTGGGCCCATAGTCATCTTCCTCTTCTCCGCCTCTAGTATTCCACTCTTTCTGTGGGTTCCCAAAAAGCAGTTAAAAGAGGAAAAACACCAATCAGTAAAAAGAAAAATCAACACAAAATTTCCGCCAGCCAACTTTTACTGCTTCCACTTCCCCTTTCCTTTCTGCGCCATCTGTCCCCCGCTTTTTTTACGGTTTCTTTTCACGCTCGAGTATATATATTTCACTGTCAGTCACCCATGTACATGATTCCCCGCTTGGTTCAGAAACACTGGTTCTAGAAAGTTTTTTTTTTTTTTTTAATCTTTTTTCGTCTCCTCTTCGAACTAGATTGGATCGAGATTTGTGATTGTTTCTTCATCAATGACAACTGCTGCGACTCTTAGTCCTGCTGATTCCGAGAAGCTTACCAAGCTTCAGTCGGCCGTGGCCGATCTCAAGCAAATCAGGTAGTTTTTATTTGTTTTGGAATTTTAGTTTAAGGTTTGGATAAAGAAGCATGGAATTATGGATCTCAGTGATGGATGAGTGTGATTTGACTGATTTTGTTCTGCTTCATTTGTTCTTTTGCAGTGAAAATGAGAAATCTGGATTCATCAATCTGGTCTCGCGCTATCTTAGGTATTTTTCAGAGTATTTATTCAGATTGAGGATTTTTATAGTGGTTGCAGAGGATTTTTGAGGATCACCTTTTATTTTTATTTTTTAAATCGTTGTTTTGTTTTATTGTGTGTATTTTTTGAAGTGTTCTGTTGAATCGACTGTTTGTTTGGTGGGGTACATATTGAGATGTAATGCTTTGACATTCCATTCTTAAAGTTTTTGATTTGGAAGGCTTGGAACTTTGATTCAAAATTTTTAAAATCTCATCTCAGCGGTGAAGCGCAACATGTTGATTGGAGCAAGATCAAAACACCGACTGATGATGTTGTGGTGCCTTATGACACTTTAGCAGCTGTACCTGAAGGTAAATTATTCATGCATGTCTTTTCTTCTTAACTAAGATATACTTGGGCATTTTTAGATTGGTTTTTAATGCAACGATATTTTAATGACTGAATTTCTGCAGATCCTGCAGAGACAAAGAAGCTTTTGGATAAACTTGTTGTCTTGAAGCTTAATGGTGGCTTGGGAACAACAATGGGCTGCACTGGTCCAAAGTATGTGCTTTGCTTGCCCCCTTTATTGAATGATTGTTTGTTTATTTTCTTCATCTTTGCAAATATAATCTACCTAATCATTTGATTCAATTAGGCCTTGTTTGTAGTATTTGCCTCGTTGAGTTCCTTCTCATGTCTTGACTCTTGGCTAGTTTGCTATAAAATCTTCCTGCGAATTTTCTTGAATGAGCTCTATGGTTTTCTGAAATTTTGGGTGCATCATGTATATAGTAGGTCAAATTCATGGTCAAATCTTTGTTGTATTTCTTTGTTTCTTAACAGAATTTACTTCTTTTAATATCAAGTCTTGTGTATTTTTCTGAAATGGAGCATTCCAATAGATCTATATAATGCCACCCCGGACCCTTGAAATTTAAGAGGAGAAATTGAAAGAAGAGAAGTGCCTGCATGTTATGCCTACAAGGTACCTCTAATAGAATGCCGTGAAAGGTCAATCATACCAAAAATAAAACCTTATTCTTTACTTGGCCTGCACCATGATTTCCTTTTCTAGATAATCTTGAACAACTTACAAGTTTATAGCAAAGATCACATTTCTCTGGTACTTTATGGTCAGGGTATTACTGCTTTTATCATATCTGCCATATGTTCCTCCATAAATATTAAATATAGCCTTAGGAGGGCACATTTAAGATCTAATTCTGTAGCATTTTGGAATGTAATATGTATTTGATATTGTTTTATGTGTGGTGTGTAGGTCTGTTATTGAAGTTCGCAATGGCTTGACATTCCTTGACTTAATTGTTATCCAGATTGAGGTACCATATGCATGTGATTTCCAACTGACTGTACTTTCCTTGTTCCATTTTACATGGATTTAACAATTGTAGTTTTATGCAGAACCTCAACAAGAAGTACGGATGCAATGTTCCACTGCTCCTAATGAACTCCTTCAATACACATGATGACACACTGAAGGTAAGATTATATCAAGTACCTCCTTTCTCTTTTCTTTTCCCCTTAAGTTCTAGGAGATGAATGACTATCACTTTTTCTGAGCAGATTGTAGAAAAATATGGCAAATCAAACATTGAGATTCATACATTTAACCAGGTTTGTAAATTTTGTGGTCACCCTGTAGCACTTTCTTTTGCTATTTCTTTTTCCTTTCTTGTGTTTGAGGTATATATAGTGTAATTTTCGTGTCCCTCTTGATTTCTGCAGAGTCAGTATCCTCGTTTAGTGGTTGAAGATTTTACGCCTCTTCCATCCAAAGGAAATACTAGCAAGGATGCATGGTATAGAATATTTTGACTACTGGATTTTTTTGGTAGTGAAATTAACATTTAGTGTTAATAAAATAATTTCACTGATCCTCTGTGTTGTTAGTCTTTTGACTTTCCAAAATTACTGTATTTCAATTTGCAAATATCTTATATGTCCTTGCTCAAGTGAATTGAACTAACTACAGGGTAATAGCTTGAGTTTTATGCTTTAGGGAGTCAAAATAGAATAGACATCTAGTTTACTATGTAATTGATCAAATAGGTTGAGAATCTCTCCCTTACAACTTTCAGTAAAGTAATTGCAATGGATTAACAATGATGGAGCAGGATAAAAGTAAACAAGAAGACAAAGTTACAGAAATTTGTTTCTATGTTGTTTAAGTAATTTTTCTGTTCTTCAGTTAGTCATTCACGAACATGTTCTTTTTCCAGGTACCCTCCAGGTCATGGTGATGTATTCCCATCTTTGATGAATAGTGGCAAGCTTGATGCTTTATTGTCACAGGTTCTGCTCGTATTATTATTATTGTTGTTATATTGTTTGAACATCTGTGACATGCAATTGGTAGGACTTTCTGACGTTTCTTTTGCAATGAACAGGGCAAGGAGTATGTCTTTGTTGCCAATTCAGATAACTTGGGTGCAGTTGTGGATTTGAGTATCCTTCATTGGTTTTGCCTACTAATTGAACGAGTGGAGAGTTCTTGATAAATCAAATATTACTAAAGGTTTTGATGGGTATCTGCTATTTCCTTAATTGATTCTTTCAGAAATATTAAACCATTTGATCCACAACAATAATGAATACTGCATGGAGGTATTGAATATATTTTATTGTTGCAGTTTTACATCTTTAAATGAATTAAATACCATTTGTACAAACAAAAAAAATTTGATTTTTCAGGTCACTCCTAAAACATTGGCTGATGTGAAAGGCGGTACACTAATTTCCTATGAAGGAAGAGTTCAGGTGAGTTTATGTCTGTGAAAACCTTTAGTTGTTTATCAATCCCATCAATACAATTGGATGAATATTTTGTTCTGTTGCTTGTTCCATGATAATTTGGTTCTATGGTTGTATCCTTTTCATTTTCAATTATTGTTAGGTTCTCAAATTCCATCCAATTTACATTGCTTAGTACATTAGAGACTCTGGCCTCAGCATATAGTTTAGACATTGGAATATCTTTGATCTCCTTTCTTCAGTTTTAACTGTTTACTCTCTGTTTGAAACTCTGTTACTTCTGACCAAGGTGGTTCTTTCGGGACCTCTGTCAGTGTTCCCTTTCCATACCGCATTCATTTACTATATCATTATGTAGAGGGTTTAGCTTGTCATCCAATCCTAATTGGAGAAGAGATACAATCTGATAGAAACAACCAATTGATGGAGGACGATCAAGAACTTGCAGTTGATTTATATCACATATTTCATGGGAAAGTACACTTCGAGTCTGTTCTTGGTAGCTAGATTTTTTGTTTTAGCCGTTAAGGAGAATTGTTTGACAAAAAAGCTATCTTAATATTAATCTTAAAATTTTCATTCTCACTCCATTGATAAACGAAAGCTAAAGCTATTATGCAATGCATCTTCAAGGTGGTTTCAACTTTCTTAAGCTAAAACAAGAAGTTAGAATGCAACTAATCAAGAAGTGTGCAAAACATCTTTTAATTTGAAAAATGCAAAAAGCTGCATATTTAGGGTTTTGCTATGATTGTTTCGGGTGTATTGACACATACTATTTATTTTGTCTAGATTAGTTTATAACTTTATATACCACCTCTCTGAACATGCAATATGGTGCATGTACACTATGCTGCATTTGAAATGAATCAAATTATGAATGCAGCTTGAACAGCTAAATGCTTATTGATCTCTTTCCTTTCATTGTGGTACAGCTGCTGGAAATAGCTCAAGTTCCTGATGAACATGTGAGTTTTTGTTTCTCTCTCTCGGAGCTCTGTATTTTTTCATTTCTTAGGCTTGTCGTAGAAACTTTTCTATTTTTTGGTCGCTTGACTTAATTGGAATGGCAGTTTGAATAATTCAATCTTGTCACGTACATACGTAAGTTTTTGATGGAATGGATTTGAGATAAGGCTGGATACTGTCCAAATAACATTTACTGTGGTAGGCACTTCCATACTGCTGGTGCATATGTTAATCCTTGTCATTCTTTTGAAAATATCAACATAGTTGATGTAGGGGGGAATTGTCTGTCCTGGGAGAGGGGATTGTCTTTTATCCTCAAGGTGCATAAACACATATAATGCATGTTCCTTGCAGGTAAATGAATTCAAATCAATAGAGAAGTTCAAAATTTTCAATACTAACAACTTGTAAGTTACCTTACTGCCTTGTTGGCCTTCCACTGCAGATTTAGGAATGCTTTTTTTCCAAAACACATCTGATGGGTTAAACATTCTGATTTTTCGTAGATGGGTGAATCTGAAAGCAATCAAAAGGCTTGTTGAAGCAAGTGCTCTCAAGATGGAGATTATTCCAAACCCAAAGGTACACATTCATTGCTCTGCTGATACATGAGTTATTCTTCTGGTTACTGAATCCACTACATATCCAGGAAGTTGATGGGGTTAAAGTTCTTCAACTTGAAACTGCTGCTGGTGCTGCAATAAGGGTATGGGATCATTGACTTCCTGATACTAGCCTTTCAGATTTTGAATTTCTCTCTGTCTCATCAATAATGAATCTTCACCCTGGTTTTATTCCTTCTTGGGAAAACAATTTTAAGATGAAAACATTAATCAAGTGTTTTTGCTTCAGTTCTTTGATCGTGCTATTGGTATCAATGTTCCTCGATCTCGATTTCTTCCAGTAAAAGCAACTTCAGATCTGCTTCTTGTTCAGGTGAGTTTTAATCTTCAACTTTAGTCTTCCCTGTAATTGGTTTTGTTTGTATGTGAATGTTAGCTGCTGACTCATGTGTATGCCCTTTACAGTCTGACCTATATACTCTGACCAATGATGGGCATGTGATCCGTAATCCAACTAGGACAAATCCATCTAATCCTACTATTGAATTGGGACCTGAGTTCAAAAAGGTTGAAATTAATCCCAGTATGTTGGATCTATATCTTGGCCATCTATTGCTAGCTAAATTTTTATCTCCTTTGTAGGTTGCCAACTTCTTAAGTCGCTTCAAATCTATTCCTAGCATTGTCGAACTTGATAGCTTGAAAGTATCAGGTGATGTATGGTTTGGAGCTGGTATTAGCCTGAAGGTACTATCCTATTTAATCATTCCTATCATTCAGTGGTACTGATTGGGCCATCAGGAAATCAGATATTATGGTGTTTCATTTGTTTTTTATTTCAATTTGATTCATTCCTTCTTTTTCTTTTTACTTTCATAATCAGGGGAAGGTGACTATTACTGCAAAATCTGATGCGAAGTTAGAAATTCCTGATGGAGTTGTAATTGCAGACAAGGTGAGGGATAGAGGTGGTGGTGATGATGACCTTTTTTTATCTTTGTTTAGTTCCTTTGGGCAATTTGTTTACTTCTTTCCTGTTGATTTTCAGGATATTAACAGCCCTGTGGACATATAAAACGTTAAATCTCTTGAAGATGATGGGTTTTACCGAAGCACTGAAAGGCTTTTGGTTGTAATGACTGTAATACGAGACAGCTGGAAAATAAATAGACATTTTTGTTTTGCTGCCTCGGTGCCATGGCAGCCCGACTGCTTGTTGGCTATATTTAAATTTAAATTTTGTAAGTTTTGATCTGCCTTTTGTTTCTGAGGGTTAAAAAGCATGTGATGAAAAACAACTTTGAGGCCAGTTCTCCTGGTTGTGAAATATGGTAATATGGTATCGCTGAGCTTTGGCATACTGTGTTCTTGGTTGTCTTGACTAATATTGGTGTTATAGTTATTTATGCTTTCGGAAACTTGTGATGTCCGAATGGATCTTAGGTCTTAATGGTCTTTCCATGCATGTTAATCTTAACCTTTCGACAAGGCAGAAACTTGAATGACCTCGTGATTATGCATGAATCAAAAGTATTCCTAATTTATAACAAATCCTTAGATTTCAATTCTAACGTCAGTTGCCTGAAATAAATATCCAGGTTACCTACCGCTGTTAATTAATACTGTGAAATGGATTTCAATTCTTTTCCCCTCATAATTGTTATTTGATGGAAACTTCTTGACAACAAGGGATGATAATGAATGATCTTTTCATTTATATATTTTTTTTGCTAATCTTTTTTTAATTGTAAGTGAGAATGAAAATCTGATTCCGAATATGTCAATATATTTAGAATAAAATTAGGAGGAGCTTGGGGAGTGAAATATAAATATTATTTATATCTATATTATTTTTAATTTAATGAAAATTATAACATTGATTTGCACTTTTTTAATATTATATTTCAATCTAATATTCTATGAATTGAAGCTCTCTTTGTTATTAATAAATCTAATTTTCAAGTAAAAAGACAATGATATATTTATAGTGATTTTAATTTTAATAGAAATTGAATAGTCGTCTCCAAAAATGGATTCTGGAAATAAGTACTTATTTCGCCGCAGCCGTTCTCTCTGTTGTCTGGACCATACACCCCGGCCCCACTCCCAAACTCACATCTCTTCTGTTTTTTCTTCCTTTTGGAAGAAAGGAAGAAGAAAGAGGAACCATTCAAGCAGGAGACGAAGTAAAGAAAGAAGAAAGGTGCAATTGTGTCGAGGGAGAGGAGAAGGAAGAAATTTTATTCAAGAATTTACGGAGAATTAGAGAAGTTTCATCTTTCTGTGGGAAAAGGAGATTCCAGCACAGCATCGGGAGGGTGTAATTTGGTATGCAATTTGGTATCCTTCATACAAATTCCGGTCGTAACTCTGATCTTTGCCCCTTGTTTGTTTTTTAGCTTTGAGAGTAGAGTGCGAAAATGGGTTCTAACCTTCCATGAGAAAGACCTTTGTTCTGACAGAAAGCAAAGAATTTTTTCTTTGCACACTCCATTTTTTGACCTGTCAATTGTAGGGGCATTGTTATCTTTTAACAATTTAAAAAAGGTGGAAAAAATAAATTGATTATTGTAGAGTGATGTGTATATATTGTTCAACTGAAGAATCCAGGCCTAGCTGCAACATGTTTTCTCATCACTTCCAGGCATCAATGCTGTTCTTTTGTCGCCAATCCTTTATCTGATGTTCGTTTCTCTCTTTTATGCTACTTGCGAAAAAAGGAAAAAAAAGAGAGAATGAATAAAAAATGTGGCTTTTTCTTTGTTTCTTTCTAGTTTTGTTCAGTTTGTAGACAATGAAAAAGAATCCCAAAAGATGGCATTCACAAGAAAATGTTGCCAACCCCATCGTTGAGATGGATGGTTAGGTTTTTTTTTCTGATGATAGATCATGTGTTGTTGGATGATTTTTCCGAATAATCTTGAAAATTTGAAGTGGTCTGTTTTTTTAATCCATGGTTTTCATTCGAGAAAATCTTGTGAGTCTGTCCAATAAGAATTTTTTGTACGGAATTTGTTCTTCTGCTTTATTAAACTTCTGAAGAAATGGAAAGTTTACTCTTTACTCTGGAGAAAAGAAATTTCTTGATCCGTTTATCCTGTGGAGTTGCTTTTGTTAACGGAAAATATGTAATGGATTATTTTATCATTAATAGGGAGTTCAATCTCGTAAATGTGGCTTTCTTGCTAAGTATTTTTATGGACACTTCACTTATCTAAGCACAAGATTTTCCTGTCCGGAGAAATTTATCTTTTGGGAGAGACAGATTGGTATCATTTAAAGATTTAGGTGTGTTCTTGCTATTGATCTGACCTTGAGTCTTTGGATGATTGTAACTTGAGCCCAATTGAATTCTTTTATACAAACTAAGTAATTCAAGTTTGCTTTGATTTTTACAACACGTTGTAATTGTTTTAACTCTGATGGTGCTAGCTCACAGACATGCTCTTACTAGATTTGTATTGTTGACTGAAATAAATAAAGAAAATCAATAGGAATGCCAGTATGAGCACTTGTGTCTGTAGTTAGCATGTTACGCTGTTCTCTTAATAGTGACAAAAATTTTGGAGTGGCATTCATCAGAAGTTTCTTGAGTGTCTGGGAGTAAAATTGTCTGTGGAGATCAATCTTGTCTTTTGGGTTCAAAAGATTGAGCTTGGGGAAATCCAGCAACTTTCAAACATTGCTGGTCTGGAGTTACAAAGTTACACAGAAATTTGCATATAGATAAACAGTTCAAAGAATTCCTATTCTACCTAGTGATAGCCAATTTTAATGGGGGTACGGTTGTTTTACAAAAATAATCATTGTTGCTTTTTTAATTTCAGCTTCTGGCAAGAAATTAAACCCTTGTTGGTAAGCGGAAAGAATTGAGAATGCAATATTCAGAGAGCTTGAAAATGTCTGAAAGTATTTGGTAGCACCAATTTGTGAAGAAATTGAAGGCTGTTTGTTTTGGCGTTCTTTAGCTAAATGAATCAAGCAACTCAACTTGTTTCCATTTTCCCCCCTTTGCTATCATTTCTTCTTGTAAACAATTGAGAGTGTAATTCAGAGCTTGAAAATGTCTGATAGTGCTTGGTAGCACCAATTTGTGAAGAAATTAAAGGCTGTTTGTTTAGGAGCTGATAAGATAAATGAATCAAGCAGCTGACTTTGTTTCCGTTTTCCTCCTTTCTGCTATCATTTCATGTTGTAAGTTGCCTTCCTAATGCACATTGCAAGTTTTGGGTTTTAGAGATTCTTGAATTTGATATTGCAGATTAGATGTTTACAAATACTAAGAGGCAAGAAGAGCGCACTGGAAAATATGGGACCCCCAGAGTGCAATATCTTCAGGTATAATACGTGGCTTTATCAATTCCAAATGTTTTTAGCAAAGATCTCTACTCTTTATTGTTTTTATGTAGGAATTGGTGAGCCAATTTCAGAATGCTACTGATGAAGGTAATGATGCTTTACGAAACTTCATTTTATGCTTTTTATTTAGTTCTTGAATGCAAGTTGTGTATGGGCAAGTTTCCTCCTGAGTATTGGTAAAACTGAAATTCAACATTTGGAGGGCAAATCCACTAGTGCACAATTATCTTGGGGAGTAAAGGATCAATGTCAACTTACATACCAGTTGCACTGTTGAGAGCTCTTTTATAAAGATCAACTTTTGCAATTACAGTTTATTTTTAATTAAAACGCTTTTCTGCCTTCAAAGGAAGATTTGATTTCATAGTGAATGTGTTCCAATGGTGAATGAATAGAAGGCATGTGAAACGGAGTCATAGATGCATGTCAAGTGAATGATCATGTTGTAAAATGCTCACTCTGGGTTATTTATTTGTATCATGTGATTGTTTTGCATATCAATATGTGGATCAAATCCTCGCATTTTTGTGTGCAAATTTGTCAATGTGAGCTTATTAATCTTTGAATACCTGTTTTAACTGTTTATGAATTCTCATTATACAGAAACAAAAGAGCAAATAGTTGCGAATCTCGCTAACTTTGCATATGATCCTTACAACTACACATTCTTACGCCAGGTACTTTCATGATCTTTGAGGAATTTCTGGATAAGTTTGTAATTCTCTGATACAGTTCTCTCATTCCTTGAGCAGCTTAATGTTTTGGAGCTTTTCCTGGATTGCATGACTGAACCTAATGAGAGGCTTGTGGAGTTTGGTATTGGAGGAATCTGCAATTCCTGTGCTGGTAAATCAACCATTTGATTATCCCTTGGATTTATGTTGTTTAAATGTCAAAACCTTAAATTTTTAGAAACTGAATTAATTACTTCTCCCTGGCACATGGTATATTCTGATGTATGTTAGCGCAATTTGAACAGATCCATCAAATGCTGCAGTTGTTTCTCATTCAGGTGGGATCCCTCTCGTCATCCAATGTCTATCGAGCCCTGTTAGAAACACAGTAAGGAAAAGCATACATCAATTTCTTGTCCTCACATGATTATTTGTTTTAGATGAGGGCATGATACACATATTCCTCATAGATTCTTACTTAGAAAGGAAAGTTACGTAACTCACTGATTTTAGTTGTTCATAGTCCATATGTTCCTTACTGCCTGCCTGCTCCTTGCCTTCTTTTCTCTTCTTGTTTTATTATGAAAATGAACCAAATTTCGTCATTTTTGACACAAGTAATAATTTCTATTTCAGGTTAGCTACCTATGATGGGATATATGAAAATTTTAATTTAACTGCTTGGAGTATTTCAATGACTAGTTAATAAACCCAACTGGTAATATGATTATGAGCTACATTTATTTTACTAATTCTTATATAACATGACAACAAAAAGGGTGGGTGCCTTTGGGGGGGGGGGGGGGGGGTTGGGAAAGTAGTTGGCATTCCTTATATCACATTGAGATACTTTATAGGCACAAGTTTTGTATGTTTGAACTCATTGTGAATGTTGAATGCCTTGTTAATTATATCTTAAAATATACCCGAGTATACAATGGAACTGTCATAAATATGCATCTCTATGTAATTAGTATGCGTGAGTTGTGTATTTTTCATGACATGAAGACCTTAATTTTGAAGGTGAATTATGCTCTTACGGCTCTGTATTTCCTCTGCAATGAATCCAACAAGGAAGAGATATTAAAGCCAGAAGTGGTGGATATTATTGAAAGGTATGCTTCTGCTGGGGCAGTTAGTGTGAGCTTTAGTAATCTTGCTCGGGCTTTTCTGGATAAGCATGCGTATCATCTTAAAAGCAAAAGCCAGGATAGTAACCACACGAGTTCTCAGGAAGAACTTGATGATCAATAACACTTTATTCAATGGAGAAACTGCTGTAAATAGAATTTCCATTTCAGTGAATTTTTTCTTTCAGCTGAGTATATCATTAATCATTTATAGTACCATGTAAATTATCATGTGGTACTATTATTTCCATCCCACATTGTAGGAAAGTTTGAGTCCTTGGTTACTTTCACTTTAAGAGATGTGTTCTGAACAACAAAATCTACCGAAGAGATGTGTTCCTTTGCATTTGCTTATCTTGCAGGAACCCAACAACGGTTATAGTAATATGCAGTTGCAAAATGTTTGGTTGCTTTCATTTTTGCTGTTGTTTCAGGTAGTAGTGTGAATAACCAAGTTATAGTGGTGTAATACAACAAAATGGCAATGGTTAGCACTGTAATATAGCTTCTTGTGAAAAGAAATTACTTGGTGGCTCAAAAACAGGATAGGTTCCTTGGTATTATACTATGCTCTTGACTTCTTAATCAAAGTAAACATATCAGACTTCTTCTTCGGCTTCGGTGGATCATGACATAATGGGCACGTCAGAAGCCAATAAGGCCGCCCTTCTTGTGATAGTAGCAAAAAGTCTAAGGAAGATATTTTCAATGGATTGAGTAAAAGAAGAAGAAGAAGAAGAAGAGGAGAATGGATACTTAAGAGAATACTGTAAGTCATGGTCCCCAGAAATTCACCATGACCAACCTACCCCGCGTTTTACTTAGTCCTAATACCATGTGCATATATAATATCAAAAAGATCCACACATCACTTTCATAGGGAGAATATTGGTACCAAACACACTGCATTATCCACGTTGAAAAAAAGAGCCGAAGCTTTTTTCAAAATACTTATTAAGATAAAATTTTATCCATTAAGAACATAAGAGAAAAGGATTTTTTTTGAAGAGGGAGAAAGTATGGATAATATTGGGAAAAAAAAAAAGGAATAAAATATCTATTAATTATTCCATCCATGTCTTATAATAAAAGAATAGAAAAAATAAAAATAAAAACTCAAATAATTTATAATTAAGAACGCATAAAAAGGATCCGTACTGGTCAGATCTACTTTGCCCCATGATAGATGCGATGGCCTCTATTTGCACTCCAAATGGTGAAAGAGAGTGGCCATCGAAGAAGGAGAATTGTTAAGATTTTGATCTAAATTATCTGTGTTGGTGGCCGTTGAAGGCAGGAATTGAAAATCAGCGAGGAGGAAGTCGGCTCATGTACTAGTGAATGAGACGCTACGGCTACTTCTAGAGCCGCTGACAACGTTGAGGTAGAGAAGTGAGAGTATGGGTTTGCCGGCATGGTGGTCGGGGACCGATATGCTGTAGGAATACTATTGGCCGAATGGATAACGAAGAAATAAAAAGAGAGGAAAGAACCCGTTGGCGATACAGAAGAAGGAAGAAGATAACACCGAAAGAGAAAAGACCTTTTAGAATTTTTTTTGGATAAAAAATGCCCCTAAAAAAAACAAAACAAAAAAAATTTATAATATCGTTACTAAAAATTACTGTATTATTTTAATCTTTTGCAGTATCTATGCCAAAGAAACGCCCTCAGCTGCACGTATGAGCTGACAAGATAGGGATGAAGTTTGGTTAACTTTAACTGTAGGTGAAAAGGGTTTGAACCTTGAGAAAGATATTATCTCAAACTGATTCGATAGGTGCTTGTCTCGATAAGGATAATATTTTGAGTTGAGAGTCTACTCATTACGTTGTCCCGAGCTAATTCGATAGGTGACTGTCTTGATCAGGGTAATGTTTCGAGCTGTACATGGTTTCAAGTCAGTTCGATAGGTGACTGTCTCGATAAAGATAATGTTTCGAGTTGATAGCTTACTCATTATATACTCTCCGTCAGTTCATATACATTTCTCGATTTATATTCCATTTATACAGGGATCTCACTTACATTCATACATATCTCTCGATTCACACTTCACTTATACAAGAGATCCCACTTACACTCTCATACACATCCCTCTCGATTTACATCCCACTAACATAAACCCACATAGACTTTCCCTTGATCAAAGAAACTCTACTATGCGTAATCAAATAAAAATCTCTCTCTCTTTTTTTTCTTTAACATTATAAATTGAAGTGTGATGGGAAGATATGGTTTGGTGGGCATTCTAGTCATTTCATACCAGGATCATTGATTAGCGCCCACGAGTCGGCCAGTCTTATTATTGTAGCATCGTGATTTGACAACCACCCCCGTTTTGTTTCTTCTTGTGTTTATTATTGTTCACCAACTCTATAAAAATCTAAGACTTTTGCTTCAACCCTTTTTACTCTCATCAGTTCTAAGCATCATTGCTGGGCTTTTGCTGGCGGCATCCCCTATCTGATCTCCTCTTCTCTTTTCAAAAATCCATCTGGGGTTTTCTATTTGTTTTCTTTCTTTCAAGTTTGTTCAGTTTGCGGACGGTGAAACAGAATCCAAGAAGATGGCATTCGACAAGATCAAAGTTGCCAACCCCATCGTTGAGATGGACGGTTAGATCTTTCTTCTCCCCCCTTTCTCTTCCATTCTTTGTTTGCTTTTGAATCTGTTTTTGTTGAATATGTAGTTGGAAGGTTGCCATCGGATCTGCTGGCTGTATATGTTGACTTCAGTGTTTTGAGAGTTTAGATCCTTCTTAATGATAGATCATTTGTTGTGTTTATCTTCTGAATAAGAACGAAAATTTTAAGTGGTTTTTGTATTTAATCCGTGGTTGTCAATGTCGTTCGACAAATTCCAGTGGGTCCGTCAAATAAGACATTCCTTTTTTTTCTCGTGCCTTTTGAACTTCTGAAGAGATGAAAAGTTCACTCTTTGCTCTGTAAAAGTAAATTCTCGAGCCGTTTATCAATGCTGAGTTGCTTTTGTTAAGGGAAGATGGAATCTGATGAAATTTATCAATATTGGTAGTTCTATTGGCAAATACGGCTTTCTTGCTTAGTATTTTTGTGGAGACTTGTCTAAGTATTCGATTTTCTTGTCTGGAGAATTCTTTTAAGATGAGAAAACAAAACTTGGTATGACATATTGTGATTTGGATGCGTTCTTGATATTGATCTGACCTCGAGTTTTTGGATGATCTATTTGTTGGGCCCTTGTGAATTCTTGTATACGAACTTATTTAATTGAAGTTTGCTTTGAGTTCTGCGACAAACTTACAGACTTGCTCTGACTAGATTTGTGTTGTTGTTGACTGAAATTTTTTAATAGAATCAATAGAAATGCCAATATGAACATTCGTGCCTTGCAGTTAGCATGTTGCTTTGTTCTCTAATAGTGTCTAAAATTTTGAAGAGGCATTCTCCAACAGTTTCTGGATTGTCTTGGACTGAGACATGTTTATTATGTTGTTCCATTTCTCTAGTGTTTTTTATTTTTCTGAACATGTGAATGCTTGTAGCTCTTCCTGACCTCCCAGTTTATGAACTGCAGGAGATGAAATGACCAGAGTGATTTGGCAAATGATCAAGGACAAGGTAAATAATCTTCCTGCTTAAATACTTTATAAGCTGTGTTTCCTAACTTATATCTTTTTGTAGTCATAGTAAAATTGCAAACATATTTTAAATAGTTAATCTATCTTGCAGCTTATCCTGCCTTTCTTGGAGTTGGATATTAAGTATTTTGACCTTGGAATTACACATCGTGATGCCACCAATGACAAAGTTACAATTGAAAGTGCTGAAGCTACTTTGAAGTATGAATATGTTATACCGTTCAACCTTTTTTATTTTCATGATAGTGAATTTAAATTTCATTTTGTAATGAGTGTAAATTTACTACTGATACATAGAATGTTCATTACTTTGGCCCCTATAAGTCAACTTCTTCTAACGTGGTGTGTTACTTATGGTGTAATTTAGGTACAATGTGGCAATTAAGTGTGCAACAATTACACCAGGTAAGGAAAACCACTGTTTGGTTAGGAAGTGCTTATCATTTTAGTATTAATATCTTGCAGTATTTTCTTGCCTAAAATTTTCTTGCTTTTTATATGATATTGACAGATGAGACTCGTGTGAAGGAATTCAATTTGAAATCTATGTGGAAGAGTCCAAATGGAACAATTAGGAACATCCTGAATGGTCAGTCAATTTATTCATTTCTTTCTGCCAATTGCTTTGCATGAATTCTAGTATAGGCCAGAGGTCATGACAATTGCTTTCACTATAGGCACGGTTTTCAGAGAGCCAATCCTTTGCAAGAATGTTCCCCGCCTCGTCCCAGGTGACTAGGATTCCAATTCATGGGATTTCATTCTTTCTATTTTGTTGGTGAATCTTACTTGCGTATAATTGCTTGTCATCCAGGATGGAACAAGCCTATATGCATTGGAAGGCATGCTTTTGGAGATCAATACAGGGCAACTGATGCAGTTATTAAAGGAGCTGGGAAACTAAAATTGGTCTTTGGTAATTTCTCTTTATTGCCTGTTTTATTCAGTGATTGAGGATTACTGGCCATCCTTCAAGTCATAAAAATTTTGATTTATTGTCAAGTTTCTTTCTTGTATTAGTGCTCCATTCGTCTAGAATTGAATGTCCGAATCTCTATTTTAGTTTGTTCGGAATTGAATGCCTCACTTTTTAAAATAAGTATATTTTTAATATAAAATTTCATTAACAACCTCTTATACTTAATTATTTACATCCACTTACGTAATGTTCCCACCATTAATTACATTAATGAGAAGGATAAATTTGTGACTTTGTGAAATTCAAAAGCGTTCCTTAATTTTTTATTGAAGTCAAAATGGGATATTCAATTCCGAATGGCGAGGGTTCTTCTTTTTCAGTTCTCTTCTATGTATTCTATTCTGGATTCTTAATAGTCATTCTTAAGAAAGTTTCTGACATACAGTACCAGAGGGGTCCAGTGAGAAGACAGAATTGGACGTTTACAACTTTACTGGTGCTGGGGGAGTAGCTCTGTCCATGTACAACACTGATGAGGTATGATTTGTGAAAAAAATTGACATCCTTGTCTAATTTGAGCTTTTATTCGTTTCTGTGTTGATGATGCTTAATTTTGCAATTCAGTCTATTCGTTCTTTTGCTGAGTCCTCTATGAATACTGCCTATGAGAAGAAATGGCCACTGTACCTCAGCACAAAGAATACTATTCTTAAAAAATACGATGGAAGGTATGCAGCAACTTCCTTGCTTGTAATTTCTTGACTTTTGCAGTTTATATATTTTTGGATAGCGGTTTTAACATTTTTGTTAAAGAAAATTCTGGTACCTGAACTTGTTATGTTTCTACGCTCCTTATTGGAGACGTGTCTTTGTTCTTTACACTTTTGGCTTTCAGGTTCAAGGACATTTTCCAGGAAGCATATGAAGCCAACTGGAAGGCGAAATATGAGGCTGCTGGAATATGGTGAATTGATATTTATCTTGCTTTATTTTTGTGGCTCTTTATCTCATACAAAATCTTACATATTCTACTTCGCAGGTATGAACACCGTCTTATTGATGATATGGTTGCTTATGCACTAAAGAGTGATGGAGGTTACGTCTGGGCCTGCAAAAATTATGATGGTGATGTTCAGAGTGATTTCCTAGCACAAGGTATGCTTATGATTTTATATTAAGTGGCATACATCTTTCAAAAATCTCATTCAGTTGTTTCTTATTTACATTGTTACTTGAATGAAGAAAAAAGTTGCATGCTGAAGCCCTCTTTATATGAGGGAGAAATATTAGTAATGCTCTATTGCAGCTTTAAAATTCTGAGCTGTCTTTTCCTTTGTGGTTTTTAGGGTTTGGATCACTTGGATTGATGACCTCAGTTCTGGTATGTGTTTTCAGCTGGTACCATTGTCTTTTCAGTTTTTGCTTATATTTCTTGATTTTGTTCTGCTAAATGATTGGTTCCTGCTGACTACCCTCCATTATGATATTGCCTTTATACTTGATTCATTATGCTAATATGTTATGTTCCGGATTTCTCTTTTAGGTGTGTCCTGATGGAAAGACCATAGAGGCTGAAGCTGCCCATGGAACTGTTACTCGCCACTTCAGAGTTCACCAAAAAGGAGGTGAAACCAGCACAAATAGCATCGCCTCAATCTTTGCTTGGACTCGTGGGCTTGCACACAGGTTAAGGATTCTTCTACTTCTATGTCTCAGCATTGCATTATTCCTTTTCTGGTAATGAAATGCTCCTTGAAAATCATAGGAATAACACAATCAAAACCCCCCCTTTTTTTTCCCTTTCTTTTCTCGTCATCAGGGCAAAGTTGGATAACAATCCTAGGCTGTTGGATTTCACTGTGAAATTGGAGGCAGCATGTGTTGGAACTGTTGAATCTGGAAAGATGACCAAGGATCTTGCACTTATCATCCATGGATCCCAGTGCGTGGTCTTTCCCAATAATATCTGGGTTTTTAACTTATCATATGTGCAGAGGAAGAAAAAAAAAAAAAAACTCTCTTTCATCCAATGATATGATAGGGTATAATATTTCCTTATCTTTTATTATAGGCCCTCTAGAGACAAGTATTTGAACACTGAAGAATTCATAGATGCTGTGGGAGACGATCTCAGAGCAAGGCTTTCTTGCAAAGCGTAAGTGTATGTACAAGATCTTTCATTCTCTTCTCAAATGATTACTATTATTTTTATTCTTGTATATGTATATATAATATATATTCATTGAGAGAGAGAGTGTGTGTATGCAGTACCTCTTTGTTGTCTGCTAAAAATATCTGTTTGTTTGATACTTTTGTTTACTTCCAGGTCACTATAGATTAGCTGAAGGCTGTGGCAGTTGACGATTTTGCTGAGAAAAGATAATAAAAGAGTTTAGGAGGATATTTTTATTGTTGGGTTTGAAAGGGTGGAGTTTATTCTCCTGGTTGGGTATGTTTGGATATTATTTCCTCAGGATCATCTCTCTTCTCCAATTTGTGATGTTTATTACATTATCCAATAGAACATTTCTTTTTTCGAATTCTCTATTTTTATTTTTATCTAACTTCCATCACCAACTTAACCCTTTGGGCTTCCTTCCAATTTGCTTTCATCCTGTTGATTCTTTCCTCAAAGATTATATTTAAATTCTCTTATCTAAAATTACTTTAATGAATTATTTTCCAATCAAGGATTTAAATGATATGCGTTTGACCATTTTGGTTTTTAAAGTATTTTTTTATCAAATCAAGACTTAAATTATATTCTTTTGGTTATTTTGGTGCACAAGGTATTTTTTTTTATCAAATCAGGATTTAAGCCTTTTTACAAGTTGATTATTTTGGTCTCTAAATGTATTTTTAAACTATTTATCAGTTGATCATTTTGATCCTTTTTAGGGATTAAAATGGCTAAATGATAAATAATTTAAGTTTTGATTTGATCAAAAAAACATTTTGGAAATCAAAATGGTATAATTTGAATCTTGATTTGATAAAAAAAATACTTAGGAATCAAAATGGTAAAAAGGTATAGTTTGAATCCTTAATTGATCAATAATTCTTATTTTAATATAACATGGTAGTTTTATAAAATAAAAAATAATTTGAAGCTAATTGGTAGTATCACTAAGATATCTATCTACTTTTGCTAATATGAAAACTGGGATAGAAATACAAGATAATAGCTTTGTGATTCATTGACTTTACCATTTTCTAACTGAAATGGCTGATTAAAACAAATTCCATTTGCTAACGCAGGATAAGGAATTTGTTAATATGCCTCTCACTGTCAGGCAAAGAACCTCAAAATGGACAAATTACAATTTGATTATTTCCTCACCTCTCATTTTTCCCCCATTTGCTTGGGTTACCTTGGTCTATATTTTGGTGATGTTTATACTTCAAAATAAGGGGGGATGCATACAGAAGAAACCTAGTTCTTGGAAGTAAGATACAATATGATATTATAAAACAACGGATAAAATGAACTACAAGAATTGGAGTAATAAGTTTCCGGCCATACAACCAACTATATTAAGCAGCTTCTTCAACCTCATACTTAATGAATGTTTGAAATTATCTACAAAAGCAACCAGCTCCAATATATCTGTGACATGAGACAATAGATTTTCTTATTATATTTGGTTCAGAAAGAATATCATTACAGGCTACAAAGCAACTACTTGAAAGAAACATACCAAATAACAGCCTAACTCGGATGCTTTCAATGCCTGTTTGATATCTGGACAAGCATAAGTTCATTGCAGAATCTGAAAGTATCATACAAAGAAGGTTTAGACACCATATTTCTAGTGCAGAGATGCTGTGCAATGAGAATATAATAAAAATTACTCAAGACAGATTGCCATCACACATTTTCTTTAATCTAATTCTAAATTGTGGAACTTTGGATTAAAAATACATTAATTAAGACATTTCCGATAAAATGTGAATATTTAATTTTGGACAATGGAAATTCATTAACATAATTTTCATACTCTCCATAAGCATAAGAATTACTGAACTGTTACACTTCTGTATCAGATAATCAAAATCGACATTGCAGAGAGTGGAAATTCAAAATAGACTCTGACATCCATGGACAACTTTGAAATAGAACCTGGATAATCTAGTAGCAGATGATCCATGAATCAAGTTAACTCTAGTACTTTTTGATATTTGACAACAGAAAATCCAGAGAGAAGTGAAATTCAAAGTTCCGTAAACTTGAACAAGCCCCACACTTCCAAACCAATCCTGGACGATCAATTACTAACAAATTTCTGCATGTGTAAAAAAGTAGATGAATCTCACCAGATTTTGTCTTTGTTGAAATACCGTGTATTGCATATTTGGCATAACATCGTATCCGGACCTTTTTTGGAGCACCCAGTTTGCTGATTAGAGACACTAGTAGTCCACTGCAGAAAAGAAAATTGAAAAAGCAAGTGTATTTCCATGAAGTGAGCAGAAATAGGAAAGTCAAAGTGCAGGTGCCTGGAGGTAGCATGCTTACTCTGTCCGTAATACTGTCAGAAAATCTGGTGGGAGAGATTCCATTATTGTGGACAAGTCCATTTTGAGAGAATTTATATCCTGCCTTAGATTGTTCTTCTCCTCAGCCGACATTTCTTTCCCAATTGCTGTTTTACTGTAGAATTTTGTACTCTTAGATTATATCAAATTATCAATAATCGCCAAAGAAAGACAGGTTGTGCAGAGGCTTATTTGATGCTCTTTTGAGGATTAGAAGATCAACCCCAAGGGCAACACTGCTAGGAGACAATGAAATGATAGCTAGGTAACCATTTTCACCAAAGTACATGGTTTCGATCCATTCATGAATGACAAATATTAGCAGATACATATCAATGCATCACAAGCATTTATATGCAAATTTTAGTTGCTCCTTTTACTAATCTCATCCTCTTTCTTGATTCATTCTTTCCAATGATAAAGATTGTTCATGTTATCTAAATCTATGAAAAAGGTTGTTTTTTAGGCCTGATCTCCACAAGTTTGTGCAATGCATATTTTTTTGAAGAGCCAATAAACAGCAGAAAGTCACCTGTTTATTGTTCTTCCCATAAAAATGACTGGGAAGAACCTAGAGTACTTTCCGACACCCAACTGATCAGATACCTGCTGAATTTTTCTTGAATCCATGAATATTAGGGCCTTCCAGAGTTTGCAATAGTTCAGCCTAAAAGCTTCATCCAATTCTTTACAGATCCCAAAATCCAGAAGAACTGCATGAATACATGGCAAACATCTAGAATGTGTCACTTGAAGTTGGAGTGAAAATGAACAGATCTAACTTTTTTATTCTTAACAGAAACTGCATACCTAAAGAAAAGTCATTTTGTCCTCCAGCAGAAACTAGTATATTTCCAGGATGCAAATCTGCATGCAAAAAACCATTGATGAACACCATTTCTGCAACTACTTCTGATAGCGCTTCTGCAACCTAAAAATAAGAAAAAATTTGGGTGGGGGAAAAGGAGGAGGCAGTAAGATGCCGGGACGAGACAAATCTGGGAGTAAGACATGATCAAGTGAACAAACCATTTCCTGACTACCCAAAAAAGTAGTTCCTTTATTGGAAATTTGAGCTTCATAACACAGAACTATGAATCAACTATAAATATCAAGATAAACCATCATACATCAGCTAAGATGCAGAAAGACCATCAACAAAGTCACATGCTGATTCACAAACCAACCTTGGTTGGATGAATGCCAACTTGCTTGAGATATTTCAAGTCGTCAACCTGAAAGCTAAGGAATTTCCAGTTAGTTGGAACCCATCATCAAAGTACTGATAGTAGAGCACATGCAAACAAAGTAATCATATAATTGGGGGTGGTTTCATTTCTTTTCCCATGCCGAGAGAAGAAAGGAATTTAATGGCAGGTTCAAAAAGTTTGTTTATATCAGTAACAGCTCTAAATTCCTCCTCCAAATCCATTCCATCTGATACTAAATGCAAGTAATACATGCTCTTTTACAAGCAACGTCAAATATGCATGTTGATAAAACCTCAAGCTCAATGCATAAAATGACCAGATCCAGAGAAACAGTAATGCTAGTTAAATCCCGCTAATATGATGTTGAACAAGTTTGGAATCTGGAAAAATCATTTTGGAATACTAGAAACAGTAAAATCATATTAATCAGTGCATATTTTATGTCCAAAGACAGGCTATGAACCATACCTTGTGTCCTCTACAAAATTCCATAGTCAAAACCTGGGTGGTTGTGAGATCCTAAAGAAATTGATAAAAATTTTAGTCCAATTCCAAAATATGAACAAACATGGTATATTACAGTGCTAGAAAACAATGATGCATCAATCTCAAAATATGATCAAAATCAACATCATACCCAAAAGACATGGGGTACCCTGACTTTTCTGCTGTTTTGGAAGCTTTTAGCAACTCTTCTTGAGTTTTTAGCTTCCTCAATGAAATCTGCAGAACAAACTAAGACTTCTGAATAAACTTGTTACACAAGTTGGAAAATTTAAGTTCGGTCACAAGAACTGAAATGCCTGCTTGTCCTCTGTCAAACAATTACATGAACCCCACCCCACCCCCTGGGGCTATGTAATTAACTATAAAAAGTCCACCTAAGGTGGTTAACGTGTCCCCATATTCATATCCCAGAGCGACAATTCATCACAAATGAATGTGTCTGTCCCTTCTTAATGGGGTCCATTTCAAACTTTGCAAATCAAACATAGAAACAGTTTACGAAATCAGAACATGATGCCAAAGGGAAATTCTCAAATAACAAATAAGGTAGACAATGAACAAATTGGAATTAACTTCACCTATGCCAGTGATGCCAACCCCAAAATCTCTAGGTGCAGAAACACAGAAACCAAAAAATAATGAATACACTTGTAGCAAATGGAATATAGCAAGGCATAGGCAACAAGAAAATGGCTATGATACAGACTAGATAGCACACAGGAACTATGAAGTATGAAGCATGTTAATAATTAATTCTCAACACCATGAGATGACGTACCAAGTTCGGAAGAAATAGATTTTTCAAATTCTGATACTAACCACCCAAACCTGTATTCAGGGAAAAACTGAAGCAGAAGAAAAAGGCACAGTTAAAGAATATTCAAATGTAAGAGAGGATGAATACAAAAATGGTCAAAAGGAAGCACAAAAAAAGGTAACAATGCAGCTAATAAATAGAAAATGGCTTTTATGTATTCGTATCTTATTCCAAATTGAAATCTCCATTCCGCCAAAATTCATGAGTCAGTACCATACTAAGCAATTATCCAGAAGAAGTGGGGTCCCTGTTGTTTTTTCCCCCCTGGAGAGTTGTCGGGTGGGGGTTGAAAAAACTGTTTATCCATCCTAAAGATCAAAGTACATTGTCATTGGTCTTCCCTATATCATCTCAATCGTAACTCAAAAATGGTACTCAAAGTTTCCACATTAACAAGTTTAGTCAAAACCATGAAATTTTTATCCAGTTTGAAGCTTTTGGAGTTTTTTCTTCCACCGACCCAAAAATTAAAGTTCTATATATAAAATCTAGTGAAATGCAAATTTCAGTTGATACTAGTAAAAATGTAGAAGAAAAGCAAATAACTAATAGTGAACAAATGAACACCTAAAAGTATTAATGAATGAGGCCGCTGGTGCATACCCATGCAACAGAATTGGAAAGGAAAGACATGGTTGCAAGATCAAACTTCATCTGATCCTCCAAGCCAGGATATTGCACCTGCATTCGGATGATTTAAAGTGGTTGGGGGGGGGGGGGTGCTCGGGAATTGTTATAATAAACCAGCTTATACAATCAAAACATCCAAGAGATGGGGAACAAAAGGTATGACATTATGATTCACCTGAGTGTAAATTAGTTTAAAATCAATACTTATTTCACAGGCTAAAAGCCAACCAGTTAGACCAAATTCGATGCGTTTCAAGTCAAAATAACTATATGCTATGTGAAGTTCAGTACTCTTCTAATTGCAAAATCATGTTCCAGGGTAACTGAATGCATCATTATGCTAAAACTTAATTGGAGTGAATTTACATTCAACTTACAATCTCAGTGTCAAGATTTTTTTTTTCCCGAAGAGAGAAGTATACCTAATCTTCTAGAACAGAACTAACTGGCAGTCAGTAAATCCACAGAACTCTGGATTTTGAGTTGACCTTAGAACTAGCTAAAGATATGTGAAATTAGACAAACTGAAACTTACATCTGTTGGCACTGTTGGGAAGAGAGGTGAGTAAAGGGAAAAGGGGTATTTTTGGAAAAAAGAGAATAAAATAATCCTGCATACAGGTATAAACCTTCCTCAGGACTGCTTGGTGCAATTGACTTTATTCTGTGAGGAGGACCATGTAAGCATAAACATTTCCATACAACTAACCTTTACTGCCACTTCTTGATGGTCTCTCAGCACAGCATGATGTACTTGAGCAATAGAAGCAGCAGCAATTGGTTGTTCATCAAATGATATGAATCTAAAATTAATTTAAAAATAAATCAGTCCACATGGATAACTCCAGGACCTCCATTTCAAAGAATTTAGCTAAAAACAAATCTGAGGCAGTTCCAGCATCAAGATCCAAGAGATTAACAGCAGAAATATAAAAAATCAAGCTCTTCTGAAAGAATAATGAAAACTAAAGAAATTAATGCCATTTTAAAAAAAAAATTTTGTCTAAGTTCTTCCAAAAGATGTATATTGGTGTAGAAATTTCTTCTTGTATGTTTCAAATTTTACATTTGATTAGGATTACAAACGTGTTCGAGTTCATGCAAAATATGCTTATGAGAAATCAACATTCTGGCAGCTTTCAATAACACAATTATACCAAAAGCTTCCAACTGTGAGACAGAGAGGAAAAAACTTTCACCTCCAATCAAGTATCTTAGTCTTTCTCAAAAGTCTACAGCATAGTCTCTCACTGAATTCCATGCTAAAATCTCTCAAACATGATAAGAAATCATCAAATACCAAGTCTATAGCAAACACTTTAATGAGATAAATGGACCTAAATCTTTTCCTTTGAAGATGAAGAAAGCAATCTCCTAGAGGTCACAATTAGTCCATTTTACAAATGCAATTGAGAAATTAGATGTCATTTAGATTTCAGTCAATCTTGTCAACAATCCTTTAGGGTTTTCTTAAGTGGAGAAAGTTAATGCAGAAGCAAAGCATGGTTATAATTTCTGCTGACTAAACTTCAAAACTGCTACAATTTAAAGATGAAATTTAAAAGAAGTGAAAAGTATTGACTATTGGAACCATATATCTCTCTATCTGAACTTACATCTCCGATAAATCCCGACCCAAACTGCTGACAAGTAACTCTTTAATGGCTTTGAATTGGCAAGGAACTGTCTGAGGCATTATTGGCCAAAGTTAGTAAATTGAAAAAATATAGATAATGCAAGACGAGTTTGAATAGTATCATCCAACTATGATCGAAGTTACTGAATAAATTAAGGCCGCAATGCAGCCAATATAGTCCATGAAAATTTTAACAACGATGACAAGAATTGAGACCTGATCCTGTAATGATGAAAGATTTGATGAGTACTCCTTTGGTACTTGCCTTATGGCTGCAGTAAATTGACCAGCTTTCACATAGAATCCCCTATTGGCTTCACATAATTTCAAGATTCTCTTTGCTGACCGTAAATGGACCTAAATTGCATAAAGCACATTCAACATACCATGGTGATGACAAACATGAATTTCGCCAAAATCTCTAAGGAGATATGCTGGCAGGAATCTAAAGCCAAATTACTGTAGTGGTACAGACATTGCAGACAAACATAGGCCTGATAATACAAATCTATTTATAACATGGGTTGGGTAACTAGAAGACTCAAAATGGTCTCTGGAGTATTACTGCAATTCATTGGTCAGGTCAGGTCAGGTTTTGACATATTTCCTTGAAGTCATGGGAAACAAGAAAAGCATCTTTCCATCTTATTCTTACACATTATGCTAAACTATTTCGGATACATGCTCAAAAATTAGAATTTTTGTGATAAACACTTAGTTAACGATATGGAACTGATGAGATTCTAAATGAAAACCTTTATGACCAACCAACATTAGAATTAGTCCTAGTTTATAAATTAGATAATGACATTAATCAATTTCGCAGAGCAGCTGCATGTATATTTTGAAAGACAATTTTTTTTAATTCGAATTTTCAAGGTTCCATTCATTTGCACACTTATTGCAACTTTTCTCTTTAATATAAATAAATAGTCAAACAATACAACATTTCCAATACACTAGCCATCTATACTCATTGTCGGAATATCTGAAGTCTTATTGAAGACATTTGACAAAGAAACATTTTCAATTATATCAAATACTAGTATCAGAACCTCGGAGAGCACATTCCGATATTCATCGGATTCTGCAGACATGCCATAAAGAGAGTACTTGTAATCAGCCACATTGTAAGCAATCTGTATGAAAAGAAGCATCATTAGAGAGAGTGTGCAAAAAGAAAAAAAGAAATATCGCAAACAAATTAAAGCAAATGCATTGAAGTACTGATTGAAGAAAGAGAAATGTACAGTAAATAAAGCGCGAGAACAGCGAACGACGGCCCAGAGGTGAGGGGAGTCAGTAGCGTGATAGGAAGGCGTTGGTAAGAAGACATGGTTATCGCCATTTAGATATCGGAAACTGACACTGGCTCCGCCGGCAGCTGCAATCAGATACAGCGATCTCTTGGCTACTTTACTAGCTCTGGCTTGGGCTGGAAACAATTTGAACAATAACCGAGTCTTCATTTGAAGAAAATCGGACATCCACCAAAAGAATGGTCAGTTTTCCAGGCTAAGTTTCTATCAGCTCAGCGGCGTTGACTAGGGAGGCGCTCCAAGAGACTCGGGGAGAGCCGGTTGGAGAATATTCGTAGCTGCAGCGCTGCTTCTTTCTGGAATAAACGGTACTGCTTTCATCCGCTTCTACTAGTAGATCTAATATTCTGTTCCCTCCTCCCTACATTTTCCGTTTTTCTTTATTGAACTCCAGAAACGTTCGATATAGTAATATATTAATGGCCCATCTTGTCCGATAGTCAAAAATTTTAAGCAAATTACACTTATTGCTCGACAATTTTGGATTAAACCTTTAAATTTGCAAAATCTTTAGAATACTAGCGGATGTGCTCAAGAGTCAAGACAGACTACAAACCTGGATCCCTCCTTCGGATGTGAGGAGATACTAACAAATCTACAATTGAGACGATGGAAATACACAACTATAATCAAATTCTATTTATTTTAGGATAAAAAGTGTCAGAAACATTTGAGCTTTCTTAATTTTTAATTTAAATATTTGAATTTTTTTTTTAATAATTTCAGATATTTAAACTTTCAAAATGTATTAAAAGTGACACTTTCATTCATTTTGACCGTTACTAATTGACGGAATGACTTTTTTTAAAGGTATTTTTGGAAGACAGCGACAAAATAGAAAAAATTCATCCCGTTGGAAATGTGAGACCATATACAAGAGACGTGTAAAAGCAAAGGCGATTGGGCATTGCCATTGTTGCCAAGTGATCAAGATAGCCACTGTGTTTTGTTTGCCAAGCATATCGCTGTCTCGACAGAGTCCAAGTTACCTAGGTTTTGCATATAATGTTACAAAGCTGCCGTCAGAATACTATGATTACATTATGGTTGAAGGTGGCACTGCCGGTTGTCCAATGGCAGCCACTTTATCAGAAAATCACAAAGTTCTTCTGCTGGAAAATGGGGGTGTTTTCATTTTTACCCAAATTAAAACAGTAATTTCTTATTTATCCAATTCTTCACAACATTTCACAATTACTCATATC
>JAOXNR010000032.1:7072303-7084574 GCA_028571225.1 Parsonsia alboflavescens | reverse complement strand
CTTACAAAGGATTCAGGGTGATATTTGTGGACCAATACAACCACCAAGTGGACCGTTTCGATATTTTATGGTACTAGGGGATGCATCCTGTAGATGGTTCCATGTTTGCCTATTATCTATGTGCAATGCTGCTTTTGCAAGTTTACTTGCACAGATTATAAAGTTACAAGCTCAATTCCCTGATTATTCGATAAAGGGAAGATGCAAATGAAGTAGAATACTGACAGTATTTGTCATCGTTGTGGTATGACTAGACGCTGCTTCTTGAAAAAGAAGGGGAATGAATCAAACATAAACTCTAGCAGAGCCAGGTACCATGATCGCTCCAGAAGAGTCAGGTACCATGATCGCTCCAAAAGAGTCAGGTAATATGATCGCTCCAAAAGAGCTTATAGCCCCTGAAGAGGCACGAACCCATGAAAGGATCATAAAATCCTGGAATACTGAGAATTCCATTACATATAGTAATGAGGTCTAGGATCGAAATAACATAATCATTGATGATATTTTTGCATTCTCAGTTGCTCATCAAAGTATGAACGATTATCATGAGCTACAATCTTTCAATGAATGTTGTCAAAGACATGATTTGCCCAAATGGGAGGAAGCAATTAAGTCTGAGTTAAATTCTCTTGCTAAACGAGAGGTTTGTAGACCTATAACTCAAATCTTTGACAATATAAAGCCCGTTGAGTATAAATAGGTATTTGTCCGGAAACGAAATGAGAAAAATGAAGTTGTGAGATATAAAGCACGACTCGTTGCCCAAGGTTTTTCTCAACAACCTGGATTGATTATAATGAGACGTATGCACCTATGATGGATATAATTACATTTCTTTTCTTGATTAGCCTTGCAGTCTCTGAAAGACTGGAAATGCATCTTACGGAAGTTGTGACGGCATACCTATGTGGCTCATTAGACTCAGATATTTATATGAAAATTCCTAAGGGATTCAAAATGCTTGATGCATGCACTCCCCGCAACTTATACTCAATAAAGTTGCAAAGATCTTAATACGGGTTAAAGTAGTCCGGTCGCATGTGGTATCAATGCTTACGAGAGTATCTACTCAAAAAAAGTACAAAATGACTCTATCTGCCCATGCGTGTTTATCAAAAGATCAAAAACTGGATTTGCTATTGTTGCAATTGATGTCAACGATATGAATTTAATTGGAACTCTAGAAAAGTTAAATCAAACAACTGCAAATTTAAAAAGGGAGTTTGAGGTTAAAGATTTGGGTAAAACCAAACTTTGTCTTGGTCTTGAGCTTGAGAATAAAGAAAATGGTGTCATTGTGCATCAATCGGCATATATTAAAAGGTTGCTTAAAAGTTTTAACATGGATAAAGCTTATCCATTAAGCACCCCTATGATTGTCAAGTCTCTAGATCCCCAAAAGGACCCGTTCTGTCCTAAATAACCTGAAGAAGAGATACTTGATCCTGATGTACCATAACTGAATGCAATTGGGGCTTTAATGTACTTGGCACAATGCACGAGACTAGGTATCGCTTTTGCGATAAATTTATTGGCACGTTTTAGTTGGGAGCCAACTCAAAGACACTGGAATGGGATTAAACATATCTTTCATTATCTCCGAGGAACAATGGATTTGGGATTATATTATTTCAAGGATTATACTCCTTCTAGACTCATTGGATATGCTGATGCTGGTTATCAGTCTGATCCGAATAAGGTTCGCTCTTAAACCGGTTATTTGTTTTGTTATAACGGTACTGCCATTTCTTGGCGCTCTACTAAGCAATCATTGGTAGCTCGTCTTCCAACCACTTTGAAATTATTGCTTTATATGAAGTTGGAAGAGAGTGTGTTTGGTTAAGATCCGTTATAACGCATATTCTTTGAAGTTGGAAGAGAGTGTGTTTGGTTAAGATCCGTTATAACGCATATTCTTCATTCTTGTTGTTTAACACCGGTTACGAATTCTCCCACTATAATTTCTGAAGACAACGCTGCTTGTGTTGCCCAAATAAGGGGAGGATATATCAAAGATGATAGGACCAAGCACATCTCACCAAAGTTTCTGTACAGTCATGAACTCCAGGAAAGTCAACAAAGTGATGTTAAGCAAGTTCAATCTGCACAAAATCTTGCAGACCTTTTTACCAGAACATTGCCAACGTCAACTTTTGAGATGCTAGTATATGGCATTGGTATGGGACAAGTTCACAAGATGTAAGATCGACTAGTCCTAGCAGTGACTATATGGCTCAATTGAGGGGGAGTTAGTAAAATATATGATCTGTATTCTTTTTCCCTTTTGACCAGTTTTTATCCAATTGGGTTTTTTCAGCTTAAGGTTTTTAATGAGGTAAGTCTTAAACAAAAGGTAAACATCCAAGGGGGAGTGTTATGAAATTACGGTGTGGATGATCACCTTTTCCCTTCACGATTAAATTTCTTCATGATTAAATTCCTTCATGATCAAGTCTTTTCTTGATGAAGGATCAAGTCTCTTCTTGATGAAGTTTCCCTCCAATAAATATGAGGTTTTGTAATCTCATATGTGTGTGAAAAATGAATGGAAGAAAGTGAACTTTTCTCTTATTTTCCTCTCTATTTTCTATTTTATCTTATTTCACAAAAATTAAAACACTTATTTGCATTATCTATATCAATGTTCAAATATAGCCTCGGAGCACGAACTCGTACTAGTTTGTAAAAGATGAGGATGTAATTGTATCAATCTTTGATTGAAGCAAAATCCATCTCTATTGTTGTTCCTTTCTATACTTTTATCAGTGTGATGTGTGGCGGGTGTGTATCGTTTGAGTGCGATTTCAAATCATTGAAAAAAAATTGCGAATCATTATTATTAAAAAATAAAAAATAAAAAATAAAGTTTTCTTAATATAATACAATTACAAATTTTGAAAAATTTACTGATATTAATAAAGTGATTAATTTTATATATGGATATCAATTGATTAGTTTGACTTTCACTCAATCTATATACTTTTTCTTTGTTCAGACACACTACAAAATTAGAAGAAAAAAAATTATAGACAAAATTGGAATCAAGGATTGCTTTTTTTTTTTATAAAAAAAATCTTTTATTTAAAGTTGTTTATATTTTGTTTAATTTCTTTAATTTAAGGATTAACTTTAGCCCAATTCTTCAATTAATAGAATTAATTTTAAGATTAGTAGAAATTTTTAAGATTGGTAGGATTTTTTTTAAAAAAAACTTAGTTTCCATTCGTTTAGTAATGACAATAATATATAAATTTATATACATATATAATATTTATATGACTAAGACACGCATCTCTTTCATGAGTGGGCAATTTGAATAAGAAACCATTTTAAATTCATCAATTATAGGGCCAATATATTCCTTCCTATCACTGAAAAACAAAACTCGATAAAAAAAATTCTTAAACAGCAAATATTTTGATGTTAATCCATACTATTACTAACATTACTCAAAGTTGTCATTGCTTACTGCTTAAAACAAAAATCCTCCGTTCCATAGAATTTGAAGAAGGCTTGATGTTGAGTGTACTCGCCTCCACTCTTATCAAATTCTCTCTTTAGCCATAACTCACTTGTCTTTGTCATCTGCAACGTCCATTGATTCCCCCTCTCCTTCTTCAAATACTACATTTCGTGGATAAAATAGAGGTGATTACTCTGGATCAAATCACACTTTATTGGATCAACATCACCGACTGGCTATTCGCCCATCGAACTCTAGAGATCTGCATAAAAACAAAGAACACTAAAATTCAATCACTCAAATCTCACAAATTGCTTCTTCTTCTTCCTTTCGATTCCTCCTCAGTATTTCTTCTTCTTCTTCTTCTTCTCTTCTCCTTCCAGTTTTTGTTCTTCATTCCTATCAAATTCGCTGCCTCCATCCATAGTTAACTGATTTACCAAATTTGGTTTCGTAAATTATTAATTTATTATGGTTTTAAAGGAGAGGTCAAGACAAAGAAAATGGATGAAACCATCATACTTTTATTCTATTGTGATACTTTTACTTATTCTTATGAATCGAACTACTTCAATGCTTTTTGAATTAGTTATATTATCACCATCCTATTATATAAATAAATAGTTAAGAATCTGAAGAGTTTTTTTTTTAAAAAAAATTTGTAGTATTTAAGTTATTTTAGTTGGGAGATAATTAGAATTAGAATTTCTAATTAAAAAATTATTTAAATTTAAAATATTATTATCATTATTTTGTAAACAAATGGATAATAAAATTTGGAGAGACTAATTTTAGAAGAAGAAAAAAACTAACTATGAATAATAAATAGAAAGATAATTTTTTTATAAAACAAATGCATAAAAATGTGAATATTCTTTTTCTTTCAACTTTTAATAAGTAAGAATTCAAAGAATCCATAATAACTTTAATATAAATATATATATATATATATGTATGTATATAAATATTTACATGCATATGAAAATAGATATAGATATGAATATTAGATTATTACTTTCTAACAATTAAAAATGTAAATATAGATATTTAATTTTGATAGAAAATTATTTTTTTACACGTGAATTCTTGATGTAAGAGTTCTACCTTATATGTATCTTTTTAGAAAAACTTTTCATTACCGAGAGCTAAACCAAGATTAAGTTGCAGCAATATTTTGAGTATCATAAGCGTATTAGAAATCACATCCAATTCTTCCCTAGCATCCTTAGTATGGAGAACTAATCGTGTTTGACAATCAGAATGCACAGAATAGAAATTCTGGAGTGCCACAGAAATGCAGACATCAGCCATGGTGAATATGGTTGAATTTAGATTGAGAACCACGCCAACCCGAATCGGAACAAAACTGTAGTTGTGTGATGCTTGTTGCTTCTCCTTTCCACTAATTAATTTATATTTTTCTGTGTTTTCAATTTCCGTTTCCTTTCTTTCTTTTTTTATTTTTTATTTTTTTATTCATATTTATTGTACTTTAGCCATGATAAAGCTATCTTTCTTGTAATAATATATAAATATAGATAGATTATAAATAGACTCCAAAATGATCGTCCATTGTTAGGTGGTTCGATTCAATATATTATTATTAAATAAGATAATAATAATAATTCATTGTTTCTTTAAAATGGATTTGACAATAATATCCTTACCCGGTTAATGAAATCAGGAAAAATGTCAAAGTCAATGGACAGAAAAGTGGATGAACACAACATTATTAAATCATTAACTTACTTTACTAGAGAAACATGTTCATATATATAATGTAACGAATCAATGATCATATCTTACGGACTGTTTTTTCGACCTAAGTAAAGATATTTAAATTAATTAAAAAAATAAAAAGACAAGGATTTTTAACAAAAATGCTAATTCTTCCATGTGTCTTTTCACTTTAAATAATTATTTGCACCCACCATAAATACAAAAACAATTAAGCAAATCACTACCATGACAAAATGGGAAATCATCCAAATCTTATTGAATATTTTTATTGATCTCCCATTATTTGTTAGGTTTTTTTTTTCGGTGGCATTTTTTTTTTTTTTTACATATGACAATGATTATTTATTTATTTTGTTGAACGGTTAAATCACCATCTTTAACATCTAGCTCCTTGTACCACCCACATAGTTTTCTTTATTATTTAATTTAATATAACTAATTTCTGTCTTTTTTTAAATTGAAAAGATTAACTTGAGAAGAAAATTTATTATATTTTTTCTTTATAAGAAAGATTACAATTTCTTTGCAAAACGATCTATGTGTCTGCTCCATCCATATACAGGATGTAAATTGAAAAATATATTACAAATTAAAAAGAAAGAATCAATAAACTTATTTTAATTATAAATATATATATATTGAGGTGTTTATGTCAATTCACACGTAATTCAATTGTTTTGTTAGGAGTTGTAATTCACAGAGGCTATAGTAAATTGAATTCATGACTTGTACAATGCAGACTTCACCTTCAAACGATTCGATTACTTCGTTATTTTAATTAATAGTCATACTTAATAAACTAGTTCATACCCAATAAATTCATATCTTCGATTACCTTTCCCAAGATGGATGGTTTGTACCGAGAGTTATTAAGACTATACACATCGAGTGAGTCAAGTGGAGTGGGGATACAGATTAATGAATTAAAGCCAAGCAGGATGTTAGTTGAGAAGTCTCAATTGCAAAGAACAAGGAAGAAGTCGCAAATAGTAGAAACTTTTAATATAGAGGTGACAACACTTTCAAATATTCTGTAAATCTTTACTCCACATCTATTAAATAATTTTTTTTTTTCCTAGTTTAATTTATCTTTATCTTTTCTTTTCTTTTCTTTATTATTTTCTGCATGATAAGAATAATGTCGAGTTGTAAACTCTTATTCCTACCTTTCAAGATTCAAAATTAGATGACTAATTTCTTGTTTTTTAAAAATTAATTAGAATTTTATTATTATTATAAGAAATAATATATAGACCATTAAATATCAAATTAGTTATTTTTTAAAATATGTCATTATTGTTAATTATTTATCTCCTTTTCTCTCATGGATGATACGGTGTTTTTTTTATTTTAGAAAGTGAAAAATCAACTTGTCTTTATTCAAAACAAGATTTTTTTTTCTTTCCTTTAAGAGAAAAAAGACAAATAATTTTGATAGGGAAAAAAAGTGGAATTAAAATTTAAAACCTTTTCTTTTGGGTCAGGGAAGTTCATGGACTGGTCAACAATGCTACCCGCACACATGGGTCTGGCATTCTGGATTTAAATATGAATGGAACGTAATAGTTGACTACAACTGGAAAGTCTTAGCCAGGGGCGGTTTTGATTGGTACCACTCTTTCGAAGCGGAGGAAGCGATCGACGGTCCGATAGATTGAAGACAATATCTATTTAATCATGCTGAATTTTCTTTTCCCAAAAAGTAAAAAGACAAATAAGCACCATATTTTAATTTTTCCCCTTTCTTCAGAATAATTCAGAAAGATTCATGACAAATTTTCCCGACGAACGTGCCAATGATTTCGCCGTGAAAAATTACCGCGTATTGGCATCGAATTTTAAAGTAGAAAAAAAAAACAAATCATTTGAACTAAAGTTTTTATTTATTTATTTTTACATTCACCCTGCCTTTCGATGATTAACCGTAACCCTTCACCTATCAATCCTTACCTCTCGATGATTAACAGTGACATTTCACCTATCGATGTATCTCGAATTCAAGATCTCTCGATCCTAAATCAACTAAAGTTAAAAGTACATAAAATTTATACCTTGTTATACCTTTCTCGTTTTGTATTTTATTAATTAATTATTTAAAGTTATTAGAGAAATTTTCATCTTAAATAAATTTATTTTTAAAGGTGGCTAAATATAGAATATTAATCACAATGATTGAATTCTACGCATCGTTCCTTTAAGATAATTAATTCCAAAATCATAAGATAACTTTGTGCAGGCATATACATAATTTATATGTTTTAAAGTTGTAAGGTATGCTTCGTATCTTTTAGTGTAGCTTTTATGTAAAATTATGAATATACTAATAAAAAGTTATCAAATTTATGCTGATTTTTAAATTATTTTTATAAACTTCTTAGTAAAAAAAAAAAAAATATGTACCTTGAGAATACTTTAAGACACTTGTGTATCTGAAAAAGCATAATAAAAAGTGTAATAGGAGATTTGGAATCAATATAGTCTTCTTTGTATGATGTATATATTAAAAAAAAGTCTAAATCCAAAAAAGAAAAAAAAAAAGTTTTCCTAGTTTTAGGGGTGGAACTCCGGATCCAAATTATGAGTTAAGGCTATAAATGCAAGTCTTGGTCTTCACTCTTCTTCTATCCCCAGTATAATTTTACAATTCTTCCTCCATATTTTTCTCTCACAAACTGATCACCATGGTTCTCTCTAAGACGGTATCAGAGTCCGACATCTCCGTCCACTCCACTTTCGCCTCCAGATATGTCCGAACTTCTCTTCCCCGGTAATAATTAAATCTTTCATATCCTTATTCTTCCTCCTCCGGGCATAATTTAGTAGATCACAATTAATACTTAAATCGTTATTATTTACATCAATGTCGATTTCAGGTTTAAGATGCCGGAAAATTCAATCCCGAAGGATGCGGCATTTCAGATCATAAACGATGAACTGATGCTGGACGGAAACCCAAGGCTTAATTTGGCTTCCTTCGTCACCACGTGGATGGAACCGGAGTGCGATAAGCTTATTATGGCTTCCATTAACAAGAACTACGTCGACATGGATGAATATCCAGTCACCACTGAGCTGCAAGTAAGTAACTATTCTTAGCATTTTTTCCTGCAGATGTATTTAGAAAATCAAATTCTGAATTGATTCGAAGAAATCTCTTACCTCCATTCTAATTTGAGAGGATTAAGCACAGGGTATCAAATCATCTCTTATTACTCTATTTTTTCTACCTCAAATACTTAATACTCCTGATTTAGCATGATCTGTTTAATTATTTTATCAATTCATTAAATGTATAAGTTTAGCATTAATTTTCAACCTCTTTAAATTAAAAAACATAATGATACATCCCCCTCTTCTAAATTTAGCATTCTTTTTCAAATAAAAATAAATCTTAATAGAAAAAGCATCTGGATCTGTTATAGCGCAGAATTTTCTAACGTCGCGCTGTTGTGCATCAATATCTGCACGGTTCACCGTAAAATATTCCAATGTCATGCGTGTGATGGCGCTTATAAAGAAAAAGGTCCAGCTAGTTGGATATTCTTGAATATTATTTTGTATAAATATGAATTATTTATGGTGTCAAATCAACCCATCCATTTTATTAAAACTTGTTGACACTTGATGTTTATTTCCACTTGGGTATGTGGACTTTTTGCACACGCGGTACACCTAATATTCATCATATAATTATTATTGGAAGAGTAAAGAATTACTCGGTGTCATTCACACGCCATAGACCAAGTGTAAAGGATTTTTTTTTTTTGGCCAGAAAATGAAAAATCTTAATTTACAATCCGCTGGGAATTTACCCATACTATCTGAGGTGCTTAACCAAGAATTATTTTGATTAATTAATAATAATAAAAATTTCTCATCTTTATTGGATCTCCTTTTAAGTTAATTATCTACTATACATGAATTATGATCTTTCAATATAAACAAGATTGTTTTATCACGGAAGCTCTCCGGCATGAAACCACTATATTTGCATCCATTCAAATTAGATAATATCTTAATTCTAAATAGTTTTATCTGTTTTTAGTATATTAATTATTGATTACTTTTATTTCTTTCTTTTTATTAGTAGTATAAATAAATAGATGATCCGTGAAATCACTGAGCTGGGTTATGCCATCCATGTCCATTGGAGCAGGTCCATGAAATGAAATGGTGTGGAAAATGACCTACTTTTTAACACTTTAAAATAAAATATAAACTCTAAATTCTGGGAAAAAGACAACGTGATGAACCAAGTTACTTTTCATGTCATTTTCAACTCGGCAGGTTCATTTCCTCTTTCTAGAAGAATTTCCAGAAACACCAGGGCCCCTTTTCATTCTTTGCTTCGTTCTCGTGGTCTAGATTTTGTTTTTTTTTTTTTTAAATTTTAAACGGCAAGAGACTTTTCTTCTGTATTTCAAAGTTAAGAATATTTTGCAAGGAACTAAGGGACAGAATGTTGCGGTATGATGGCCTAAAAAGAACATTTTAAATGGCAACCGAAAAAATCTCCTACTTTACTTTTGACTTTGACACCTTGGTAAGAGAATTATTCACGGATGGTCTGATGCACAAAATTTGGATTGCACAGCAATAGTTAGAAAGGGACTTTATTTCTCAAATGTTGAATGGAAACTTCCTAGATGTACCACGTCATAATGGACAATATTGTGGAAATTGCTTATGAACCTCCAAACAATCATGTCTCTTTATCTGTCAAATATTTCTCAAAGCAATAAACAATCACTACAATAAAGAACAAATTGAACAGGGATTATGTCCGGATCAGGATTCTAATTGGTAGGTGGTTTGAATTTAACAATTCATCGACCATATTCTTGATGCAGAACCGATGTGTGAGCATGATAATTTGAACAGGGATTATGTCCAGATCAGGATTCTAATTGGTGAGGTGGTTTGAATTTAACAATTCATCGACCATGTTCTTGATGCAGAACCGATGTGTGAACATGATAGCACATCTTTTCAATGCACCACTTGGAGAAGGAGAGGCTGCTGTTGGAGTTGGTACTGTTGGTTCATCAGAAGCCATTATGCTTGCAGGATTGGCATTCAAGAGAAACTGGCAGAACAAGATGAAAGCCCAGGGAAAACCTTGTGATAAGCCTAACATTGTCACTGGTGCCAATGTTCAGGTAAATTTTTTAGATGTCAAGTAAATTTATTATTATTATTTTTTCATGATTCTGAACACATAATTAACTGGAATTTCTTCTGTGTTACCCTCAGGTGTGCTGGGAGAAATTCGCAAGGTACTTTGAAGTTGAGCTCAAGGAAGTGAAGTTGAGAGATGGATACTACGTTATGGACCCCGAAAAGGCAGTAGAGATGGTGGATGAGAACACCATCTGTGTTGCAGCCATCTTAGGATCCACTCTGAATGGAGAGTTTGAAGATGTGAAGCTTTTGAACGATCTCTTGACGGAGAAAAATAAGGAAACCGGGTAGGCAGTTAACTGTTTTTGCAATTAAGTATACAATTTTAAGTGTGGGTAATCCTCAGTGCTGATGGTTTAAAATATGGATGCAATTTTAGTTAACCTTAAATTTGTTCTTGGCAAGCAGGTGGGATACACCCATTCATGTGGATGCAGCAAGTGGTGGTTTTATTGCACCATTCATTTACCCAGACCTTGAGTGGGATTTCAGGTTGCCATTAGTGAAGAGTATCAATGTCAGTGGCCACAAGTACGGACTTGTATATGCTGGAATTGGTTGGGTGATCTGGAGGAGCAAGGAGGACTTGCCTGAAGAACTCATTTTTCACATTAACTACCTTGGTGCGGATCAGCCCACTTTTACTCTGAATTTCTCCAAAGGTAACAAGATGTCTTCGATCTCTTCTCCTCCGGCATTAATGCATTATTTGAATATCTTGATGTAATTACAAATTACATGCTGATGATCACTAATGCTTATATATATATATATATATATATATATATATATATTTATAACTTTCAGGTTCTAGCCAAGTAATTGCTCAGTACTATCAGCTCATTCGTTTAGGTTATGAGGTGAGGGCCTGAAAGAATCAATTTTCTGGATTACCGTTTAGATGTTTCAATCATATTTCTGAAATGAAATCCTGTCACAAACTGCAGGGATATAAGAATGTGATGGAGAATTGTCAAGAAAATGCAATGGTCCTTAAAGAGAACTTGGAGAAGACAGGAAAATTCAACATAATATCAAAAGACATTGGAGTTCCACTAGTTGCGTTCTCTCTGAAAGACAGCAGTCGTCACAATGAGTTTGAAGTTTCAGACCATCTACGTCGCTTTGGTTGGATCGTGCCAGCCTACGCCATGCCTCCGGATGCGCAGCATATCACCGTTCTTCGTGTCGTGATAAGAGAAGATTTTTCAAGGACCTTGGCAGAGCGCCTCGTCACAGATATCGAAAAGGTCTTACACGAGCTCGATACTCTCCCGGCTAGAGTCCAAGCCAAGTTGGCAGGCAGTTCAGAGAATGGAGAAACTGCTGCTATGAAGAAAACTGCGAGGGAGGTGCAGATGGAAATCACTGCACACTGGAAGAAATTTGTTGCAGACAGGAAGAAGACCAATGGCGTTTGTTAATTTTTCCAAGATTAGATACAGAAGTAAGTTTCCTCTATCCGGCAAGTAAATTTTTTATTTGAATGTCTAGTTCGATGAATTTCTCTGTTATGAGGAGAGGGGGTTTATCATGCATTATATATGTGAAGTTGTAAAAGCTGGACTCTTGACAGCCATCCATAAGCCTGTTTTTATGTAATGTATCATTTCTGTGTTGTAAACGGCAAATATTTACTGAATCGATATCCAGTTCTCCAGAAAATACAGATTTTATTTAGAGAGCTTGTCGATAGAAGTCCCATACAATCTGCATATTTTCAAATCATTCTTGCATACCTGTTCAATGCTATGTTTTGGAAAACTCATTAATCAAATGGAAATAAGAATGTGTTTGCTATTGATGCGATAAGATAATAACAAAGTTCATGTTAGGTTTATTCAAACCTCGCAGTGGCTCTATCTCAGTGAAAAACACTGAGTC
>JAOXNR010000032.1:7062024-7072203 GCA_028571225.1 Parsonsia alboflavescens | reverse complement strand
ATTGGGTCAACCCATTTGGGTAGAAATGAAATGTTTATAGAAAGTGGGTAAAATTGAAATTGGATCAACCAATTTGGGTATATTTGGAAATTAATTGTATAGTATGCGACGCTTTCTAAATATATTAATAAAAATTTTATACCTATTTTTTAAATTTTATATATACATATAAAATTAAATCAAGCTAAACCTTGTAGGTATTTTATTTTTTAGACATATGTAAGTTTTTCATTAATGCATTATGCATTAGATATTGTGAAAATGTGGAATCATTAAATATATGAGATTTAATTTTTTATCACAGTATTTGCATTTTGCCAGGCTTTAAAATCAGGGCTCGTTTTGGGTTAGGAATTGTTCATTAGAAGGGCTAATCATGGATTAGAAACTCCTAACTCTTTTCTGCCTCCTAACCTAACCTGTTTCCGTCTCCAATGTCCAACCGATTCTTGCTTTTATGAATTATTGGTCATTCCGATCGTCGGCCCACATTGTTTATTTGGTAAATGAGGGGGAAAAATATTCTCAAGGAGTTTGAGCAAAGGGATGAAGAAGAGAACTCCCTACTGGCGAGTCTAAATAAAGTAAATTTATAAATTATTTACAAAAAATAAAATAAAAATTCAGAAAGAATTTCATGAAGACAGAAGATAGATAGTCTCTACTCATCAAATAAACCAACAAATATAAAAATTGTCAAAGTAAATGAACTCATCCAATTAAAACACTTAAGCATTGTATTTCCTCTGGGGATCTTGAGAATCTGAAGTCATTCTTATTCTTTTGTCTGCCCGGATATACAATAAATAAAGGATGTAGATTTCTGGAAGAATCCAAAATTTAATTTGATGAACCATTTCTGTCAATAATGAGATAGTAGAAATCAAGTGGTTTTTCACCCCAAATTTTTTTCCACTTCTTTTCCGCTCTTATCCAGCTCAGGAAACAGGGAGCGTATTTCTCTGTTCGGTGCCGACCTTGCCATCTTACCAAGTGGAATCGAAGGTATCATGGTACGGCAATGGAGCACCTTGGCAGCCTACTGAGCTCCTGTTGACCACCGCCCTACTGTTCTTTAGAAATGTTCCTGAGTAATTGCATGAGTGACAATGAGACCAAAAGGTATCAAGTACATTCACTGGATAAGAGAGAATGTATAGCAACATCACTTGACCTGATAAGCGAAGTTGGAAATAACACAGTGATGCAATATGCACACAAGACACCCGGATATTTAGCCTAAAATGACCTGTCAGGAGGAACAAAATTAATCAAAATCTTATCCTTGAAATCCCCTCTTTTCCTCAATATGAAAGGAACAAAATTGTGGTCGACCTTAGCGCAAAACAATTGCTAAAAACGAAAGAAGCACCGAAGAAATTCCTTGCCGGGGAACAACAGAATCCGTATAAAGGGGGAACAAATCAATCCCTTGAAGAATGGATAATTTGAAAACTTACAACAGCACCACATCGATTCAATTGTTTATGTCGTGTCACTTTCCACAGGCTAAATTTGCACCGCTTCATTACAGCTTTTTAGCCACAGTACCTTTGGAACCGGTGGTTCAAAAATGCCGTACTCCATCCCGTGACAAAAAATTAGGTAAAAATGAGGGTTGTCTGGCAAAAGGTTTGCGGCCATGACTCTGTTTGCCCTATTCCTCTGGGGCAAAGCAATTGCTCAAATGGTAAGCCCCTTTATACTTCTCGAAGCTTCCTTCATATGCATATTTTGCCGAGCACATCGGAGTAATCCTATGATTATTGGTTTTAATTTATAGTTTCTTTGATCTCTCTGTTTCCTGTTTCTATATTTATAGTTTGATTGCAATTGATTACTGATACATTTTTATTGGTACCGTGCAGAGATGAATTGCTTGGTACGGTGTAGTGATCTGAGAAGTCAGAACAACTGAGTTTATTTAACAGTTAGCATTTCGTATAATTGATTTGTTGGTTATATGTGTGTTGGTTTTAATTTAGGTTCAATTAAGTAGGGGTTTTGCACAAAACAGAATCCACCATATGGACAAGGGAGTGCTAGAGATTGGGTAAGTTTTCCTCTACGTTTGGAGAATGCTTTACATTTGTGTAAATATCTGAACATGTTTTGAGAACAACAGATACGATTTAAGGTAGATGTGATCACTGACTTTATTTAGTGTGATTGGTTAAATCTGTCAATAGGAATGGATTGAGGTTGTTGATTTTGAAAGATATGCTTTTGCTCGGGTGACTTGGGTAAAATTAAATACATTGAGGTGTTATGATTAGAAAAGTAAATAGTCGATCTACTCAGCTAATAAATAGACCTTAAAATCTTCCAAAGGGTATGAGTTGGAGAGTGCTGCTATTTCTACCTCATTGTGGTTCAAAATCTGTGAAAACTGGGGGGGAAAAAAGGAACAAAATGTAGTTGTTCATTTGCTTTTTTAGTTTTTCATTTCATTGGACTATCAAGGGAAGGTGTCATGGTGATGCAATGGTAAATAAAATACTGAAGCCCCATGCTCCCCATTATCCATTCTTTTGGAGGGTTCTTTTGAAGGAAAAGATTTTCTTAAGCATTGTTCTAAACCTTTTTTGGCATTTGATATTAATATATTGTCAAAAATTTTATTACAAAGGATCCATAAAGTAGAAGGGCTGATTCGGTGGCTATCTTTTGAATGACTAATGATATCTTATGCTTAAGTTAATATTATTCTGTTTGCTAATTCTCCAAGTTACTTTAATTTAAATCAAACTTTAGATCGCTCTCCCACAATTTGGAGGCGTATATGATATTTTCATGTTCTTTTCTTCATTTGTTTCTTTAATCTTCCAGAATACAGAATTGTTTCTGGAGTTGCTGTTCCTCTGCTTATACTTGACATGGTAAAGCTGAGTATAATGTTCTTTCTTGATATTCGTGCTGTTATTACCCTTTGAATCTAATAGATACAATGCTATTGGTGCATAAAAATGTCTCATGAGAGATGTATATGTTAAAAGGAAATGGAATTATGGAAGCCTATTGATACAATATATTTAGCTTGAAAATTAATTATCTCAGCTCAATGAATTGCTCATTTTGGTGATCAATTTTAGAGTTTCAGTGATGTTATTGGTTGATCTTGATGATCTGGTAGAATATTGAATAATAATAAAAAAAAAAAAGAAGAAAAAAAACAGTTTTTGTTAGGATCTTCAATGTGAAATAAGTACTATTTATGTGCTCAGGATCTTGATTCTTGCTTGCAATTTTATACATTGCATGATTTTCACATACACTTACCTACTGCAAATGTAATTTTCCTGGACTGTGTTTGTTAATTTTCATTATTGTTTTGAAGTTTTTGCTGATGAGATGGTTAAATATTTCTTTAGTTTGCTTAAGATGACCTGTATTTCTTTTTGGTTTGCTTTCTGTTACCATATATCGTTATCATAGGTGATTGGGAGCAGTTTCAGTTTCTTCCATTTTTTTGTTTCTTTTCCCTTTTCTATTTCTTTAAAAAAGCGTCAGTCTTGCAATGAAAAAGCCCTGAAGGTTTGTGGTTGTATTCTGTGTGGCTGTTAGCTAATAGCCTGAAGCTTATGTAATTATTAATGTGCTTTCTTTTATGCCTTTTACAGCCCAAAAGCCATGCAGGCTCAAAACGTCAGCATGTCCATAGTTGCAGTCTGGTTCGAGCAAAGAAGTTTTATGGGTATCATTCTTCGGAGGAGGTTTTTTATTTGTAAAGATATATATTTCTGTATCATTCTTGTCTATTCTGAATTGAGTTCAAGCCTGCTAATGACAGGTTAGAGCTCATTTTGAATTGAATTGCACTTACTTAAGGGCACCATCATTTGAATTGCTAGAAAAATTTAGAAGGGTATTTTTTCATCTTTGGTGTACTGCCTAACCTTTAAATCAGTTATCGGGGACAATGTGTGCCAATGTCTTATTTCTGCCTTTATTTTCTCTATCTTTTGCTTTTAAAGCAGAGATAATACATTCCCGCCTTTTCCCGCTTGGAGTGAGAGAGATAGAGAAAATGAAAGATGAGAAAAGGTTAAAGGGGAGCCAATAAATTTTAAAATTTCCTCATGAGTATTACAGAGTGCCTGAGCTTATAGTTGGGCCAACACAGTATTCGACTTGCATTGATATTTAGTCTGCAGGCTGTGTTTTTGCTGAATTACTACTTGAACAGGTAGATGATAGGTTTTCTTATGCAATGGGTTTCAAGTTTTGATTATATTGTCTCTGTCATGTAAATCTTGATTACTTTTGATTTCAGCTTTGTTTCCTGGTGAAAGCGGAGTAGACCGGCTTGTTGATATCATCTCGGTACTTTTGTCTATCTTAATTTCCTATTTATATTTTTATATTGGTTATGAGTGTTTTGGGGTTACTAAATGGTTTCTTTCTGTCCGTGATGGTTTGCTATTTGAAATTTTTGTGGGTTTTTAGGTATTGGAAAAGGACGGCTAAAGACTGATTAAAGAGATATAAGGTAAATGATGCAATCAAGAAATGAACAATATTTGTTGTACTTTTTGCACCTAAAAATATGACAAATTTTTCTTTGGATGATAACATTTGCAGGAATCCCCAAGTGTGTGTGACCCTTTGAAACATGGAAGCTAATTGACCAACAATAGTAGGCATTCCAGGAACCAAACCAACAAAAGCTACCACTTTCAAAGCATGGAAGAACAAACACTAATTGCTGATGACCCTATATGTAGGATTGTCAATAGAGGGTAACTTTGATATTTTCAGGGAATGAGCAATATTAATTATCTTCTGTTGTAGACCAAACTCTCCAGTAGACCGCAACCAAGTATCATCCATTATAGTATGCAGTATCTTGACGAGCTACCTGATTATAGTGCCAAATGCATGAGGATGGTGGAAAGACCTGATTTCATGACTTAACGTGCTTCTCAAGATAAACATGAGAGGTTCAAAGATTAGAGGTTTGTACATGAAAAACATGTCAACGTTATCAGATTGGAGGTGCTCTTTTCAAATGACTAGTGGGTGAATACGATTTTGGAAAGTAAAATTAAGTATGCTTTTTATTAATATGACTTGCACATTAATCTGTCTTCCTCTCTTCCTTCTAATTTTGATCTTAAATGTTTTAGATTAGGGTTCCAGTTATTGTGGTGGGCTGCATGCTGGATCAGAGCAGTGAAGATCGCCAAATTAGCCCGGAGCAGTTGATGTCGCCTGAAATGTGTCCAGAGTAGGGAAGAAAAAAAAAAAGGGGACCTTCTGAGTTGGCAAATTAGGAAGTGTTCTAAAATGGATGGCCATTTTACTTTCTCTCCCTGAGTGTTGCAGAATGTTGGGGTGTATCTTCTAATTAGTTTAATACTACATTAGTTTCATGATGTTTGGACTACTAAGTACTCATTTTCTAAGAGTTAATTAAGATAGATTAGAGATGAATATTTATCTGCATTCATTGGCAGTGAATTTTTCCCTGAGTTTTGAATAATTAAAATCAGTGATGGAGTTTCAATTGGTCCACAGGTCTTGATTATCGACTACAAACTCACGTTTCCAACTGGCATGGCCATTGCAGTTCCAACTGACATCTTTACTGTATCACCTATCAAGGTTAGCTAATCAGGGAATTTTACGGGCTTCACCAAGTACTTCTCTTTCAGTTTCATATGGGGATTTTTTCAATGGTTTTACACAGTGAATGTGTATTCAAGCAGTTTCCTACATTTGGACTGCAAGCTCTGAAGCAAACGTAATTGTAATTGGATATTCTCTACATTTTTTAGTCAAGAATTTGAACTTTTTTGATGGATTAATTAATTTGATATATAGATAGATAGATAGATAGATAGATAGATAGGTAGATATTGATATTATGCATTCTCTGCAGATTCTGCTTTGATTATAGATTTACATATGTGGCAACTGGGATGATATGTCCTCACATTGTAAACTTGTCCATGCTTCTTGGAGCTGTGATCTCATTGGGACTAATGTAGCCACTCATTGAAAGGCAGAGAGGACATAGGTTTCCTGCAAATACACCAACAAGCAGTATGAAAAGTCTAAATGGTTACCAAGTCTCTCAATTATTCTATGGCAGATTCATTAATAGAAAACAGACTTCAGGTAAACCTGCCAATGCTTAAATTGAGTTTTTTTCAATCAAACACCACAGTAATTCTGTATTCTTTGCTTCTGTTTTCTTTCAGCAGAGAAAACAGATAACGATGAGAATTGGCTTGATGATCTAAAATAAGATGAAGTATTTGGGAGAGAAAGTATTCCCAAATGCATACCTCTCATTGGATACATCCTTTTTGCCGGTGTAGCAGCCATTTCCATTCCCTTCATCTTACCCGAAGTTAAGTGGTATTATGTGGTTATAGCATATATATTTGCTCCCCTCCATCTTCGGCTTTCTGCAATGCTTATGAAGCTGGTCTGGCTGATATTAACATGGCCTATGATTATGGTAAAGCGGGACTCTTCTTGATGGATGCATTGCCCGTGAAGAACACGGTGTTGCAGAAACTTTCAGTAATTAGCGAATCTGAAGCCAATCTTGTCTCATCACTCGAATTGCAGGTGTTTCTGGTGTATTGGGCGTCTTCTTAAATGTAGGAAAGTCTTTCATTCCTATTTATTTATTTATGGAAAAAACCTATGTAATGGAGATCTCCCCCTAGTTTAATACTAAGAGAGTAGGGAAATATGACCAGCCAAGTACCGCAATTGTTGACCTTAAGAGCTAGTTTTGGGGTGCTATACTATAGGTTTGGTGGGAGAGACCACAGAGTTTGGCAGGCAAATGGATTTAATTTATTAGCTCGGTGGTTTGTCTTGGTTGTTTTCCATTTCTCAAAAGCATAGTGCAACTCAATTAATAAATTGATTTTGTTTTTAATATCTATGCCTTTTTTATTTCTTTTTTTTTTTTTTTAATTTATTTTTATGATGCCTCCAATTTTATCAGCTAGCAATTTGCACCTAGAAGGAATCAACTTGGGTTATAGTATAATTGAATTCCACCATTTTTAAAAAAATTGTTTTTATTTTAAAACAAAGTCTTTAAAATAGATAATCTTTTTAATCATTAAAATGACTCAATCATGGAATTAATTTTGTGAATTGACTTTATTAATGAATTTTTATTTATTTATTTATTTTTTTTGTGTCGAACCTGATCCTATAGACTATATAAAATAGCAAGTCAACCTTTAAAATGAGAATCACATTAAAAATTACAAAAATGTTAAAATTTTTCTGAAGGAAAAGATTATCTATGTAACGTATAAATTCGTATTATCCCATTAACATATTTCACAAATGACCTTGTCCAAAATCACTAAAAAAATGATTTTATAAATAAAATTGGCATCATATTAAAAGTGCATAATTTATGCTCACATTCTATTACTTAATTTATCTGGAATTGAATATCCTAATTTAATTAGTATGTATTTTAATAAAAAAGTTTAACCTAGTTTGTTAACATGTTATATTGTCAATTTTCTTAATAAAATTTTTATTAGTTTAAGAAATGAAACATTTAATTCCAAATTATCTTAAATGGAAACATGAGACGTTAATTTTCGGACGGAGGGAGTATAATTAATTAATTAATCAGTTATTATGATATTGAATAACACTCTCCTGGATAAGTAAAATGTCGAGATGCGTGAAAATTGATTTGCACACCACTAAAAGAAAAAGTCCATTAAAGAAATGACTGAACAAGGAATTTGAGGGAGAGATCAAACAACCATTAATTTTAAATTTTCATTTTATTTTTAAAAAAAGATTTAGCCGAGAAAAAAGAAAAAGAAAAAACCGGTGAACGCAGTCCCAGTCCTTCGATATACTTAAAAAAAATCCCCGGGTAACCCGTCGGTCATACTGAGACATCTTGGCCCGTTCCGAAGTCCACGTCACTCTCCAAATCCAGCTTTTACCACTCTATTACACGGCGAGTATTCCACACGCTCCTCCAGTTGACTCCTAAACCTCAAGCAAGTTCCAAATATTTTACTTTAAAAACACAGAATTTGATTATTTTACTGGTTGCAATTCTTCTCTTCCGCCCCTCCAATTTTACCCTCGCTGGTGAATCGTGATCTGTGCCCTCTTTTCTAGTGTATATGTATTTATAGGTGCAGAGATCAGTGGTGTTTTGTGCGTCGGTGGCTGAATGCTAGATGGAGATGGAGAAGAAGCATCATGGAATCGGGAGATTGCAGATCGTCGTTTTTGCGCTGGTGTCAATGATCGCGTTAGTGAGATCAGATGGCTCCGATCACAAGTACAAAGCTAAGGATCAGGTGCCTCTCTATGCTAATAAGGTCGGGCCTTTCCAAAACCCTAGGTGAGTCATCAAATACTTGATTGCACGCATTTTATCCCCCATCTGTCATTCGATTCTGCTGCTGTATCTGTTTTGTATACAGTTACTGATTGTGAACTCACGGTGCAATATTAGGACAGATGATTATTGGAAATTATGTCGTTTTAATTGATTTTGTGGGGCAGAATTGAACTTTCTTTTAGCTGGGAAATAGTTGATTCTGTAATTATTTAGTTATGAGATTAAGCATTACCAAGTTGTTCAATCTCCTCACTGCATTTGTTCCATACTCCTGATGTATCACCAAGCACATTACACAGACAATTAAACCGTGATGAATTTTATTGTGTACCTGTTCCTAATTATATATGTAAGGGACCTGCTGGTGTCGTGTTATTTTGGAGCTGGTAGGATGTTGCAGTTGCACCGAAGTTTTTAATATTCTTACTAGATCTACTAACGAGAATCCTCAATTAAGGAATATTCCATCTATCAAAATGGGGTGTTTGTTATTGTGTGTAATAAACAAGTCATGCTGTTCTTGAGAAACTGTTTACCTTTTTCTTTAGTTTCTTAAATTGTCTTTATCATAAGGAAAGGTTTGTTTTTTAGATGGTGCAATGTATTTGGGTTAAATCCCGTAGGAATTACAAAAGAAATGAGCTGCAGATAATTGTGGATCAGGTGTTGAGGATATCTAAGTCTAAACTTCCATTTCTTGCTTTAGTGCAAGGAGCTAAAGAAGTTAGTTTCTTTGAGTGCTGTAATACTGCAAGCCTGAACATACGTATATGAAGTAGCTGGCCCTAATTTGAGACCTTGGATATGTGATGAATTCTTAAAATTTTGTTATTGCAAACTGAATTTTCATACGGATCATTAAGCTTAATACTGTTTTTATTTTCTGTTGTAAACTGAATTCCAAAAACATAATCTGTTAGAATTCGTTTTCCGGATTTCACATGGATCATTAAGCTTTTCATTTCTTTTCCTACCAGTTTTATTCTCAATCATGCATTGTGTGCTACCGTGATGGTTTTTGTATTTTGATGGCTCTAATGACATTTTCTTTTCCTTTTTTTCCAGTGAAACATACCGCTTCTTTGATCTCCCATTCTGTTCTCCAGGTTTGCATTTACCCTTTCCTCTGTTTCTCCTTTTTAAAGTAATTTCTTGAGATTGTAATTTCAAGTTATTGATCAAATGCCCTTTTCAGATCATGTGAAAGAGAAAAAGGAAGCACTAGGTGAAGTGTTGAATGGAGATCGTTTAGTCAGCGCACCTTATAAACTTGACTTTTTAGTTGACAAAGACTCGGAGACTGTTTGCAAAAAGAAGTTGACCAAGGATGAAGTTAAATTATTTCGAAAGGCAGTGGCGAAGGATTACTACTTCCAAATGTATTATGATGACTTGCCTGTTTGGGGTTTCTTAGGGAAAGTTGATAAGGAAGACAAATCTGATCCAAGTGAATACAAGTATTATCTTTTCAAACATCTACATTTTGAGATATCCTACAACAAGGATCGCGTGATTGAGATCAATGCACGGACTGATCCAAGTGCCCTTGTAGACCTTACCGAGGATAAGGGTGTTAATGTAGAGTTCATGTACTCAGTAAAATGGAAAGAGACAAATATTCCTTTCGAAAAGAGAATGGAGAAATATTCAAAGACTTCTGCATTACCACACCACCTGGAAATTCACTGGTTCTCAATAATTAACTCTTGTGTGACAGTGCTTCTTCTTACTGGGTTTCTGGCAACTATTCTCATGCGAGTTCTTAAGAATGACTTTGTCAAGTGAGTCATTTGCTACTTGAATTATTGTCCGGGGGGGGGGGG
>JAOXNR010000032.1:7044383-7061924 GCA_028571225.1 Parsonsia alboflavescens | reverse complement strand
TTTTTTTTTTTTTTTTTTTTTTTTTTTGTCCCCCCCCCCCCCCCCCCCCCCAATTGAACCTTCTTTTGACATCAAACTTTCTGCTTTGTTTTGTAAAAAGATATGCTCACGATGAGGAGGCTGCTGATGACCATGAAGAAACTGGCTGGAAATATATTCATGGTGATGTTTTCAGGTATCCTAAGTACAAGTCTCTGTTTGCAGCAGCCCTGGGATCTGGTACACAGTTATTCATCATGTAAGTATTCTTCCAATCTCTTCTTATATTTCTAGTTGAATATCTTAAACATTTGCCCCCACTTTTATGTCTAGTTCCTGATAGCAATGCTGATCATTCTTCTTTGTAAATTTTATAGGGCAACTTTCATTTTTATTCTTGCACTAGTTGGGGTATTTTACCCGTACAATCGTGGTGCTCTGTTCACTGCTCTTGTTGTTATATATGCACTTACATCTGGAATTGCTGGTTATACATCGGCTTCTTTCTACTGCCAGCTTGAGGGAACAAACTGGGTATGTTTCAATTTTTGGAGTTGTCTCATGAAATGATGTTCTCTTATATGTACTTTGATAGTTTAGTTTCTTCTGAAGTTACTTAATTGCTTAACAATTTTGATCTTCCAGATCTTTTTCTTCTGCCCTTATGATGAGGGGAAGGGTTAACTAATGTCAACATAAGTAGACAAATTTCTATTGACAAAATGTTTCACAACTGAGCAGAAAATCATAATGCTCTCCCTAGGTCGATCTTATTTTCTTGAGCCTTTTCACCTGTTGTGCTACTTTGAAATGGTAGTCTGAACCATGGCCATGCTGAACCTATTTTGTTTTCCTCTATCTTTTTACAGGTGAGGAATGTATTATTGACTGGGGCCCTGTTCTGTGGACCCCTCTTCCTGACATTTTGCTTTCTGAATACTGTGGCAATTGCTTATACTGCCACAGCTGCACTGCCGTTTGGTACCATTGTTGTCATCATTTTGATCTGGGCCCTTGTGACCTCCCCTTTGCTTGTCCTTGGTGGAGTAGCAGGAAAGAATTCCCAGGCAGAGTTTCAAGCTCCATGCCGTACTACAAAATACCCCAGAGAAATTCCACCATTGCCTTGGTACCGCAGTACTCTTCCCCAGATGGCAATGGCTGGGTTTTTACCTTTCAGTGCCATCTACATTGAGCTCTACTACATATTTGCAAGTGTTTGGGGTCACAGGATTTACACCATTTACAGTATTCTATTTATTGTCTTCATTATTCTGCTAATAGTTACTGCTTTCATTACTGTGGCATTGACATACTTCCAACTTGCTGCTGAAGATCATGAGTGGTGGTGGAGGTATGTAATACTCTTTTAAGTTTTCCTTATTCCTTGATCCTTTCCTGTTCAGGAGTTATGTACAACTACAATTGTACTCTTCGCGAGGAACTTCTTGAAATGTATTTCACATGTTGCACATTCTGTGGTCTTATTGGCTGAGTGCAACCAGGACCTATAAGTATCTATGGCAGCGTAATAACGTATATTTTTTATTTGTTCCTCTAGGTCTTTCCTTTGTGGTGGATCAACTGGACTGTTCATCTATGGTTACTGCTTATACTACTATTACGGTCGCTCCGATATGTCTGGCTTCATGCAGACCTCATTCTTCTTTGGATACATGGCGTGCATATGCTATGGTTTCTTTCTTATGCTTGGGACTGTTGGTTTCCGTGCAGCACTCTTTTTTGTACGCCATATATACCGATCAATCAAGTGCGAATAGAAAGTTGACTGGGTCATCTTCATTGTCCATCTTTATGATTCATATTTTTTGTAGGGGACAGTATTGGGTGAAAGAGGACTATGTTGGAAATTCCATCCCAGGCCAAAGCTTGTAATACATTACTACACTAGTACCACAGGAAACATTGTCAATTTTTGCTTTTGCAATTCGACAATTATATCATTGATATGCTGGCCTGAGAATGTAGTGAGTTCCTTCTTACTTTCCTAAGGCCATAGAGTAGGCAGGAAATGGCATGGAATTTATATGCAATGCATGCATACATTTTTCTCTCTTTTGTCGAAAAGAGCAGCATATATTTAACGTTTCTACTTATACCAGGAACGTTGTCTTTGCATGGTAGGGTGTCAATTTGTTCTTCTGTGAAGCTCCTTGGAGTTATTCTCTGATACTCATGAAAATGTTCTGTGAACAATATATATGTAAGCTATGGGAAGTTTGATGTTGGCAACCACAGGAGCGATGTTACGGACACACTAGCCGGGTTGAGGTAAAAATGGACAAAATTTTGTGCAGCAGAACGTTTTCAAAGCTTGTAACATTGCCGGATGGTAATGCCATAAAACTTGACTTGCGCCAGATTTGAGATCAAAAGGAGTGTAGTAATATAGAGAGAGATAATTGTTTTCTTTATTTTTATTTTTAAAGATATCTTCTAAGAAAAAGTTTTCAATTAATTAACTCATTAATCACTTATAGAAAAGCACATAAAGGTTCAAAAGTTTTTTTTTTAAAAAAAAAGGGATAAACAATTTGCTAATTTGATTGGTTTGTATATATTCTAAAAATCAAATAACAGATCTTGTTAAAATATTAAGTAAATTAAAAATATACTAATAGTTAATTGAATGAATTAAATAACAAATTATATTATCTAATTAATAAAATCTATAAAAATAAAATATTATATAAAAAGAAACGTGCTTAGAAATTATAAATTTTGTAAGTGACAAAGAAACTGAGTCTTACCTCATGCATGAAGGTGAAACAGATTCATGTTATACAAAAGTAATGAATAGATGCATCAAATACTACGAAATACGAAACCCTTATCCTTAGAAGGGGGAATACCAAGCCTGTTCAGATAAAAAATAAAATAAAATAAAATCCCTAATAGTAAATAGGAGGAGCATTGAAATAGCAACAAAGATTAACCGAGGCATCCACGACCCAATTCCCTCCTCTAAAAACAGTGGTAAAATGGAACCTTTACGGATCTTGACAAGGACAAAATTTTCTGGATGGTATCATTCCGTCTCCAGCATGTTAACAAGCACCATCAAGAAAAGCCAATGTTTGACCATCAAGAGATCCTCTTTCCTATTAAAACCAAATGTTGTTTAGTCAGGATCCAACTCCAAAGACAACTTCAATTCAAACTCACACCAAACCAATATTCTTCAACTTCCAAGAATACTCTGGCAATTGGCATGAATGAACAAACTCACCTAAATCATCCCATTCCATTTGTTATGTGACAAAGACAAGTTATTAACCTCCGTGCCCAACCCAAGGAGTAGCATAGAATCCATTCATTGACCAAACTTGATTGACACTCTTTCCATTTGGACTAGCCATCAATGGCCACACCAGTATTATATTTTCCTTAGATTGGACTCCCTAACCCATCCTCCTATCTTCCTAAATTTGAATATTTTCTAAATCTTTTTCGAGCGGTTTATAATTTTCCAATTGCTACACCATATCTTTTTCCTTTTGTGGCATTTTGCATTTTCAATGTTTAGAATGATTAAATGGCTCCATAAAATACCACGTTTTTAGAGCTTTCATTTTTTTTTTTTTTTTAATACGTAAAAAAGTCAATTAAAGAATCTAATATGTGAAAAAAAAAAAAGAAAAACCTTTTAAAAAGCATTAGTTTAAAACAAGTAAATGGAACTCTTTGATACAAGACACCAAAGTGAAAATTCTCACAATTTATCACGTGACAATTTTATCAGACAAGTGGCGGCTGTGAGGATTGCCAAATGCCAACGTTCAAAAGTTGAAGTTTTAATAAGTTTGTAAATTTAATTTAATTAAGTATATATAATAATAGATTGGTTAATTTGACATGTAAATTGAGCAAATCCAACCAAATTGGCTAGACACGTAGAAATCCCAACCAAAATGGATGAACCAAACTTTAATGAACATTTGTCTCGAGGATTCTAACTAAATTAAAAGTAGTTTGAATACTAGTATTAAATAAAATAAATATTAAATGTGAAAGTTAAAAGAAAATTTTAAACTTCTTTTTTATATTAAATAAAAAAATTTTAATTCCTCCAAAACTTGCTATATTATATTTAAGGGAAAATGGTCCAAGTAATACTTAATAGGCCAAGAATAAACTCTAATAACTAAATATTAATTTTTGTCAAATGAATATCTAAACATTTTATGTGAATTATCAAATAAATATTTTCCATTACTTTGACACTTAAATCTGACAAAATTGTCACATACCAAGCACATGGGTTCGACTATTGGGGTAAAATAGTCCATTTCAAAAAAAAAAAAAGACAAAACATTTTTTTTCCTTTCTTCTTCTTCCGTTCCTCCTTTTCCGGACATCCTCTCTACCTCTTTTCTCCTCCTCTCTTTTCCTACCACTATTTGTACTCTTCAACCCCATTTTCTCTCACCATTGGCAGACTACTACCTTCACTCCCCCTAATCTCTTCTTTGCTCTCTCAGATTTTTGTCTTTTGCAATTCAAGTTGAGAGTGAATTGGGCATGCGGGTCTCTCTTAATTGGAACCATGGTTGCGCCGGTGTTTTGTTTCTTGACTTCTGGGCTGATTAAGAGCTTTTCTTTTTTGCAAATTTTAATCGTTGAGTTGTGATTTGCAACCCGACTAACACTTCATTTTTGGGGTTTCCATTACTTTAGGGTTTTATTTATTGAGTGTGATCTAATGGAGGCCACCGTTGGAGGAGAAGCTTAGCCTCTTTACAACAGTTTACCTTCTACAGATTTGAGGATGCTCGGCAAGAGGAGTCGGGAGTGGAATCCTAACGCTTGGGAATGGGACCGCCATCTTTTCCTCGCTACCCCTCTCAATCCTAGTCCGTTAAATTATCAGGACATTCAATTCTTCCCCATTCAAATTGGCATTGTCGTGGTCGAAGCTCCGTTCAATAGTTCTTCCTCCTGTTTTGATGAATTAATAACTATCCCTATTGATCAAGGCAAGCACAAAAGGGAATTTGATAAGAGAAGAAAGTCACTGATTGTTGGAGATGACAATTTGGAACCCGAACCCTGCTAATCTTGCTCTCAACCTTGTGGAAGAGGTTATATACATTTAAAAGGGAAGTTGAAAATTTGGACGGAACAGTAGTGCAGTCACAGAATTGGTTGGCTTTGCTATCGTTCCAACAGCTTTGGTAGAGAAATACCTCATTAAGGTAACAGATCTCGCTAGAGAAAATGTCAGGGAGGGACATCGGCGAGGAGCAGAAAAGGGGGAACAAGAAGAAGAAGAAAGAAAGCAAAAAAGAATTTTTTTTTGAATGGATTATTTTACCCCCAATAGTTACATCCATGTGTTGGCACGGTGTCAAAGTAGTTAGAAATATTTATTTGACAGTTCATAAAATATTTGAATATTCATTTGATAGAAATTAATTTTCAATTATTAAAGTTTTTTTGGGTTTAAGTTAGGATATTATATGTATCATTTTCCCTATATTTAAAAAATAAAAACTAAAACTTTATTTCTTAATATCTCCTATCCTATGTACTCAACCTGAAAATCTTTTAGAAAAATAAGAATTGGTTAAATTAGGATGAAAAATAGAAAGGAAACAAAAAAAAAAAAAAGAAGGAAAAAGAGACAAGTAGTCCTTTTCATTTTTCTACATATATCTGTTAACAAGTCCCAGTCGTCTTGCCGACACGCTCCACCTGCTCGCGTAGTAAAAAAACGACTATTACAAATGTTGTACATGCCAGTTTTAAGAAGAGAACTCTGAGAAAACTGCTGCCCCTCAAACGCTCTCCTCAGTACCAGGGCTTATCATCGAGATCTACTTATCTCTCTAACCTCTCTTTCTATATCTCTTTTGCATGAGCATATTGAAGACTAAAATGATGGGTAGGCGGTGGTGGAATCCTTCCTACGCCGTTGTATTTGTTTCAATCTTAGTTTTATTTGGGACGGAGGTAAAATCGGATGCATTGGATCACAAATACAAACCTGGAGATCAGGTTCCTCTCTACGCTAACAAGGTCGGACCTTTCCATAATCCTAGGTAAGTTCCGTGGATCTCTTTGGTATACCTTACACTGGCTTAATTTGCTAAAATTGTCAGAGCTGAGGGTCAGTGTAGGATTTTCATTTTCTTTTAAATGAAATGTTTTTCTGTTGTTTCATTTGGATTTGTGATTAAAAAAGTTGAGATTTCACGTTAGAATTGATGCAAGCAATTGTCGGTGGATGTGAAGTGGTTAGGATCTATTAGATATTAGGTTATGAAGTTGTAATTGGTAGATCTAGAGCTGAAAAATTGTGTCTTGTTTCAATCGATTGTAGAATGGGAAATGTATTGGTAATTTTTAATGCACATTCTACTGATTTTTTGGTTGAGGTAGTTGAATTGATTTCATATTGGGGAATGAGTTGATGTTTGTTTTTTGATCTTATGAAGTAGAAAAAACATTAGCCTTCAGTTAACCAGGGATGTTTTAGGAGGAAATGTAAAAGAAGTGGATTGGAGACTAGCTATCATGTGCCTTAACATTGGCCATGCCATGTCAAAGAGAAATCATGTGCTTTCACCTTGGACATTTGTTTTCAGGAGAGGGTATTCAAAAGAAATGGACAGGAGACTAGCTATGATGTGGCATACTAATCAACTAGTCATGATGAGAGCTGCATACACAAATTACTTTCAGTTAGTTTCATCATGTGGGTTTAGCTTCTGCAGATGGCAAAATTTTTTGTTTTGCTTTTCATTATATTGGAATGAATCTCCTTGGCTTTGCTTTTGCTGTTGAGCTCTTTCCATCCTTGTAAGTGATGTTTTCAATGATGAATGTTCTGTTATTTGTCATGATCATGGTCCATATGATGATATTTCTGATCAAGTAATGTAATTTATGATTTTTTCTGAGTGAAACTGGGATGCTTTAAAATGTTCTGGAGCAATTGCACACGAAACTAATTTTTGAAGATTTTGTGGATGATTTTTTGATCCTAACATTATTTTAAAACCGCTGGGTACAAGGATTCACAGTATCTAGTCTGACATGTATCCCACCCTGGGTCAAGAATTCCTTTTAGCTAAAGATAGAGCTTCTTTTTTTTCCACGTATATTTATTATTAGAAACTCTTTGATAACTTGATATGGTTTAACAGTGCAAGAATGTTCTTTTTGTGGGAATAGAAGTGTTACAAGTTGACTTGTTAAGTAATTGCATAAGAGGGAACTTTGTCCAGCCTGTGTAGTTGGACTTGAATAGCTTGTGGGTCTGCTTATGCCGTGCTTATGTGCTTTTATCTTGGGTTATGTACTATTGGATCTCTCTTACTGGTTTCTCTGTTCTTATTTTACCAGCATTATCCAAGGAATCTTGTAACTTGTTTGGTTTACAACAGAGAGGTACCGAATGCGATGAGACTAACTATAATCTAATATGGTACTCAGTATTCTTTTGGCTCTGCATGTGATACACCTGGATAGGTTTAGTAAGGTTAAAAAGCAATGACATTTTGGTAGTCCAGCTTGCACCTGCAAATTCTTTACCTTGATGTTTAGTGTTTATCAGGTCTCAGTATTCGCGAAATCGTGCTACTTGTTAGACTCATGTTCTCATGAAGGAAATCAAATTGATTTGATGGATATTATTGGTTGGGAGAGAGGATGAGTAAAGTTTGAGCACTCTGTAGAAGTCTTATTAGCTGATCTAATATCACTTATGTTTTTTAGATATATCCACAGTTCATATCTTCTGGATTTCATCTGCAAGAAGGCTACATCAGTGTTCTTGATTTGTGCTTCAATTTTTTAAAAATAATTTTTAAAAAAACCTTAATTTGCTTACTTTGAAGTCATATGCTTACAATTGTCTGCATTTTTTTTTTTTTTATTTCAGTGAAACCTATCGTTATTTCGATCTCCCATTCTGTGCCCCAGGTATCCAGTTTCTATTTGCTTTGATTTTAGTCTTTATTTGTTTATCTTCATGCTATATGTATTGTGCTGTTTGAAATTGGTTGTTGATCTCATCATGGTTTTGCAGCTCATGTCAAGGAGAAGAGGGAAGCACTTGGTGAAGTTTTGAATGGTGACCGTTTAGTTGTTGCACCCTATAAGCTAGAGTTTTTGACTGATAAAGACTCGGAAATTGTTTGCAAAAAGAAATTGTCAAAGGAAGAAGTTGCTCAATTTAGAAGTGCTGTCTCAAAAGACTACTACTTCCAGATGTATTATGATGACTTGCCTCTATGGGGTTTCTTAGGGAAGGTTGACAAGGATGAAAAAACTGATGCTAGTGAATACAAATATTATCTATTTAAGCATCTTCACTTTGAAATCTTTTACAACAAGGATCGTGTTATTGAGATTAATGCTCGGACTGATCCTTATGCTCTGGTGGATATTACTGAAGACAAGGAAGTTGACGTTGATTTCATGTACTCCGTAAAATGGAAGGAGAGTACCACAGCTTTTGAGAAGAGAATGGAAAAATATTCTCACTCTTCTTCACTTCCACATCACCTTGAAATTCATTGGTTCTCAATTATCAACTCATGTGTTACAGTTCTCCTTTTAACTGGTTTTCTGGCCACAATTTTGATGAGAGTCCTTAAAAATGATTTTGTCAAGTAAGCACATTATCCTATTATGGATCTTTTCTTGGATACATCCTTTTTCCGATTATTATTTTTCTTAGCATATATAATATATATCATACTTGCCCTCTTGCAAGATATGCTCACTGTTCTAACCTCTTTCTTGTCTTTTTTCAAAAGATATGCTCATGATGAGGAGGCAGCTGATGATCAAGAGGAAACTGGATGGAAGTATATTCATGGAGATGTTTTCAGGTATCCGAAGTACAAATCATTACTTGCTGCTGCTCTTGGATCTGGTACACAGCTTTTCACACTGTAAGTTGGTCTTATGGCCTTCTTTTTTCTAAAGCAAATGAGTCACCCAATTTGTTCAAAAGGGTTACAAGTTGATTGTTTGTTGTTTCAGTGCACTCTGTATATTTATGCTGGCACTTGTTGGAGTATTTTATCCCTACAACCGCGGAGCTCTTTTTACTGCATTGGTGATCATCTATGCACTTACATCTGGAATTGCTGGCTACACTGCTGCCTCTTTCTATTGCCAGTTAGAGGGAACAAATTGGGTATGCATCTGATGCATCCTTTTTCACCTCAATATATATTTACATTTCTCAATTTGCATATGAATTTGATACTCACGCTGTCACTGCTGATCTTAAAATTTCCTAAGAATGCAATGGTACATGCTATTCTGCCAGCCTCATTAAAATCTTACTTAGCATAGATATCTTGTTCCTCATTAAAATCTTAATTCAGTTTAGATATCTTGTTCCTAATCCAGTTTCCTAGTTTTGTCTGATGAAATGTAATACTCTATATCAGTAATTAGTTGAGAATTCTGTCAGGGTTTAATGGTATCCCTTCAGAAAGCTTGTTAAAACTTCTGGTATTTGTTCCAAGATTAGCTGTTATTCTTTCCCCTTTTTCTCTGGTTCACACCAGTGCATGCAAGGTGGAGGGAGAGGATCTAGTAGTAGATTTTTTTATTACTTCACGAGAACAAAAATGTGTCCCCCTTAGTTGGATGTGATAGGGTAGGGATTTTACAGTACATGAAGGTTGGTTGCCCTTCACGCATTATTTAAGATTTTACTCTGCATATATAAGAGGAAGCTATTTTATGTCTGTGGTTAATTCTCCTCCCAGAATACTTTTCATGAGTTAAACATAGGGCTCTTCTGATTTGATTTCTTTTGACAGGTGAGGAATGTGTTGTTGACTGGAGGATTGTTCTGCGGACCACTATTTATAACTTTTTGCTTTTTGAACACTGTTGCTATTGCTTACAGTGCTACTGCAGCTCTGCCATTTGGTACCATTTTGGTCATCTTTCTCATTTGGGCACTTGTAACATCACCTTTGCTTGTCATGGGTGGGATTGCAGGAAAGAATAGCAAGGCTGAATTTCAAGCTCCATGCCGTACGACAAAATATCCAAGGGAGATCCCACCATTACCGTGGTATCGTGGAACTCTACCACAGATGGCAATGGCTGGCTTTTTGCCTTTCAGTGCCATATATATTGAACTCTACTACATCTTTGCCAGTGTGTGGGGTCATAGGATTTACACCATCTACAGCATCTTGTTTATTGTCTTCATTATTCTTCTGATTGTTACTGCATTTATTACGGTAGCACTGACTTATTTCCAACTTGCTGCTGAAGACCATGAATGGTGGTGGAGGTATGTTTTTGTCAAACCAATACACCACTTATATTTCTATAAATTTCTCATTCTTATGTTGCTTTATTTTATATTATTTGTATATGTACTGTCTGATTGTATCGCAAGAGAACTTTTAATTTACAAGTTCTATCTGCTTTGTTTGATGCCATTCTCTTTGATGATTTTTACTTGGTCTGATGAAATATTGCAAAATGGATGGCATCCTCTATTAAAGGATAGGTTTCCATGTTGCTTTCTTGATACCTCTTTCATTCATCAGGGATTTTATTTAGTCCATGCTTTGATATATTCACGTAATGTTCCATTCAGGTCTTTCCTTTGTGGTGGATCAACTGGGTTGTTCATCTATGGTTACTGCTTGTATTACTATTATGCAAGATCAGATATGTCAGGCTTTATGCAAACATCATTCTTCTTCGGATACATGGCATGTGTGTGCTACGCCTTCTTCCTTATGCTTGGAACAGTTGGTTTCCGTGCGGCCTTGTTCTTTGTCCGGCATATATATCGTTCAATCAAGTGCGAGTAGGAAGTTGGATGACAAATTTATCCCTGTTCAGTAGGTGTGTCTTCTTTGTAGAAAGCATGTTGTGTTTGGGTTGAGCTGAGAAAATATTGTTCAAGCACTCGTTGCTAGAAGCAGGATTTTTGTGAAAGGTTTAAGATGTTACATGTGGTGAGTGTTGCAGCATATTGCATAGTTTTCAAGCTGGAAGATTCTCGGTCGGCTTACCAATATGAAATAGGAAAGCCAAATACCTCTTAGGGAAAAGCCAAATTGAGGCAGAGGGTTGCCAGCATTACCAGGGAAGATGACTTTTATTTTGTCTTGAGTACTGAATAATTGATATCAAAAGTATTAGTTAGCTTTTCTCCTCTCTCTCTCTCTCTGCCCCCCACCCACAATTCCTTGTTTTTTTCTCCTGTTAGAGAAGCAACAGTAGTAGACGAAACACTTTTTCTCTTGTGCTTGCTGTTCAATATCTTTAGAATAGACTCAACAAACTTTTCTTTGTATTCCATGAGTTTATACTTCCTTTGATCTTGTTTCTTTTATAAACAACAATTTAGTTTTAACATTATTAGGTTTCATTACCATCTTATATTAATAAGAAGATATAAAAATGGTGAGGATAGTATTGTAATTTAATTATAAACTAAGATTTATTTAAAATTTTTACAATATTAAAAGTTTAATTTTGATGGAATTGCTTTTGCTCCTCAATTTTACTTTTCGACTGAGTATTACGGATTCTTCTTTAAAACGCTTATATGCAAAAGACTTGTAAAAAGAAGATTCAAAAGTTTTACGGTTCAAAAAACAGTCGATTTCTCATCGTTTATGGTTTTGTTTGGGTAATAATTATTAGGTTTTTTCTTTTATATTAAATTGCTTACATTATCACCTGGGGTATAAAATATTATTTATATTTAAAATTTCAATGTATATTTAAAAAATATATTTTAACTGAATAAATATTTCATTCTCATATATATATATATATATATTTAGAATTTTAATTAATTTAAGAAATAAAAAAATTTAATTATAAATGATTTTTAAATATAAATAGAAATAATATATATAAAATGTCATAATTTAGGGGCGGTTTCATTGTTTTAAGTTGCTACAGTTTACTCTTGAAATGATTGTTGTCTAGTCACTCCTCTTTCAAAAAAAAAAAAACCCTGTATAACTCTTCACCATTTTAACATTTCTCTTGATAACATTCCACATTCTCCACTACATCAATCGCAATTTTCCCGCACTAACTTAGTAATTGCGTTAGCATTCACCGTACCTAACAAGCTTCAAATTCACCGGCAGCAAGCATTTGGATTCTTTAACTCTGTCGCATTTCATTCATGAATTATTTTATGAAGTTCCATCTTTTTTACTTGTAAAGGTTCAATTTTTTATTTAAAGGTTGAAGATTTATGATGTAGAATAAGTGTTCGATATATTTTTGGAGCAATTGGATCATACCAAGTCTAAATAAAAGAAATAAAGAAATAATTTCCTACTTTGAGTAGGAAGTTTTAATAATTTATTTGATTTGTATTTCCTAATTTAATTAGCTTTAGTAGTTTACTTGGTTTTTATTTCCTAATCTGATTAGGAACACAAAACTTACCTTTAGTAATTTACTTGATTTTTATTTCCTAATCTGATTAGGAACATGTATGCCTAAGAGTTAGGATAGAAATAAGGATGTATGCCTAAGAGTTAGAGATTCCTTCAACTATCAATAATATTCCAGAGATTTTCTCTCTTTCCTTGTGAATTCAAGGTTCGAGGATTCGAATGTATTTCTTGTTTGGAGTAGTACGCTAACTAGTCTTTCGTGTATATTTTACTACGTCAATTTAAGGGTGGCATGTGCTTCTTGTGCGTTGGTATAAAGCTTTTTTTTTTTAAAGGTTGAAGATTTTCAACGAATTTTATTATAAGATCCTATCTTTTCTTAAATTTGTAAAATACATTAAAGTTCGGATTGTTTCACGACTTGTACGAATTGTTTTCAGATTGTGCATATCATCTATGATAGTTGTTTCTTGTCTTGTACAAATTATGTATACCATCTTAGTTTGTTATGCATCATTAAGGTCTTGTTTCCTACTTGTCTGGGTGTTATCTCAATTAGTAATATATTGTATAGATTGTATTCCTACTTATATGATTTGTTTGTTTTTCTTACATGTATGGGTTATTTTCTCTTAATATATGAGTTGTTTTGATACTTTGTACGATTTGTATATGTCATCTCAGTTAGTAATGTATCGTACATGTTGTGTTCTTACTTGTATGATTTGTTTTTCCTACATATATGGGTTGTTTTCCCTGAATATATTGATTGTTTTGATACTTTGTATAGGTTATGTATGCCATCTCAATTAGTTACGTATCATACTGGTTATGTTGCTACTTGTTCCACCTCTAAAAGATTATTTATATATCAAATTCGAGTATTTTTTATATTATACTTGATCTAAAGTTCTATTTTATAATTATATGAAACGAATAAAAATACATGTATTGGATAAATTAAGAGACAATTATATAGTAAATTTGAGTATTTTATATATTTTATTTGATCTAAAATTTTATTTTACGATTATATGAAAGAAATAAAAGTACATGTGGGAAGAATTTAGGTAATTGTTTCTTGGTGCCCTTGAACTTTTTCAAAATCTAATTTTAATCTCTCAACTATAAATGATCTAATTTTAATCCCCCAATAATGAAAATGTCTGCAAAAGAATCCTTCCATTCATTTTGAACTTTAAATCCTGACGGAAAGGCATCATGTGCACTCATGTGCAGTTTTCAGGGGCATTTTATACCTTTAAATTTTTCTTCTCTATCGAACCCATCCCATCCCTTGGCCACCGTAGACCAGAACCCACTGTCCAGATCTGTCTTAAGCCAGCCCGTACCTCATAGATCTAGTCGTTGCTGGCTAGATCTTTTCCCCTTGGAAACAGATATGCCTCTTTTTTCTCTTTCACCTCTTCATCCTCCAGACCTATTTAAACCCAAACTTTTCACCTTCTGCCTACACCTCCACCGACCAAATTCAGGCCACCATCCTCGATAATCCACCCCTACCCTCGGCAGTCCACTTTCTTTTGGTTAGGATATCACCCCAGGGTTGTTCTATTCATCCTTGCTATCCTTGACCCTTCTCTTAATTGACAAGTCCAACCCTTAAAAGACCGGGATATAAATTAACTATGCCCGAATTTACAATTTTACAATTTCAGAGCAGAGGAAGAGAAAACCCTGTTTGACCAATGTTACGCAAAAGCTTCTACCTTCCGTTGCTATCTTCTGACATAGTAGTGGATGAAGAACTTACAAATGGCACTTCAAGTATTAGGCACGACATATACTTGCCAGATAATTCACGGTCACGTGTCTTGAAGATTTCTCTAGCGGCCATAGGATTTGATGCGAAGATGAAGAGGCATGAGAAGCCCAAAAGATTTTGAGAGTTTGGCAATGGATATGTAAGGTTTCTTGATATCCAGATCCAATATGTTGCCTATAATAGGCCATGAAAATGGACTTGGCAGTTCATTCTTAGCGTGTCTTCTACCAAAAAAAAAAAACATTTGAAGTGGGAGAAGCAGATTCGGTGGAGAAGAGAAAGAAGAAAAAGAAAAAAGAAAAAGAAAAAGAAAAAGAAAAAAGAAATTCAAATTACCAAACCTGGAAATTGATACGTGACTGGCACATAGAACCCTTTAGTCAAGGCATAATGCTTAAAATGGATCGAAGGGCTCTTTTTTATATATTTTTATTATTAAAGGATTAAAATTAGATGGTTCATAGTTGGAAAGTTAAAACCAGATTTTGAAACCGTTCTAGGGGCGCCTAAAAATAATTACCCGAAGAATTTTCATTCAATCAAAATTAGTATATTGTACACTTGCTAGGATATAATGCCGCCCTTATAAATATCATCATCCCATTTCCTACCAAACATCTTTTTGAAGACTTGAGATTAAAATAAAATTAAAACTAACAAAATATTGAACTAAACAATTCATAAAGCTTTTGAACAACTCATAAGGCTTTTAAAAAATTCATCCATACAGCTTTGAAACAACCATATAGCTTAATCAATACATAAATTGTACAAAAACAAACTGGCAATACAATACACAATGCTTACAAACAACTCATGCCATCTTTCAAATAATCCGTAACACTTATGAGTTAGAGTAACAACCCGTACAGTAGGAAAAACAACTCCTAAGACTTATAAACAACCCATATAACTTTAAAATTGTATGAAAATGCCCCTAACATAAACAAAAATAAACTGGCAGTATAATCCGTAAAGCTTACAGACAACTCATATTACCTTTTAAACAACTCATAACACTTACAAATAACAACTCGTACTGACTTTGCGAACAACCCACATTATTTTAAAACAATTTGCATAGTAGGAAACAACTGTTTAATGTAATATACTTTACCAGGTAAAGAAACTACACTGAAAACAACTCATAACGACTATAACCTTCCAAGTAGATAGATAATTCACAAACAATTTATACACAATCATTTCCTTTATAAAGATTCAATCTTTGTAGAGAAAAAAGAAGACAAATAAGCTCTTTTAAAAAAAATATAAAACAAACATGAATAAAGAAAAAAAAATTGATTGGGAGGACTATACAACCAAGAAAAATGAAAAAAGTGAAATCATTTCAGACAATTTATATCACCTTTGCAAACAATCCATATTATTTCAAAATAATCCATACTGTTGGAAACAACAGTTTAATACAATATATTTCAAACGATGAAGAAACTGCACCAAAAATAAAGTAGAACGACTACAAATAGCCCATGTAACCTTTCAAATACATAAATAACTCACAAACAACTCATACACAAAAAATTTCCACCATAAAGATTCAATCTTTTTAAAGAAAAAAGAATAAAAATTAGATCTTTTTTTAAACAATATAAAACAAACATGAATAGATGTCAAGATAAAAGATTGAGAGAGCAATACAACCAAGATAAACCGAAAAGGTGAAATCTTTCCAAACCCCAGTTTCATAATATATTTCAAAACAAAAGGATCAAACCTTTTCAAATAAAAACAAATCTTTGTTGCATGAAACTTCAACCTCTTCAAAGATTTGAGGTGGAAAGAACATATTTTTATTTTTAGAAACTTCGAATCTGCAACTTCCCTTCATATTGAAGGGAGCGAGTTTGACGCTGAAGAATGGCTTTGAACGATGCAGATTATGAAAAAGAAAAGAAAAGAAGGGATTTGTTATTTTTTTTTTCCAAGTAAGGGGTATGTATGAGGGTAATTTTACTTTCAAAAGTGATTATATTTTAAAAAAGTGATTAAAATTTAAATTGATTATCCAAAATTAACTATCCAAGGCAATTCCCACTAATGCTTCACACATTTTTAAGAATACCAAGGAAGTCGTTGGGAGGGAAGGGAACGACTACACCTCCGGCATTTTGTTTGGACTTTTACCCTGCTTAAATCTGTTTAACGGATCTTGAGATTGGGTTACATTTTTTTATCACTTTTCCAATGAGTGGGATGCATTTGACACATGTTTGACAAATATACCACCTTAAAATTGCATCTTATCCATGCCCCTCCCCATCCGACCTTTCAATTAGTTTCTCATTTTTTAGGTCGTGCATTTTTAAACTATTTTTTAAAAAAAATTGTTAGCGAGGGGTATGCCGTGCATCACTGTAGATTGTTAAAATTTTTTTTTTTTTTTGAGGTGATGCATTTCAAAATTTCCCTTTTTTTGAAAACAACAAAAAACCCAAAAAACATTGTCCAAATGCAGCCCCCCATTTTACAGCTTTAGGGAAAGAGAAGAGAACTACGTACCCTTTCATACATTGGGCAAGTTTATAATTTATCATTTTGTCCCCACAACAGATGAACATGGCTTCAAAGAAATGAGAAAACCTGGGAAAGTCATCGTCAACTATTGCCTTTAGAAGTTCACCCCTCTCCTTTCTGTGAGACTACATAGCATGCAAATGGCTGCAATCCTTCCCCAATCAATTTAGAATTCATTTTTTCAATGGAAAGTAAAAGCTAAATAATTAAGGTTTTTTTTTGGTTGAAATTTTTAAAGAATCTGGATGAGCCCCACTTTGTGTTGTACTAGTTACCTTTAAAAGTCCCTATGGACAAAATCAGGGAAGCGAGTGAAAAGCATATTGTGACTACCAATTGACACCAACAATTTAAGTCCGTCGATTGTTTCCGGCAGCAGCATGTTTAGGTCGTCTGAGATTTTGATTCACTTCTGCCGGTGCGCCTGTCATAATCATGGATTCGACCAATTGCGGATACAGTTCTCGCCGATTTGATCCCAATAATCCCTCCGTAGCTAAATCCAACAACGGTGCACTTCTCCACTCCCAATTTCCTTAGTCCCTTTGCCAAGCACTCTGTTTGAAATCTTATTGACCTCTCCGGCTGGTCTGTGGTGGAATTCCCAAAGAAGAGGAAGTCGGAATACCTCGAATCTTTTTTTTTAATTTTTAAACTGAAGTGATGCAGGGCGCCACTGACGAGGGTCCATGATTTTTTTTTTTTTCTTTTTGCCTAAAAAAATAATTTAAGAGGTGCTGCATGTAGTCTTATTATTATTATTATTTTTAAAAAAATCAGGGCAGGCAATGAAGAGGAAGGGGGAGCGTGCAATCAAGAAGCGATTTTGAGGTGGTGCATTTGGCTCCAAATGAT
>JAOXNR010000032.1:7021639-7044283 GCA_028571225.1 Parsonsia alboflavescens | reverse complement strand
CCATTGAAGATCTCAATGGTATCACCTTGTCCAACATGGTGCCATCTGAAAGATCTATCATCATCCATCACATTTTGCTTAAATATGAAAAAATAACCCTCTTGCTGTAGATTTAAATTCATCTCCTGGTTTATCTTCTCAAGTTCTGTCCTCAGCGCTGCAACATTATCAAAAGGGCTCACATCCATCGGAATCTTCCTTCCGCACGTTGTCAGAACCATTACTCTCAGTTTCTTGGACCCGACATGGGTACTCCCGGAGGACCCAGATGACGATGGCCTAATGGTAACATCAATTTCTGAATGATCAACGAGTTCGCATTCTTCCAGAGTACGGTGATCCTGCAACTCAATATTATTATTACAGTTTGCATGGAAAATCAGCCGGCACAGGGAAATACCTTCCGTTTCTTGAACTTTCTCTTTCAGTTTCTTGATAGTTTCAGTCACTTCCAGTTCAAGTTTAATAGTGCCTGGCTTGGAAGTGGGCATTTTCAGGAGGAGCTGGATTTTCTTTGGGCCCTGATCAGACTCCTGCAGATTCTGGTTCTGGTTCTGGTTCTCGGGATCATCGGGGATGACGAGACGCACTTGGGAGCGGTCCAGGATGTCGGAGTAGTGAACGTTTAGATCATCTTGAAGAACGTTGCCGTTGAAGATTAGGGTTTGCTTGGAGACGGGAATGCCCTGATATTTTTCAATCTTCTCTTTGATTTCAAGAACTGTATCGAAGTAGCCCACTTCCATGGAGAACTGTTTGCCTCTGGTGGGTTGGAAGAAGATGTCCATTATTAGAGCCTGAAAAGAAGGAAAAACAGTTAGCATAGCGTTTGTGTGTGGAAAAATATTAATGAAGAATTTCGGAGTACTGAAACAGAAATTAAATTACAGCCAAAAAGAAAAAGGAAACAGAAATTAAATTACATGTGAGTAAGAGAGAGATTTGTTGTGTTAGCATAGCGTTTGTGTGTGGAAAAACAGTTAGCACAGCGTTTGTGTGTGGAAAAATATTAATGAAGAATTTCGGAGTACTGAAACAGAATTAAATTACAGTCAAAAAGAAAAAGGAAAAAAAAAGGAAACAGAAATTAAATTACACGTGAGTGAGAGAGAGAGAGAGATTTGTTGTGCATGGGAGTATATTATAACAACATTTCCTATAATGGCTAACAGTAACACTATAAAGATATGCATATCACCTTTCAAACAGCAACAGCGTGAACAGAAATTTTGGGTCTCCGGAAATTTTAGGGGATTTTGTTCTGCTACTCAATATTTTCACCAAAATCTTTAGAGGGATGGTAAAGAAACAAAAGTTGCTCGCTATATAAAAGCATAAATTAGTATGAAAATTATGTGATAATACAAAAACCAACGTATAGACCAAGTCCATGTCATGTCCCGTCACGTCCCGCCCCGCCTCGCATCACCATTAATTTTTCTATATCAAGCTATGTAAGTCAAAAAATATATATAAATCAAGTCCATGTAGGTTTCGTATTGTCCCGTAATGTCCCGCACATTGAATTTTCTATACCAACCATTATAAGTCAGAAAATATATAAATTTTTTTGTGATATAACTTAGCGAGGATAAAAAAAACTATATTACCATATATAAATCAAGTCAACTTCCAAATTTTACAACATAAATAAGTATAATAGTTAGAGGTGTAAACGAGCTGAACCTAACCCGAATCTAATAGGTTCGAACTTGACTCGTTTATATTCTTTCGGATTCTGGCTCTCAAGAGCCCAAAGAGTTAGGTTTGAACTAACTCTTTTAGTATAATGAAAGTTCGCGAGCCCGAGTTCGTTTAAACTCGACTCAAACTTGGCTCGTTTAAGTTTAAAAAAAATTATATTTCACAATAATAATATTTAAGGTCAAATTCATTTATACAACATATTCAAATCTAAATCTCCTTTATAAGTCTCTGAGTCTCAATTTAAAGAAAAAAAAAACATTTAACACTAGAGCTACTTAAATCACAACTCATTCCATGCCAAAATGATCAAATTTGCATCACAAGTTTCTCCTAAATTGATGAAATACAATTCTTGTAATTCTTTCGGCATAAATCTTGTGATTCAATTGAGTATTTGAAATGATAAAACCTCAACTTTGTCATAACAAACAAGGCAATAAAATATATTAACTATATATATATATATATTTATATATTTATTTATATATATATATATATATGTATGTATGTGTGTGTAATAATCACTCAAATAAAACAATAATTTGCTTATATATTGATTGTAAAGTATGAAATTTAAAATGAAATTCTAAAGTAATTGATTGATCCCAGTGTAAAGTAAGTAAGAAAAACATCTAATAACTAAATTCTCACATTATATATCTTGTCCACAAAGGAACTTCTAGTTGATAACTAACTTGTTAAATTTCATGAAACAAGTAACTAAGGCATCCAACTTGTGAGAATTAAAATCAAATTATATGTATATATAAATAAGAAATTATATAATAAATAGACAATATCATATTTATAATATATATATAAACGAATATATATGGGTTCAACTTGGCTCATTTAATAATAGAGTCGAGCCCAAGCTTGGTTCTCGCTCTTCTAAAACAAAATGAGCCGAATTCGAGCTTTCACACAATTGATTCCAAATCTTTTGCGAATAATCTCGTATCATTTACATCTCTAATAACAATACAAGTTTTAAATTTAAAAAAGTATTTAATAATTCTAAACTTTTATGATAGAAATGACATTTTAATCTAATTATAAGTAGAGAAATGGCATTTTAATCTAATTATCATTCATATCTCCTATTATCAAAGAATTAAATGGCATGAAAAACCTTAAACACCACTTAATTTAGAATGGAGGGAGTACTTTATTTGTTTAATAAATAGACATCATTTTATAAATTGTTAAATAAAAATCTTTTTTTTAAAAAAATAAAAAGGGTATTCAATAAATAAAATTTCAATCTCATCTTTTTAAACACATTAATTATTAATAATGAACTAATATAAAAAGAATTCTAATTAAAAAGAAATAATAATTAATTATTAAAACATCCATTACTTTTGTTATTTTATAACTTGGGAATAATATTTTCCAGGCCAAACTAGAGAGAGCCCCAGATCATTATTGTTGCCCAAGGGAAGCACCAGAAGACAACTGAAAATATTGTTTTAAGGCAATCATATCACAACAGTCCATAAACTCAAAAGTTAATTCATCATGTCATCGCATCTTCGGTTCCAAGCAAATTGTGCAATGAATATATATATAACTTAAAAAGTAAACAGAGAACAGATCCAAGAAAGAACTAGTATACATGCAGCCTGCTTAGCTACACATACATGGCACAACGAATAGCCTCTTTGTTCAGATTTGAGTTGATCGTAGAGGGAATGCCCTAATTTTATCATGAAAGGTGACGGCGATTCAAGAACTGGGAAGGAAATGTACTTGGCTTCATCACAAGGGGAATTGTTATATGCCATGTTCTCGGAATGCAACAGAATAAAGATGTGCATCCTACCGCCAGGAAGAGCCACCAAGTCTAATAACCTCATCACCGCTGCCATTCATATTAGGTCCCCGGTTGCTGTCCATATTGTCATTCTGATTGATCAAGTCACCATATATATCTTTAAGCTTAGCCAGATTGCTGGATGCAGAGGTTCTTTCCTTGTTCCCATCTTGAGATAGATTGTGACGATCTCCTTGTACACTCTGATCATACACATTTTGACTTTGGCTTCTACTTCTGCTCCTGCTACGGCTTCTACTTCTGCTCCTACGTGAATTACCTCCTCTATAAGGGTGACTACCATCATGGCGGCTCCTCTCGTAATCTCTTCTACTGCTGTCCCTGGAACGGTGATCATAACCATACCTTCTATCTCGGTCCCTTTCTCGATCCCTTTCCCGATACCTGTCCCTATCACGATCGCGCTCACGGTCTCTGTCCCGATCCCGGTCTCGTTCACGGTCCCGGTCCCTGCTCCGCTCCTGATCTGCATATTCTCGGTCAGGTATATCACGGCTTTGGCTACGGCGTATGCTAGGAGACCATCTTGAGTCATCAACACCATCTCTATCATAAGCTGATGATGGGGCAGTACGTCGGACAGGAGAGGAATCTCTAGTTGATGCACGATGTGGAGCACGCTGTCCAAAGGAGACAGAAAGAGCAGCTTTGACAGAAGGTGGTCGGCGAGCAGTTTCATCAGATCCACGGGTTGACTCACCAGTAGAACCAGAGTGCTTGGTGGGGAGTTTCAACTTTTCTAGATTGGACACTACAGTGCGCAAGACAGGGACAGGAATGCGAGGGAAAAGAGTATCAAAATAGTACTGCAAACATACATTTATCCAGTTATATCCTTGAATCAGAAAGTAAACAATTTTGGGATATAGATATAGTCAGCATAAGTATAATTCTCACCCAATTACATGAGCTATAAAAATCAGCATCTCATTTACAGAAAATCAACTGGAAAAGAGAAAAAAAAAGAGGGTGCAGGGGATCCCAAAAAATCCTATGAGTTCAATAATATCTATACCCATTTCATATCCAAAATTTAGAAACAGCCTTTCAGATGAGGAATCTAGACATAGAATCAGATTGGAAAAGAGTATTAATTTGACATGTTCCACCCGCACGAAAAAAGATATCGAGAAATGCCTGTTAACCCATTCTTGCAAAGAGACAGTACTCAGCCTTGTCATCGCTTACAAGTAAATAGCCAAGACAAGTTAAATGTATTTCTATATAAAACATAATATTCAAGGAGTAAAATACTCCTGCAGGCCTTTTTCTCTCATATTTATTCTCCACTCTCTAACAAGCAGGCTCTACATATTTTGGATCCACAAGAAAAAAAAAAGGTCACAAAAAGTTCCAACAGGCAAGGATGTTGCTGTAAGGCTCATTATCTTACTGAAATTAGTTTACAAGTTAGAAGCATTCCTTCTATCTGTAAAACCACATAGAACATCTCAACTCAAAATAAAAGGTATTATCCCAAATATACCATGTAGTCTGAGGTGTTGAAGAATGGATCAAGAAGTAAAATCATTCTAGCAGGTATTCTGATGTAATCAAAAAAGATATTGTAAATTTAAGTTGCCTCTACTCATCCATGAGAGAAAAAAGAGATAAAGATCGAGTTCAAAATTATGATTTGACAAAGACATAACCAAGCTAGTCATCCCTAAATAATAATATTTCATGAGATGAAAAGCAAAAGGGTTTTTAGCCGATTTAGTCTCACAAGTTTGGGCTAAAAAACAATTCGATCCCTTAAGTTTTTTTCAGCCATAACGGTCTCTCACGTTTTTACGATCAGCCATAATGGTCCAAGCCACCCATTTCCGACCATTCACATGGCAGTCTGAGGGGTAAATTCATTATTTCGTCATTCCACTATGAAACAACATCTTTTTAATTTGAATTTTCATAAAACAAAAAAAAAAGCCGTCTTCCTCACGTTATCTCTGGCAGCAACCGCAGCCACATTGACCATGAATTTTAGACGGAGGGAGGATGACGGCCTTGTTGGCAATTGTCATCTTACTCTTCCTTCACCATTCACCGGCAACTGTCAGTCTCTGAGTTTTCCCCTCATATCCTTCTTCCAATTCAGGGCAACTTTACACCTGCCAATTTTCAAGGTTACTACGAACCTTCTGGAAATTAAGCCCAAATTGAAATCCGAATCCAAAGCAACCCATTCCAGAACATTGTTAATTCGTTGCAATAAGGTCAGGAATGAAAATGCTTTCATGGAGTTGAAGACAGCTCGAGTGGACTAGGATAAGGGCATGCATAGCCTATACATAGAGATAAGTGGGCTCCGGAAATCTGACCTCACCAAACAGCATCAGAAGCGGAAACCAACTCGTTCTAGAAGGACTGGACCATCACCATCTCAGAGGTAGTCGCACAAATTTCAAATGACAAAATGATGAATTTACCCCTCAGACCGCCATGTGAATGGCCGGAAATGGATGGATTGGACCATTCCGGCTGATCATATAAATGTAAGGGACCGTTATGGCTAAAAAAAAACTTGAAGGGACCGAACTGTTTTTTGGCCCAAACTTGTAAGACCAAATCGGCTAAAAACCCAAAAGCAAAACAAAGATCAAATGCACACAATTCATAAGAGTATGGAGCCATGATGATTCTTGAGATATACAACACAAACTGACCATGGTTTCATTTATCATCAGTGTAAACATGGAGAAAAATATAGACTAGGACGTATATAAATATAGGGCATTTTAGGAAGATATTCTATTAACTTGCCTAAACAGCTAAAGTAGCAAATGTGATTGAACCAGCAGACCATAATAGCATCCTGCAATGATCAGATGTTATTCCTCATGGAATGCCTACATTCAAAGCTGTGGATATGAAACCTTTCATAAGCAATTTGCAGCATACATCTCTGAGAATTTCATGTAACCAACCCCAACACAAGTATTTAATACCCAATTGTTATAAATGTCAGTTAAGGAATACCATCGTTCAATGCTTCAGAAAATTGCAGTATCAATCACCAAACTTAGAAGATGGATGGAGATAGCACACTTTATATTTATCTCCATTGATCAGTGCAAATGTACTTAAGAATTGTCCATGTTTTGCCTAAGAAGAAAATGTAGGGCTTCCACAAAACAATAACAATTCCAGGAACACCATTGAATTAGTATTCAACTCTCACCTGTCCAAGAAGTAAGTCCCTCACATAAACGCCCATTGTGGTCATCCTGCCATTAGATCCAGGAGAGAATTCCTGCAACAAGGAATGAACTCGATAAAATAGTTACACTAAAGAACCCCAGAAAGTTCCTGTACGAGTTGAAGGGTATTGAAAACAAAAGGCAAATAACTACAAATCACTTCATATATCAAATCAATCGCACATCCAGTCTACATAAATACTTTTTCACTTCATTTGGGTCAAGATTTAATGCAAAATAAATGGACTAGTATACATAAAAAAGGTTAGAAAAAGGAAAGTGTTAATAGATTGACTAAGAGTGACAAGGAATCAAAAAGATGCTAAAAACAGAAAATTGAACAATCTGATACTATTTTAACAGGACATAAACAATATCTGATATTTCCACATGAGCCCTCGAAGTGAAAGTTCCAATAACAGTCAACAACAAAGGGAAGACAGATGCACTCAATTTACAGAAGTCAAACTAGGCAAACCAGCTCTAGTCTTACATAAGTCACTGTGGAGAACATCTTAAGGATACATATACCATCTCATCTCTCGTTAAGTAAACACAGTAACATAGCATGGCCCAAATCTATACAGAGGGCAGCCACAAAGTCCTGCACTTGCTTCATTCATAACAACACTCCAACTCCATCCTGAACATGCTAAAATATCCAGATATTTGTAAGTTTTAACATGAGCAAAATTTCTGATGCTATTTTAAACAACGCTTAAGTTTTAGACTTTTAGTATAATTCCCCACATTCACAGTGCCCAAATACAACTAATGAAGAACTTGCTTATGTGAAGGTAAAATTGACAATCTACAAACTAACATATCAATTGAATATAGAGAGGACACAAGTCAATATGGGACATGAAATCATATAAACAGAAGAAAAAAATAGAGTACAGGTCATAGCCACAAGGCCAGAAATGCACCTGACGCATACCTCATCATCCTTGAGATATGTTTCATACCAGTTCCACAGAGTTTTTGGATCAGCAACATATCTTAAGTAGAGGAACCCAACCTACACAAAAAATAGTCCAACATAAAGAACCAACTTAATATCAAATCATATAATCTAACATAAGAATAATAAACCTTATGCAAATACCCCTGTTTTTTTGCATTCTCAGCTAAAGACAGAACTCAGAACTTAAAATTTGTCAAACAACAGTCTTCGCCTTTTCTCAACTGAAAGCTAGTTCCAATAAAAACTGAAATCTTAAAGAGACCCAAAAAAAAAAAAAAAAAAAAAAACTATTCTTTACCCTATTCTGATGCCACGAATCTTTTTGCTGACCTATAAGCAAAACCTCCACAAATTCCACCAGATCAACAGTGTAGTTTATCTTATCCTCTTTTTGCTTTATGACCGTATCGCAATGAAATTTTTTAACTTGAAGTACTCATTGCAAACAAAAACATAGGTACAAGACAGATATTCTTGGTCAGAATTCATCACCGAACTCTAATGTTATACACCCAAAAAATTTAGCAATAGTTTCACTGTTCAAGTTTTAAGAGATCAGAAGTTAGACTAAATCTGCCCACACTCTATCCAGGGGGGACAAAATAACATGTACAATAATATGGAAAGATAAATCATGCAGAGAGCAAACTACTGAAACAAACCTAGTAGTTAAAACAAAAAAGTGGATTGTTAGTTGTGCAAGATTCTACTAACCGCTCTTATATAAGGGGAATCAGGGTGCTTCAGAAGACCATGCATTTGTTTGACTGTGAGTTTCATTGTAAAGAACTTGTAGAGGAGGCAAAACGCCGTAGAAGGACCACGACAGTTCCCAGTCATCCATGGCTCCACATGATCAACTTGGTTGTAGATCTCATCTATTACTTCATGATAAGTTTTTAATCTCAAAAGATCTCTGAAGTAATCTGAAGAAAGAATATTCATACAAAGGACTTTCTCCAACAACTGGTCAATTGGCCTCCCACTGGATTGTATCTCTGCCATAAATTCTCATAAACTCCAAACCTATAATCCAATTGCTGAAAAGTAAGAAGATCTATCTTCTTGAAAAATTGTTAAGGCCATTGCAAAGAGATAAAAGAATGGAAAATTCAAGTGCAGAATATATAAAAAAATGCAGACAAAGTTCAAACAATTTTACAAGAATCCTGCCAGGGACAAGACTCATTTTGCCTCAATATAACAGAAGTCTGCATTCAAGGGGGAAAAAACTTTTAAGATGAAACTGGAATCTAAAAGGACAGAAGATCACACAATAGAAACACTACTGAACACCCGCAGCACCAAAAGAAAAAGGACAACAAGATACACTGTTCAAATCCTAGGTAAAAAAGAGGGAAAAAAATTTTTGAGAGCAAGCATCATCCAGTCTCTATGCTTCCAGCCCCCAAACCCGAACAAGCATACAATCCGCTACATTATCATATTACAACGGGTAAATCATGTTTATCAATGTTGAGATAATAATTCTCGATCGCCATTAACAGATTTTAATTTTCATAAGTTACACCAATCTAATAACTATCTCCTATAGCAGCTAATATTTGTATGAAAACATGACATAAAATTCCAACTTTAAATAAATTATCAAAATTTGGGAATACAAGTTCAGAATTTGGCTTTACGTACTCATAAAACAATTAAAACCGTAGTAAAAGCAAAAAGATTCTAATTTTATTCCAAAAGGACGTCTTGAAATCCCAAAAAGTTACAATTCAAAGAAAAACCCAGAAAAAGGAGAACCCCTCAAGAGAGAGATTAACAGGCAAATCGACAGCAATTTCGAACAGAATCTTACAAAAAAAATTCCAAATTAAAGCAAAATCGAACTCCATACTTACAATTTACAAATAGTGGGTATGGACGACGGTTGAAGAGGGAGAAGGAGAGTGGTCGGTGGCTTCGATGATAGGCTACGAAGCTCTGAGAAAGAGCGGAGTTTAGAAATTAGGGCTTTGGTCCGAACGGTGACTATGAGTTATCAGGTCCACAAACAAATCTTAGAATCTTCAGGTAAAGAAAAGCGTGTTGACTCCACTTTCGTTTACCGAAAACTCGTGCTCCTTTTCTGCTTTTTATTTACTTTTCGGCCTGAAACGTTGGCCCATTTTTATTACTGAGTTTAATTACACGGTGTCACTCGAAGGATGCTAGAAGTTAGAACACATCGTTAGGAAATTCTCGGACAGGTTGGACAGTTGAAAAATGAAGCTATCCAGTTGGGCCAGAAGTTGAAAAAACCCAGATATGAAAGGTTGTCAATTTCAAAAATTGGCCCAGAAGAAACCCAATTAAGAATGTTAATTTTTCCACCTCAATTAGACAAGAAACCATCCATTCTAAGTACCAACTAACATTGTGTGACCATTTTAAAAAATTCGGTTTAATTTGAATCAAATTTAAGTTGATTAATTTATATGGATTTGAGTAGTGATTAACCTCAAGAAGAGAGTCGAAGTGTATACAAAAACTTGATCCAAATACTATTTATAATTTTTTTTAAAAAAAATGAAATTGTTCATCTCGTGAAATAGATATACTTTTAAGATTTTAGATTTATAAACATATTTTGATTCCACTTCTAAACATTCGTACTAGAAAAAGATTGTGTGATAATTTTTTTTTTTAAAATTCTGTTTTATTTGAATTAAATTTAAATTGAACTTATAACCTTTTTCTTTTACCAAAACAAAAGCGAAAATAATAATCCAATATCAACGTGCAGTCTCACAAAGTCAATGTATTAACCAAACATAAAGTACAGGCAAAAAAGGAAAAAATTATATCTTTAACTTTTCATTGATGTAAGGAAGTAGTGGGAATCAATACAGGAAAAATGGGTGAACCCGGCGGATTCGTTGAGCGAACGGAACCGCAACTTAACAACATGGATTAGCAACGGTTTTCGTCAAGAACGTTTTCATTTTTATCCAAATTGAAATAGTAATTTCTTATTTATTCAAAATTTTTACAATTACTCATATCTAAAATTAGGTTTTCATTTTATATCCATTTTGACTTTTAATTTAAAAAAAAATCATAACATAACATTTATTCTCCTTTAACATGCACTTACTATCTTATCCCTCAACATTCAGTACACCCAACCGAACCCAATTACCTGTAGAATGAATTGAAGAAACTACAACTAACATCATTCATTTGATTAGAAGTTTTGAACCATAACTAAGAAATTTGCTCAAAGAACTATTCCTTTATAAGAGAGAAAGAAAACAACAAACTTTTTATTGTGTTCAGTTGTTAATTTTTGTTTTTCGAAATAAAAAAGACGAAGGTAGGGGATGTTCGAAGGTATATTGTTTGGTTTGTTTCTTTGGTGTTTGGAAGCTTGAGTTTGTTTATTCTGTGTTGTTTATCTGGGAGGAGGAAGGAAAGAAGGTGGGATTACAAAGATTTCCGACGAAGTGAGGAGATTTCGAGATTTGGGAGAAGGCTTTCGAGATACGAGACAGGTATATTACCTATTTAAGTGATTTCGAGACAAGAGATAGTGGAATTCTATACAAGAGAGGAGGCTTTCGGGACAAGAGAGATGACTTTGGAGATGCACATAGGGGATTCGAGATAGAGGATTTCAAGATACACAGTTATTTTGAGATAGAGGATTTGGGATTTCGAGACAAAGGATTTCTATACACACACAGAGATTTCGAGATAGAGTATTTCGAGACACACATCTGAACTTCGAGACAGGGGATTTCGAGACACAAATATTGGGTTTCGAGACGCAAATAGAGGATTTCGAGACATAAATAGTTGATTTCAAGACACGGTGTAGAAATGGATTACATGAGGATTGCTGTTCACGAGCGTTCTCTAGCTGGAAAGGTACGTGCACTAGTCGTAACCTTCGATGTGAACTATGACGATTTGAGGTGAACCATGGCAAACTTGAGGAAGATTAACTTAAACCAATTTGACATACAAATGTCAATTGCTTCTAAATTTTGTGACGAAAGTATGAAATTAATAGAGATTGAAGACATGTATGGCATCATGTATTTGAAGGGGGAAGGGGATCCTAAAGTTGTCGTCGTGAACAAAATTCAAAGGATTTACGAGGGTGGCATCAGTGGTGATAGTGGTGGTAATTGTCCATCCGGTCCAAATGATCATGAAAGGGCAAGATTTATTAATGCAAATGATGAAGCAAGGACATCCAGATATATTCACACAGATGATAATTATGAATTCGATAAAGAATATATTCACAGCGTTGAGGCTGATGATGATGACAATGGTGATAACAATGACAACGATGACAACTTCCACGATGGGATGATGTAGGGGATTCCATTTGAACAATTTATACCGGACTCTTCTACTCACTTTGCAAACATGGTCTGGAATGACTACGAAGAGGTCCATTTTTTGGAAGATGATACTGTTCCACAGGTGGGTTTTATTGGAAAGGATGTAATCTTTAATAATAAGGATGAACTAGTAGCGACAGTTGGTGAATATTCACTTAATAACAGATTTCCATATCATGGGGTACATTCGGATAGTGGAAGATTTAAGGCACGATGTAAGAACCAAAAATATTATACTTTCATGATACGTGCAAATTGTAGTGTTGGATGCCAGATTTGGGTTATTCACAAGTTTGTCTTGACTTACACCTGTATCTAAACTGTAGAACAAAGCCAAAACAGGAATGTAAGTTCAACAACGATTGGTAGCATATATGCGGGTAAACTCGCAAATGTGAATCACACCCCCAAAAATGTGATTCAAGACATGCGGGAGAATTATGGTGTGAAGCTCGGATACACCAAAGCCTGGCGATCTTTACAGCGTGCTAAAGACATAGCCTATGGAACTCCAAAAAACTCATACAGACAGTTACCTTCATACCTCCGCATGTTAAAGCGTGTAATACTAGGGACTGTGACCAGTATACATATGCAAGATAAGCAGTTTTTGAGCTCATTCTGTGCACTTGGTCCTTCGATCGAGGGTTTCTAATACATGAGCCTCGTAATTATCATAAATGCAACACATGAAAGGTGTGTGTGAGGGAAAAATTTATGCAATTGTCTGTGCAAATGGAAATGGACAAACTTTTCACCATGCTTTTGGGTTTCGCGAGGAGGAGGGCAACGATTCATGGAAGTAGTTCTTGAGAAGATTCAGAACTATATATGGATTGCGGGATAATTTGGTTATTGTATCTGATCGGCACAAAGGCATATTGCGTGCAATGAGGACAGTATAGACAGTATATCCCAAGGTTCCACATGCCTTTTCCTATCGACATCTGAAGGAAAATTTAAAGACAAAATGCAAAAAATCCTCAAGTTGCACTTCTTTTTAAAAATGCGGCTTATGCCTATGACAAGCAAATATGTGATCTCTATTTTGGAGACATTAAAGAGATGCACCCTGGAGTTCATTGTTTGGAGCCTATTTTATTTATCATATGTAGTTTGGGTAAATATTGAAGAAATGAAGAAGAAGAAAAATATATTTTCATTGATATAATATAAAAACAAAAAAAAAAATTACAATGCATTACTGTATTATTTACAATATAAAAAAAAAAAATTGCTAAGTCGTCTCCTATCCTCTAAACCGCAGCATGAATCAAGCCATCTCATCCCTAATATACTGTGCCATAGAGGTTGTAGAATGCAATTGGGGCATCTCCTTAAAATACCCTCTCATCAGCTGTGACATGTAACAGTACACGTAGGCACCGCAGCTGGTCATGTGCGGCTAAATAAGGATGGAGTGCACCGAGCTGTCAGGCGGTTTAAGGAAAACTGCGGTGAACGTCTTGACCAGGGAACTACTTGTCCTGTCATAAAATACGGCCTACCGGAATAATCGTGGGAGCATCAAGCGGACTGGCTCCATCAAGTCAAATCGAGACTTCTTCGCCTCAATCGATGGTTTCGGATCATACAATGTGATCCAAGACCCGTGAAGATCAACCAAGAGTAATACCCAATGCTCATGTTGGCAACAGGGCATCAATATCTATATACAATACAGTACAAATATTAAATCAATTACTATAGAATAAATCATAACTTAAACCTAGAGTTATGTACAAAATGAATATAAATACCTCTACTGCGTCCCACCATGCTATCTCTCCTATGTCAACATCTTCCCCGACCCAGGCAGAGATATATTCCTCGAAAACGTAGGACCTCGGTTCCATCCCAAATACTTTAGTCTCCTCCCATGCACATCGGAGAATGCTCTGTCATTGGAGTTAGTTAACATAGATGTTGTAAGTACAGTAAATGAAATATAGATCAATATAATTTTTTAACTACGTACGTATAAGTATGTCCTGGTGAGTGCAAAGTGGAACCGGGTCTGGTAAATTGATCGGGCCTCCGCTTTCGTTTTTTGTAGTGAAGCTATGAACCCGTCCACCTGATCATCCTCAATGTACTCTATCATATTCCTGATCCTCACGAGGTCGACCCTGACAAATGACAGGATCCCTCCCTGATCGTGCTCCTATCACAAAAATTTGGGTCAGAACAATAGACCAGAAAAGTTATAAAATGCAAATTAATCATCAAAAGAAAGTGAATTACCTATTTGAACTTCCAGAGCTGCAAAAATCATCCAACTGTGCCTAGTCTAGAGTGGATTGGTCTATCACGGTAGGCAAAATCTCCCTTTGCACCTCTTCCACTCAAGTCGTCCTCTCTGCTTTTATCCTCGGCTTCTTCCTTGACCCTAACAACTAGATGTGATGGGGCGGTAAGGTGATCGTACACTTGCAAACGGGACCTTGTCCCGACGTGTACGACTAAGCTCCTAATAAAATCAATTACTCAATATGAGAATTCATGTATAATTACTTAATAATAAAATGACCGAGTAATAGATACTAAACTTTACGATCCAGCAATCCAAATTTTACCGGGATAGTGGCGACTGGAGCAGGAGGGGCTGGAGCTGGAGTCAGACCCGGAGCCAACGGAAGGGCCGGAGCTGGAGGGTCCAGAGTTAGGGCGGAGTTGGAGTTGCAGTTGGAGAGGTCAGAGACAGAGCTAGAGCCGATGCTGGAGCTGGAGGAGCCAGAGGAACCCCTATATCCTCTGCCCGACTGACAGGTGCATCGACCTATTATGTAAAAAATATAAGAACCATTTTCAAATTAAAATTTAGATAAAAAATAGTAACTGAAATTGATACGGGTTTTCGATACTACATTTATTTAAGTGGTGTCGTCGGGGACTATGGGAGATGTCGGGTGGGGGATGGCCCGCGAAGGGGAATCTTCCCTCGAAAGCTGATCCTAGCCTGCATCGTCCCGATCTGTGTGAATCCCTGGAGTAACTGATCCCCAAGCTGATGTAACAAGAGCGACCCTAGCCATGGGTAGCTCGGCCACCGAAGGTGACTGTAATTATAAAACTGAGTTAGAATCCATCTGCATTCGTTTCCAAAGGGGGTGGAGGTTTATTTAAATAGGAAGAGGTACATACCTGACGTCGACTCCTCTCTTGTGGAGAGGAGATGGGAGAGGGATGTCCGCTCCCTGGTCCTCCGCCAAAGGACTTAACCGTGAGGCCTCGCTACCAGATCTCCTCGGACTGATCAAACGATCTCGATCAATCCTCTACTCAGTCGAATCCTGATCAGGACGTGGGATCTAAAATAAAATAAAAGTAAAATATCAACGATCTTCATATTTATCTTTATACAACATGAATTTAAATTTTAGAAATTGAGATTAGTCTTACCTAATTGAATGGCGGAACAGACAATCCCTGTCTGCACGCCTCCCAAAATGAGCTAGGTAGAAAATTACCCCAGCATGTCTCTACAATATATAGGATGCAATCGAAATCGACCTAGTATGGTTGTTGTCTATATGGGGTGCGATCGAAATCGGCCTAGTATAGCTATTGCCGCTCCACTTGATTAGCCTCGATATATGGGGAGCTAGCACGGGCCTGTGATTGGCAGTTTGACTTAGTGATAATAACTAATTTATAAATGAAAGTGAACATTGATAAGGTATTCATTTACCTGGTCAAGTAACTGGGGCCACACATCTCTCCCAAGTCGGGAACTCAAAGGGTGAGGCATCTCTGGTGTCGAGGCCCTTCATGGAATTAACCACCTCTAGCCAAAGCCTGAGCATCCTTACACAGCTTAGAACACAGGGAGGAGAAATGATTGTATGCCACCACTAATTAAAGATAAGAATAAAAAAATTTCAAATCATTATTTAGAAAGTCTAAAAAACACTATTGATAAACGAATGTAATTAATAATATGAAAACTTACCAGCAACACACAACAGTTGGCATACAAGTGTCTCTTCAGGGAGTCCTCCTGGAAGGCCTGTCGATAGGAGTGCATCAAGTGGCTCCACCCAATCGTTCTCCATAGGAACGACTCTACAGCCTCCAACTCGTCCAATAGCCTCCATACGTAAAAGGGTATGTCTGCAGTCTGCTCTCGAGTTAGGATCCAATGACCTATGATGATGTTGTATGCCAATCTGAGGGCATCATCAACTGACAGCTATCCCACAGCCATGGCTTGCCACTTCTGCAAGACTATCTGTGGAGGAACCGGATTCACTCCATTCAATTGAGCCATGGCTCCATACTGACTCGGTCCCCTCTCAATAATATGCCGATCTACTATCCCATAACGTAGACCGATGAGGAGAACATACTTCTGGAGGCCCTGTCGGTGTAACCGGCCTCCAATGAGGAACCACATCTCATCGGGCCAGGCACCCTCCAGGATGACCTCCCATCTCAAGATATGAAGGGCAATCCTGGAATAATACCTCGCACGATAAACGGGAAGATCCAATTTGTATCCGAAAGGCCCCATCTCAAAGCGGTCCAAAGCCCCATGTCGCCGTAGCAGGTCTAAGGTCTGTGTAACTATCGAAAACTTGGCGTGTGCGCAAAGCGTGTTCCCAATATTCACAACGGGATCGTGTCGGAACTGAAAGATGTGATGAGTGGGATTCATATCTTTGCAGTTTAGTTTCTAAATTAGTTAATAAAGAATTTCGAGACAGACACAAAATATTTCGAGACACACAGGAAATAATTTCTAGACACACTCAACACATTTTAAGATACAGTTTCTAAATTAACCTAGATTTTCAATTACATTTCTTTCAAGACACACAACAGACATTTCAGGACACAAAGTAAACAATTCAAGACACACAGTAGTCATTTCTAGACACCAAGTCATTTCGAGACACAATTTATATATTTCAAGACACAAACTAAACCTTTCAACACACAACAAACCTTTTCGAGACACAAAGAAACATTTTGAGACACAAAATAAACATTTCGAGACACTATCAAACCCTTTCGAGATACAGAATCAAACCCTCTAGAGGCAGAATCAAACAATTTCCAGAAACAGCAAACAATTTCAAGACACAACAAACAATTTCGAGACACAACAAACAATTCGAGACATAAAAAACAATTCAATACAGAATCCAACAATTTCGAGACAATTGCAAACAATTTCGAGACACAACAAACAATTTCGAGGTACAATTTCAAATTCATGCACGATTGTACGAGATGGTTGCAACAAAATACAAAATCGAAGTAAACAACATTTAGCATATTCGATACAAGATCAAGGTTTAAGTTTGAAGAAAACCTATCGGTAATGGCAGTGGCGACGACGTCAACGAAGTGATCTACCGGCTAATGGCACCGTTGCATGAGTGTGGATTCTATCGAAGTGTGTCACCAAAATGGAATGAAGGACAACTTCGGTTATGAGTGAAGAAAATGAGAGTGGAAGAAGGGAAAGAAAATGAGTAAGAGTAGAAGAAATATGAAGAGTGGAGAAGGTGGAGAGTTTCGGTTGTTTGGTGGTGAAATGGGAAGAAACGGAACCGTTGGTACCCTTGTCTTGATTTGGGCATAAGGATAAGGAAGTAATTTTCCATTTCCGTTATAATTTTTATTACCCAAAAACATGGTTATTAAAATTGCGAGTCAAATCGTAAACTTATAGAGTTTACGATTTTAGTTGATAGAAACGAGTAAAATCGAATCAAAATTGGAAAAGGAGATAAAATCGATCAACTCGATAAAATCATCTGAGTTTGACCGAGTTAACTATTTAAAAAAAATTTTGGTTTAGAAATGCACCCACGAGGAGTGGATCTTGGGTGCACAATGCAGCTACGATGCATGCTTACCAACTCGCCAACAAGGCATTACATTGCATTAATGAAGGTGTTTTATATATCACCACATTTTTTTAAAAAAAGATAATATGAATATAAGTATATTATTCAAGTGTATTTTAATAATACATTTATAAATATCTCATATTTGTATAATATAGATAAATTTATTTTTTAAACTTTTGTAACATTTTTAATAATTTCCAATTATTTTATATAATAAGAAATAAATTTTTTTAAAGTACTAATATATTGAAATTTTAATTTTTATGTTTTTATTAATATTGATGTAGTTTTTTATGTTTTCACGATATTTGTTTTTGATTGTTGATGTTTTAAACAATGTAAGAAGAATTTTAGTTTTATAAAACTTGTTAGTTTATTGTAATTTTATTTCAAATTATTTATAAATATGAATTTTAGACTTTTTTTTTTCTATATTATTGGGATATTTATTTTTGTTGTGATGATATATAAATTATTTAATATGTTTATTTATTCAGGATGTAAACTCTTCGAGTTTACAAGATCCCTAACAATTCAAGTTTACGATTGCTGCAATTCATAAACCTCCTTGATATTTGATAAAAAAATTTCAACTATTTTAAATGGACAAAAATGATTGTGGCGGTTCATAATCTGCCTCTATATTTAATTAAAGAATAATCCAATATAATTTTAATTAATGTAATTTTTTAAAAAATCTTAAAATCGCCGCTATATTTGTTTAATTTTCTAAAAAAATTCTGACCTTTTTCATTATATTGAAGCAGTTTTATTAGAGCTTTGCAACTGTTTGAACCGTCACTAAGTCACAGCACCCAAACAAAAAGGGGACCAATCTTCTTCTTCCCCATTTCGCTGTGTGTGTCTTCTGTGCACTGCTGAGTCGAACTGCTGCGGACCACAGGCGATTTGCTCCGTTCCACCGCTGATAGAAGCCCCCATCGTGTTCCTTCAACTCCAAATTAGCATCTATTTGTCATTTTGTTGTTAGTTTTTTTTTTTTTTTTTTCACTGCCCTAGATCTAAAATTTTGTGAGTTTTGTCTTGATTTTTAACTTGTTATTTAGCTATTCATTGATTGAATAACATTGGGGTTAGTATTGTTGAGTGAATGGAGTTGTGTGTGTGTAATAGGTATTTTCAATTTTGGTCATTTTACATATTAATTGGTTAATTTAGTGAAATTATATTCCCTTTAATTATTGTTAAATTTAGAAATTTTAGTTTAAATGATTTTTATTTTTAAATTAAATGCAGATTTTTTTTAGTTCAATTTTCTGTTTCTTTTCCAGAATAATTATCTTATTTTTTCTAGTTCAATTATCTTTTTTTCCTTTAATAATTACCTCTTTTTTTTGGTTTAAATTACATGTTTTTGAATTTTTAAAAATCTTATGTTATTTAGTGGTAAAATTAGCTGCTTTTTTATTTTTCGGTAAAATAATCTTTTTTTTTCTTTATCAGTAACATTTATTTTAGTTACATATAATCTGTGTTTTTTTTTATTTTATGTTTTAGGTGATTCAAATAAATAGTTAATTAATAGATGCTATTTTAATTGTGATCATTCTACAATAGTTGTTTAATAATGATAAAAAAAGTCTCTAAATACTTTAGAAGTACATTAAATTTCACTTATGAAATGATTGTATTATCTTTGATTACCTTTAAGTGTTAAATTTCATATATGAATAAATTTGTCTTGGATAAATTTTCCTTGGATAAATACTTTAGACTTATGTCTTGGATAAATTTGTTCAGGAATACGTTATGCTACCATTAAGGACTTGTTGAGTTTTTGGACTTTGCTTTTATACATGGTTCAGTCAATGGTGATATCCTTTGTCCATGTAGTCGATGTTGGTTTAGAAAGTGAGAGCCAAGGGAAGTTATGTATGATCACTTGCTTTTAAAACCATTCCCGCAAGGTTACACGACTTGGTTTTTCATAGAGAGAAGGTAAACTTTGGGGCGACATCTAACATGAGTGAAGTTTATTTGGTTGGCACATTAATTATTGAAAACATGGAAGCTAATGTGAAGGATCCCATTCATGACATATTGACTGATGCATTTGGGATAACAAGAGATTATGTTACTTGTGAAAACAATTACATAAATGTACTAGAAAATGAAACTATGGATGATGATCCACAGCCTTAAGAAGTACCAAATATAGATGGCAAAGAATTTTATGAGCATTTGAAAGATGGGGAGATTCCATTACTTGATTGTTGTTCGAACTTCACCAAGCCATCTTTCCTTGTGAAGATGTATCATATAAAACATTTGAATGATATATAAGTTACTAGGCAATGTCAATGATGCTTGAATTGATCACCGAGGCATTTGATTTTGCTAGGATTCTGAAGTCCTTCTATAAGGTAAAAAAGGTCATGAAGAAGATTGGTCTTTCTTACACCAAGATTGACATGTGTCCGAATAACTGCATGTTATATTAGTCCTGATGAAGGAAGGGAGGAATGCAAATTGTGCAACTATTCAAAGTGGAAAGAAGAGAGGAGATCAAATGGAGCAGCAAAATAAAAAAAAATCAAAGAGAATGTCTACTAAGATTATGTGATACTCTCCTTTGATTCCACTGTTGAAGAGATTGTTCATGTCTTCAAAAACTTTGCAAGATAAGAGATGGCACGTGGAGGATGAAAACAATGACGAGATGATAAGGCATCCTAGGAATAATGAGGCATGGAAGGATTTTGATCGTAGGCATATAGATTTTGCTGTTGATCCCAGGAACTTTGTACTTGGACTTGCCTCGGATGGATTTAATCCTTTTGGGAACATAAGTACAAGCTACAACATGTGGCCTGTGGTTCTAAACCACCATGGAAATGCATGAAGAAGACAAACTTCTTGTTTTCTATGCTAATTCCAAGTCCAAGAATGATTGGGAATTTTTTTTTTTTTTTTTTTGGGCAGCCGCTTGTTGAAAATCTTAAAACCTTGTGGGAAGATGGTGTTGACTCATTTGATAGCACAACTAATGAAATGTTCTAGATGCGGGTAGCACTGTTGTGGACTATTAATGACTTTCCCAAATTGGGAACATTGTTTGGATGGAATACATAAACCGGTTATGCTTGTCCATCTTGTAACTTCGATACTAAATCACTTCATCTTTCTCATAGTAGAAAATGGTGTTACATGGGGAATCACCCTTGGTTAGATCGAGGACATAGATTCAGAGTACTATGAGGATAGTTTAATGGTCAATCCAAGTTAAGGGAACCTCCGAAAAAATTAAATGGGATAGAAATATTACAACAGGTTCAAGATATGGATGTTATTTTTGGCAAAAGTTTGAAGAGATCTCGAGGTAGTTTAGGAGGTAACTAGCGGAGAAAAAGAAGCATCTTTTTCAACCTTCAGTAAACATAATTTGATTCGTCATAATCCTGATGTGATGTATATGGAAAAGAATATGTGCAACAGCATATTGTTTAAACTATTGAAAGAAAACCAAGGACCACTTGAAGGCATGAAGAGGCAAACTTTAGGTATGAGAAAATCTTTGTGGCTAGCTAATAAGGGGAAATTTACATAGCTTTATATTCCATGACACGAGGTGAGTGATCATTGAGGTTGGGAACACTGAAAGTTATATCAGTCCCAGATGGGTATTCAAACAACATATCATGGTGTATTGATGTTGATAGAGGTCAGGTTCATGGCTTAAAAAGTCATGACTCACACATTCTCATGCAACAATTGTTGCCTTTGGGAATTAGGAATGGATTACCTCACGAGATTTTTGTTGTTTTGATCGACTTGTGCTCTTACTTCAAACAACTTTGCTCGAAAGTTGTGAATCAGGGAGAGTTAGAGTTGCTGGAAGAAAAGATTGTAAAAAAATTGTGTCATATGGAGATGTTTTTTCCTCCATCATTTTTCATAGTTATGATACATCTTTTGGTACATCTCGTAGAAGAATTAAGTCTTGCAAGACCAGTCTATTACCGTTGAAATTAATTAATTATTATGATAGATTTGCAATACGGCTTCTCAAGTGTCAATGGGTGAGTACAACAAATCCTAGATTCTTGAGAAAAGACATGTTTGGATTTACCTCAATCAATTTCTCTCGTTTAATCCATACTATGGTGATGCCCGACACGATTCCCGAGGCAACTGGTCCGAACTCGGATCGGGCTTAAATTTGACTGGGTAACCTAGAATGGCCCAACAAACAAAAGTCACTACTATGTTGTGTTGCGGGGCCTTTTTTGGCCATCCGAAGTCATCTTGATAGAGTTTCGAGCTATTTTATATCCTTAGTGGCATTGCCATAATTTATTGTTTTTAGTGGTATTTTTGTAATTTCATTATTTTTAAGTTCAGATTAGGGTTAGGATTCGTTTAGGGTTTTAAAAACTTCGTTTGTCCATGTTTTCAGAGCTTTTTTGATTAATTGATAATTTTCAACTTTTGTCATCTTTCTAAAAACTAGAGAGTTTTCACAATTTTCCAGCTTTTCTTCTGTTTAGTTATTCTTTTCGACATTGTTCTTGCATCAGGGGGACTACAAGGATGATGAACCCTACATTTGAGCAGTAGAGACTCAACTAGTTTTTTATGTAGTCTATAAGAAGGACTCTAAATGGAGTGTCATAATTCAAGTTAAGCTTTTTGACATGGGAGAGAATCCCGGGGGGGGGGGGGGGGGCTGGGGGGGGGCCATAGTTTACAATTTTAA
>JAOXNR010000032.1:7008359-7021539 GCA_028571225.1 Parsonsia alboflavescens | reverse complement strand
ATTTGCTAAGGTGCGCTCCGGAGCGCGCCTTAATATGCGCTCCAACCGTTACCGTAACGGAATTTTTGCTCCACTTGGTTGACTGCATGAGCACTATAGCAAAAATTCCGTTACGGTAATGGTTGGAGCGCGCATTAGCAAAACCGTATATATATAAAGTAAAACAGCTAATAGATACTATCCCTACGATCAATTAATCGACTTAGGAATCCCAACCAAGACCTACTACGACCAGGTGAATGCAAGGGACATGAAAACTAGCCATCGAAAAAATCTTTGACATCGGTACTACTGTTGTAAAATGGTTTAGGTTGCTAATTGTAAAAGTTGACCAGAAAGTCGCAAAAGATTGCAACGGAAGAAGCGATGCCAACAACTGCGATAAAACTCAAAAGCTAGGCCTTTGACAACGACAGACAGGGTTCTAGAAATAATGAAGAGGAAGATTTCAAAATTGGCTTAGATTTAGGGCTTAGGTTCTTGGGAAGCCTTTTCCTCGTAGAAGCCATAAGAAATGGTGCATGTTCTTCTAGAATTGAAAGGGGAAAATCAGTGGGAAAATGGACCCAAAATTTTTCAGATGGGAAAATACTAATTGGTCCCAGAATTAATATCATTTGTATTTTAAAGTCTCCAAAAGTTTGTTTTTCTCCCTTAGCCACATTGATTTATAAATCTGTATTTTATTTATACTCCCTCCGTCTAGATTGAATGTCTCAAGGTTTTTAAACTCGAGAGTTTGCGTAGGTTTTTATAAATAATGATTATTTACTTTATCAAATTTGAATACAAAATGCACCTTCGGTCATGTTTTTCAAGATGTGTGTCATCAATGAATCGAGTATATCGATTGGCATAAGAACTATGCAATTGATTGATTTTTCTTTCAAAGGTTCTATCTAAATGTCATCAATATGAGCCCTTTTTTTAACTTGGATAAAAATTTAGCTTCAATATTTTCCTTTCGGGGGATATTTTCAACTGTCAAATACTTGCACTTAGCAATATACTTGTTAGACTCTACCAAATACTCTGTCATATTGTCCTCCTGAGCCTCATATCCTTCATTATTATGACCAGATAACAATTGTGAATCTATCTTAACTAACAGATTTGAAAAATGAAGGCTTTCTACAACACTTAATCCAGCTAAGACTTCATATTTAGACTCATTATTACTAAATTGAAACTCATATTTCAAAGCATAAGCAAAAAGAGTACCTTTAGGACTGATAAGTAAAAAACCCACTCCCTCAGCTAAACCATCTGTGTATAAGATCCAACAATCTTTTGTAGAAACAAATGTGTCAGTAGGAGGATAATGTAAAGTTCTGGGAACTATACACTCCAATACAGAATCACCTTTAATTGCTTTTCGAGGAAAATATATAACATCGAACTTGGAGAGTTCGATAGCCCATTTCATCAATCTTCTACAACTTCAGACTTGTGTAAGGTTTGCCTAATCGGAGAGTTGTCAACACATTAATAGTGTGAGTTTCAAAGTAAGGCTTTAATTTTTGGGCAGAGATTAATAAAGCCAAAGTATGCTTCTCCAAAACAAAGCATCTAACTTCATGGCCTTGTAATACATGACTAATATAATATATGGATTTCATACCTCAAACTCTAGATACACATAAGACTGAGATTAATGTCATTGGCAAAAATGGTCATGTACAAAAATAATGGCTCCCTAATGAGAGGAGAAACCAGAATGGGTGGAGAGCCCAAATAACCCTTTATCTTATTAACGACAACGTCATATTCAGATGTCCACGTAAACTTTTTAGGGTTACGAATTACCTTGTAAAAAGGAAGGGACTTTTCACCTGATCTGGACAAAAATCTGTTCAAAGCAACTATTCATCCAGCCAAACTACACTTCTTTTACTGTTTTAGGTGGTCACATTTCCATTAAAGCTTTGATCTTCTTTGGGATAGCCTCTATTCTCCTTCGAGATACCATGTATCCTAAAACTTTTCTAGCCTCTACTTTGAAGGAACACCTTTTGGGATTTAGCTTTAATCCATATTGCATCATAGTCTTAAAAGACCCTTCCAAATAGACAAATATATCCTCCTATGATCTAGATTTAATCAAGATGTCATCAACATATGCTTCTACATTCCTGCTTAATTGATTGACAAACATTCTATTTATCATATCTTGAAAATTAGCCCCCGTATTTTTTAATCCAAAATTCATCCTCTTGTAACAAAAAAGACCATATGGGGTGGAAAATGAAGTCTTGTCTTCATCTTCAATAGCCATCTGGATTTGGTGATATGCTTCATCAGCCTCCAATAAACATAATAGAGAAAATCCAGAATTAGCATCAACTAATTGATCAATCTTTGGCATTGGAAATGGTTTTTGGGGAATTGGCTTATTTAAATAAGTATAATCGAGGCACATTCTCCAAAAACCATATCTCTTCAAGACAACTACTAGGTTTGAAACCCAAGTAGGATTGTAATCTGCTAATAATTCCTATATGCAACAAATCTTGAGTTTCCATCCGATTAGTTTCAACCTTCACTAGTGCAAAAGGTTTTTGATTATGTATCATAGGCGTATATGATTCAGGAACTCCTAATCGATGTTCTGCAAATGTTTGGGGAATAGATCTCATATCCATAGTTGACCAAGTAAAGACACTTTGATACTTTGCCAATAAATCCATCAATTGATGTTTTAATTTGACTGGCTAAACTTTCCCTACCGAAACCTTTCTTTACAGGATGAGTTGCATGAATTTGAAATTATTTGAGATTTGCAACTGGCTCGATATGTTCATCATCTTCATCATTTATGGAAGGCTTTTGCACATCAACAATAGGCTTTTTATTAGATATGGCAGTCTAATAGCAAGTACTGCAACTGGCTCAATCCGTTCATCATTTATGGAAGGCTTTTGCAAGTCGACAATAGGCTTTGCATTAGATATGGCAGTCTAATAGTAAATATGTGCAGCTTGAACATCATTTTTAATAGTATAAATTTACTACCTGAAGGCACCATCAAAAGGTTCTAAAATGTATTTTTTGGAGTTTGTATTTGGTTAAGTCCTGGATGCCCCCAAATAACGTTTTATCTCGATGGGGAATCCACTGCAATGAACTCAGATTGTATCAATAGTTGATTAGGTCCCCATTACACCTTTAAATTAATAGTGCCTTTAAATTAACGGTGCCTAAAGCCAAAGTAGTTTCTCCTAAAAAACCAACCAAAGGAATCCTACTAGATTTAATCAAAGAATCATCAATAACCATCTTTGAAAAAGCATCATAGTAAAGAATATTGGCTGAACTCCCAATATCTACCAATATTTGCTTAACTATGCAATCGTGAATATGCATAGAAATGACAAGAGGAATATCGTCATTTACAACCATTGAGCAATCAACTCGTTGTCTCTTTTTAGGTCTTGTAGTAAATCGAGTATGAACATCAGAAATCATATCAATAATCCAAGGAGGACTATGTTCAGGTATTGGGGCCATTTGAGGGTTCGATTGCACAAAATGGATATATTGCTGCACTTTTCCTTGCCGAGTCATATTCATCAATATGATGAACCATTTCTTTGTGAAATATGCAATATCAATCTAGATTTCTCTTGTTCGTGTTTGAATTAGTTTTGGAGGATTCAAGATACCAAGACCCTCAACTTGTTGTAGTATCATAGCCCTCGGACCATTTAGTGGTATGAAGTTAGGATTAATGCTCCGTTGACCATTATTTTGATTCAGGAATTTCATTTTATTTCCTTTGGAACGATTGTCAAATCCTTTTGTCTGAAAAGAATTGGATCATTCTCATCTTGGTGGTATAGATGCTTCGGGCTTATATTCAAAAGAATTTCCCAAAGGGATCGTTGAAGTATTGTTAGAAAATGATTTCTGACTGAATTAAAATTAACCAAAGGATGAACATATTTCTGCTTTTTACCTCCACGATTATCAGCATAACTCTTCGTAAATTCTTGTATTTCATTTTGCCTAATTGCCTTCTTGGAGAGCATAAACTATTCTACTTGTATCAACTTCGAGACCCGATGCAACAATTCAGCACTGATAATAGACATATTAGCACGGAGCTTTTCAAAATGTTTTCCTGCTTTTAATCCATGAAAAAAAGCTTCTATATATACAGCTTCATTACAATTTGATACCAATCGGGCCTCAGTATTAAACCGATGCCAATACTCGTTGAGGGTTTCTTCTTTCCTTTGTCGAATACTCAACAGATGGCATTGGTACTTCAAATGAAAAGAACTCCCTTCAAATTGAGCAATGAACAATTCCTTTAGCTTAGCATAAGAGTCAATGCAATTATCAGGTAGTGACGAATACGAATCTGAAGCTTGACTTGTCGAAGTTATAGAAAAAGCTTTGCAATATAAGACATCATCGGGATCAAAAAAAGTTCGAAACAGAATTATATTTTTTTAAGTATCTTCGGGGATCCAATGAACCATAAAACTTATCAAAAGAAGGCAATCTAAACTCTTTCGGGACTTTTCCATGACGAAGGTGAGGCTGCAATGGGGTAGATTCAATCAACGTTAGAGCTTTAGTAACATGTAATTTTGGCAGTATTTCAACCAAAGTCTGCTCAATTTTACAAACTTTAACTTCCAAATGGGGACCTTGGATCAGAGAGAACCATTCGGCCACTTGAAGGAATTGAAGGCAACGATGGCAAAGGATTTGGGAGGGGTATTGCTAGTATTGCAGACCCAACGGTGGAACATAGGGCAAAACAAGAGGTACATATGGAGGAGCATCCTGATTTAGTGCTGGTGGCGGTAGCGTTATACATTGAACCTCATCTTCATTATTATTCCGAACAGAGGCTTCATTTATATTTGGTAATAACACCGGATCATTGGGGTTCAATGACAGATCAATTGTTTTTGAAGAATTGCCTACATTTTCTTGTGGATTTACTTGTTTCGAAGAAGATGGATGAACAGAAGTATTTCTCGTCTTCATTATTAGTGAAAAGAATGGGTGCTAAAACATGGTGGGCGCCAATATCATGCTGCCAACTCTCTGTTTGGAGCCTTGGGAATCAGTAGAAAGTCGTTCAAGACCAATCTTCTACTATTCGGGACCTACAAAGAAGGTTAAAGAGGAATGGTTTCCTCTTTTATTCTCAGATGCTTAAGCTAGCAACGATTATTGAGAGAAGAATAAAGAGAAAAGCTTGTAGAAAGAGTAACATATCTTGAAAATAGTTTAGACTTGTCTATATATAGTTGTGTATGAAAGGTTAAATGTAAAGCAAGAAAGACAATTGCCATGTGTGTTCTAAGAAGTTGTAATAAAATAATATTTAACATAGAAGTAAGTTGCACTCCTAATATTATTTTGTTGGTATAGTGTAATATACACCATGGTACAATGTTCCATTTATTCAGGAATGAAAAAATCATTGGAACAATAAAGTCAAACATCCCAATCACAGATTTCCCAAAAAATTAAGGAGGGGCGAGGAAGAAAACCAGAGACTAGCATAATGAACTATTTTCTAGGTTACAAACTCTCTCTGAAGAAAAGACCTAAAAATAACCTATACAAAAATCTTTCTTACACAAATAAAGAACCCAAAGAAAAAACAGTTTGTTAATTGATTGGCTTCATTGTGTTGAAAAACGAGAAGTTCACTCTGCAAGAAATGCAGCTTGAACATTTCCCAGTCAGTAGATTTGGTTCTCTTGGAACTGTTAATGGTCTTGTTGACCTGAAAAACCCAATAAAGCCCAGATTAGCTAAACGTAAATATTTCCATTAATCCTTAAATTTGTGAAAATTGAGGTGTATAAATATATAAATTATATATCATGATATACCTTTGGGGAAAGAAGGGCCTGTCGAAAAAGGGCATCAATTGCGCTCTGGGAATCATTTCCTTTCTCATCAACCGGACTTCTTCTTCCTCTATCATCTGTAATATAAAAGCCCAAATATTCATAATTTTAATATGCTGATTTGTTTGTATTAAGAAACATTTACAATTAAGTTTCAGTGATGAAATTACTCAAATATAAAGGTTTTCTAATTAATTAATATTTTACCTTCTGCAACTTAACTAGTTGTTTCTTCTGCTGCTCAAGTATATAAAACTTGGTTGCTACCTGTATTTAATATTTATTCCAAATATTAGAGTTACAAGATTAATATTTAGCAAGCCCAATTAACAAGATCGTTTGATGAACTAGTATTTAATTTAATTGCAAAGACAATAATAATAATACAATTAAATACTCACCGAGTAATTAAATATTGCTCGTTTTACAGCTCTTTCCTGAGTGTGGAGTTTAAACTCTTGCTGCTTGGTGTTTTCTTTGGCCATGGGCTTCGGAGGAACCTAACAGACATACACATATATATAGTGCATTATATATATATTTTTAGTTCTTGAATCTTTTTCCTTCCAAAATTTTAAGCTCCAAATTCAGTTTAATTATAATGTCTACCTTATAAACTTGGCGATCTTTCGGCTCATCTCTTGACTGGAAATGATTGATCAAGACACAGATTAGTGAGGGAGATTTCAGATTAGTGAGGGAGATTTGAAGTAGCTAATCAAGTAATTAGGTGGCTCAAATTGGCTATAATGATTGGGGAGAATATAATTAACAAGAATGTTTCTTGATATGCAGACTTCTGCCCCTGCTATGCAAAAAGCAAAAAAAGGATGTAGTTTTTTTGCAGCATAATTTGGTCAAAGAATAACCCATTTTTGGGGGCCCAGCAAGAGGAAATTATATATATGCATAGACGACATTGGTACTATATACCATCACATGTTTTTGCAAGTCTTCATATTCACCTTTTTACGTAACTCATTTATCACAAAATTAATTAATAGCTACTATACCATTGCAGATAATAGTACAGAAAAAGAAGAATCCCAGTTAAAAACAAAAAGAAAACAACAAAATCCTTCAATGCCTACCCCAGAATGGTTTCTTGAACCCTGTGAAGGCCAACCTTGTCTCACCAATCCTTTAGCAGTGGAGAAAACTCCAGAATGTGAACTGGCCCTAACATACTTAATTTAAAAACATTATTAAAAGCCAACAAAAGAAAAAAAAAAAAGGGTTGTCAGCTAGAAACTACCAAAAAGAAGATTAACAAAAATAGTACTGAAAATAATTACCTTATGAGCACTTTTGCTGTTTGGACTATCCATGTTTAGTTGATTTTGGGTTGGAGAGAATCAGGAAAAAAAACCGAGGTTTATATAATGTGTATAAAACCCATGTGGCTTGGTGGAGGTTGGAGATTTGTATCTATCTCAAACATGGCCTTTTGTTTGTTGCTCCATCAAGAATTTTGCATGCTCTATTGTACCAAACTTTCTGATTAAACCTCATTCTCATGTATAATTTTTTGCAATATTATTGTGTAAATCTTCATGTTGCCTTCAAACAAAGATGAGCATAGACAATTTTCTTTATATCATTTCACACAGATTCATCATATATACTTAAAGCTTAAGAGTTAAGTTACACAGATAAGAACAAAATCAATGGGTTTTCAAATTGGGTAACTAGTCAATCAGGTTCATTTCTAGTTCAGCCCCATGTCTTGATAATTAGTGCAGTGTTCAATATTTCTTTTATCATCTGAAAATACGAAATACTATATATATATAGTGCATGCAGTCTCCATATACTTCATTATTTATACTTCCTCATTGTTGTTTTGAAAATCTTCTTGGGTCGGTTACGTTAAATGGTTGTTGTGCGTAAATTAACAGAAACATATGTTAACTAGGAGAAGGTACGAATGCGTACATGGTCAGCCGGCAGTCATGATAACCAGTTTCCCGCTTGCCGGCCGGGGACGGAGCTCGGTTGTTGCATTGTAGCTTTGGCTAGCCATGAGATTATCAAATTAACTAATTAATTGTCTCTTCAGGGACATCCCAATGAATGGAATGACAAGCGTGCAGACCATAAATCTCGAATTCGAATAACATCAACATCCTGCTGAATAAATAGAAGGTCGGAGTGTGTAAAATCTGGATACCACTAAAAAAAAATTAACTAATTAATTTCTTCTTTTTGTAAATAAAAAGAAAGAAGACAAAATAATTAGAGTAGTTAATTAATTAGAGACTACGAGAATATAATTAATTAAGCCAAAGCTAAACTTGGTTAACTTAATTTGTTTGGACCAATTAGACAATTAAAAAAAAAAAGTTAATCATATATAGTTTGATGTCTTTTGTGGATCTATAGGTAATTAATTAACATTAATGTCATGATATGTATGTATGTACAGTATAAAGGTCCGACAGAGATTAAGGATTGGTTAGCAGTAATCAGTGGATTATATCAAGTGATCATTATTGAAACGGTTAAGTAACCAAGGTGGAAGGTAGCCTTTCTTTTCTAAGTCGGTTCTTAGTTTCATGTCAATCATATGAAACCATAGGGGGCTTGTTATATATTTAGGTCATGATTCAAGAATCAGTCCACATTTGATTACTTATGTGTGTCTCAAGCTAGTGATCATCATTAAGTAATTAAAGTTAAATTGCTCAATAATTAAATTATATTACTTGTAATATATATCCTTGAAAAGATTAATTCCAATCTATATTGAGAATAAGAAAATGGTTATATATTCATCATTATTGCCTTCAAGATTAATTAATTAAAAGGCAGTATATATCTTTTTGTATATATTGTTTTATCATTTACTTTCTTTCTTCAGTTTATTAATATTGTGTGCCCCAATATTCTAAAGCTATTATAAAATAAGTATTAATAAGAAGGGTATAAATGAGGCGAAACTATTCATAAACTATGCGGGTTTGGGAGTTTGAATTCGGCTCGTCTTAAAAGAGGTAGAGTCGAGTTTGGGCTAGACACTCTTATTAAATAAGCCAAGCCTAGCCCATATGTATTCATTTATATAGCCTCGCAAGCCTAAAAAAGGTTTTAATATATATAATATTTTATTTATATACATATATATATATATCTTATAAATATGATATTTGTCTATTTATTATATAATTTTATATATATAAAAGGTTTTAATATATATAATATTTTATTTATATACATATATATATATATCTTATGAATATGATATTTGTCTATTTATTATATAATTATATATATATATATATATATATATATATAATTTGATCCTAATTCTTATAAGTTGGATGCTTTAGTTGCTTGTTTTAAGAAATTTAACAAGTTATTTTAAACTATGAACAGAACTTCCTTTGTGGCGTATGATATATAATGTAGGAATTTAGTTATTAGATGTTTTTTTTTACTTACTTTATATTGAGACTAATTAATTAATTAAGAATTTCAATTTATATTTCATACTTTACGACCAATATATAAAAAAATTATTATTTTATTTGAGTGATTATTACATATATATATTGTTAATATGTCGAATTGTCTTATTTATTATGATAGAGTTGAGGTCTAATCATTTCAAGCACTCAATTGAATCACAAGATTTGTGCCAAAAGAATTACAAGAATCGTATTTCATCAATTTAGGAGAAACTTGTGATGCAAATTTGATCATTTTGTCATGGTTTGGGTTGTGATTTAAGTAATTCTAGTGTTAAATGTTTTTTTAAAATTCAAACTTTAGGAACTTATAAAGGAGATTTTGATTTGAATGTGTTGTATAAAAAAATTTGATCTTAAATATTATTATTGTAAAATTTAATTTTATTAATTTTTTAAACTTAAATGAGCTAAGCTCAAACTCGCGAGCATTCCTTGTAATAGAAGAAACAAACTCGAGCCTAACTATTTAGGCTCTTGAGAGATAGAGCCTGAAAGAATATATATGAATCGAGTTAGAGCCAAGTAAATTTAAGTTCGACTCGACTCGTTTACACCCCTACCTATAAGTGTGTTTAATTTGAGTTGATCACGAGAATTAAAAATAATTAAATTCCATTTGTTTACTTTCTTTATATTTTTTTATTTTATCTCTGTAGGAATGAACTGGGATTTCTTTATTAGCTAAGTATACTTTCACATTAGTACGTACGTGTAGTAAAATGTCATCATATCTTTACTTGCCTTAGGAACTAAGCTTCTGCTTGATTTCATTATTTTGGTGAAGAACGTTGTTTAAGTGAATTAATTCTTTTATAATTCTTTCTATCCATTAAAACTTATGAATTTTTATAAAACATATTATTAACTTGCACTGATTTAATTTTCTTCATAATTAACTATTCATATATATTCAAAATGCAATTACTAATTGAATATTTCATTTTAATTTACAAATTTAACTTTTTGCTGCACCTCCAAACAGGCAAGGGGTATGGATTTGGGGGGGCGGGGGGGTGTGAGGGCCCGGGAGAGAGGAATCTCCAGTTCAAGTTTTGCCATGCTTAAAAGATCAAGAACAAGAGAGTACCCACCACTACTGCAGGCCAACGAACTTTTAAGTCAGAATTAAGCAGCTAGCGGAGACACAACACAAACACGATAGAGAAAAAAAAATGGTCCCTTTTTTTCCCTCTCATCAGTGGATGCTTTTTTCATTGCTGCCTTAAATTTTGGTAGAATTAACGGACAGTCACAAGCTATGACCATTGGAAGACCAAAATACTACTAGTCCGAACTATTAATAAATCGGATGATGATGATCATGAATGGTGTTTTTCTGGGTGAGTCCGTCCCTATTATGATAAGTTCCTCAGAGTGATAAAAAGGGGTGGGCTGTGGGGTAGGATACTGTGTCTTGTCAGGGTTTGAGAGGGACTTGAGCAACCCCAGAAGCTTACAAGTTGTGGCACTGAAAAACATGGTTTTTTATGGGCATTTAAAATTGAAACAGTACTTTGGAAAGGGACACGAGCAACATGGGAAACATAGCTTTAATCCTATTCCCAGCCCCTCTTTCTTTCTTTTCTTAGGACCACTGATATAATTTCAGACACCCCCAGGTCCGCACCGGTAATATTGCATGCCTAGCTTTACCTTCTTCTTATTATTCTTCATACATAAAATGAACCCCACCCCAAACTAGTCTAAACTTTCAATAATATTATAACCGGAAAGAGAAAAGAAAAAAAAGAAGTTAAAGAAAAACCCTTTAACCTGGGCTTTTTACATAATTTGCATGCATCGATTGGATTGATCTTTTTGTTTGTTTGTTTGACCAGTTCTCTGATCTTATTCATGGAAGAAATCATGGAGACAACTGCAATACTGGTGCAATCATCGGCTTCTTGGTTAATATGCTTGACCATATGTGTATATGGCCGGTATTTATTGTGTTCTTCTAAAAGAAAAAAGTTGTGGTTGATATCAGTTCTATTAAGGATTGGGATCTCTCATCATGTGAACCGTTGGCTTAAAAGGCACGATCAAATTTCCCATTTGCACTCTTTAAGTTAGTATAGGGAAAAAAAAAAAAAAAAAAGACTGGTTCTTAACTAGTTTTTATCTATTTTATCATTGGTTGATCAATATATCAAGTCTACAATTAATATGTGATCTAAATTTGGATTTTTTGAGATGTTTCAATGACACATTCATAGTAATAAAGACAAACACTACCACACAAATTAGTTTGTGTCATTAAATTAACAAAGATCTTAGAGCAGTCTAGTACTAGTAGTCAGATGTATAATCCAAGAGAGGTCAAAGATACTGAATCCCTCCTCCAAGGCTAATTATAATTAAGGATCAAGAAAAATTACAGCTTTTGCAGATAAAGTGTCTGCCGGGCCTATGGATATCTTGTCCAAAGCATGAGGTTGGAGTTCCCAGTTTCTTGGTGAGGCTCCAGCTGATGATGAATTGTAGAGGGGAATAAGGAAGCTGAAGCTGAAGCCAAAGCTGATGATGAAAAGGGTTCCCGTTCTGCATAACTTTCTTGATGATGAGATAGAGCTAGAAAGTCTTTTCTGCAAGCATTACATGTAATCTGGAGAAGATTTGAGTTGATCTTCCTGGTTGCACTTTCTTTCAACACCTGGGCTGCATGAAAATCTGCCTGTGCTTCTTCTCTGATTTTCTGCGCCTTATTCATCTCTTGCATTGCCAGTCCAATCAAACACTTAGCTTCCCTTCTCTTCTCCTCGGCCATATTCTTCTGTGCCGTGGCCATCCTCGACACTTCTCTTGCCTCAAGTCTCAATCTAAATGCTTCCTCAGGCAACTCTTCAACAATATTAGAATTATCATCACCAATAACATAATTGTGTACCACATTATTATTATCATCCTTATTAGTAGTAGCAGTACAAACATTAACAGACAAGTTTATGCTATTCAGAGTGCAACTCGAAGTGAACAATTCCAGCTCAAGATTATGGCAAAAATTACTGTTTTCTCCGGAGTCAAAGTTTTTCCTCCCGGTCATGTCCTCATGATGATGACGGCTAATATTGAAACTAGGAGGATCACTTAAAAAACCTGGTCCGAAAGATGAATGTGAAACGTCCTCACTCAATGATATCCCAGCCAAAGGCTGAAGCACATAATTTGTCATGCGAGCTTTGCATGCATCTTGATGTTCAATGAAAGCCTCAACTCTGAAAACAATTAAATTAAGAAAAACAATTATAAGAGAACCACATAATAAATTAATTAACTAATTAATTAATTAGTTAAGGCATAATATTAAAGAATTTTTTTCAAATTATATGAACCTAGAAAAGACACGGCCACAGTCGCAAGAGTGCCCTCTGGTTCCACAAATCTTGATATGGGCTTTATAATCAGACTGAACAGCATATCCTTTAGAACACTTCCCACAAACCCATTGCTTATGGTTGCTGTGTTTCCTCCTGAAATGTTTCTTAATGCCCACGAGATCACCGAGGGCGTGGCAGGGATCGTGGTGCAGGCAACTCGGCTCCGGACACACGTACACTCTCTTCTTCACTTCCTGCTTCTCCCTCTTTAGCAGCTTCCACGGTACCTTATGCCGTCGCCGGTGCATATGCAGGTTCTGCTCTCTCTGGAAGCTCTGGTTACAGATTTCACACACGTATCGATCCGATTCCATTAACATCTCCGGAGAAAGGTAAACAACTTCCGCATCAGGATCTACAGTAACAATAAATTAACCACATCATCAAAATTTCCAAAATCAATTATATATATATATATATATATATATAAATATATATATATTTAGTATATATA
>JAOXNR010000032.1:6988200-7000171 GCA_028571225.1 Parsonsia alboflavescens | reverse complement strand
TATATTTATACATATAAAAAATATATATATAATTAAACTATTTAAATCTCTAGAAAATAAATTGTAACCATACGATTAATTAAATTACTTGAAAAGAAAATAAGTGTCACATAAAATAAAAAAATTAAATTACTGAAAAATAAAATAATCACCAGATAAATTTAAAAATGTCAAATTTTCATATATGAGCTTCAAAAATATAAGAATCCTAAATTAAATAATCAGGTTAATTTAACTTAAATCCATCTTTTGGAAAATATTTGTAGTAAATATATTCAAAACAAAAAGCTTATCTTTTTGAATACCTTCTTTTTATCTATTAATGTATATATAGAATTTCTTTGAATTTATTTAAATCAAATAATCAGGTAATATATATTATTTTATTGGATGGTGTAGAAGAAGAGATATAAAATCTGGAGCCTAATATTTATCCATAACCAAGCTTATATTAAAGAATTGAAACAATTTGATTCTATTAACTTCCAATTAAGATCATATAAAACTCTATATTATTCCTTATTTTAAAAGAATTATAAGGGTACAAAAAACTGACCCGAACACTACTAAAAAAGGGACAAAATATTAAATTTAACATACAATATAATTTGAAAATATCTATAATAGACCGTAATGATATACATACATACATATTAATTAATACTCCCTCAATCATTATTTATAAGTCACTGGTCGCCATTTTGTAAAATCAAAAAAGCATTTTTTTTTCTTAAAATGCCCTCTATGCAAGATTTGAGGGAGAAGAGAGTTTTGGAAAGAGAGAGAGACGGATAGCTTAGACAAGGAAAATAAGGAAAAAACTCAGAAACTACCTGAAAAACAAGAAATAATGACTTAATGACAATAAAAGTTAGCTCTAATGGCATATAAATAGTGACAGATAAAGTATGAATTTAATTAATTGAGTTTTTCTAAACATTAATTAAGAATTATACATGAGTATTTCTCATTTTTTAATTTTAGACAAACTTTATTTTGAACGAGTAGTAGATGACAAGTTAAATTACTTTTTCTTAAATACATTTTTATTTTTAATTTTATTATTTCATACTTTATATAACTATTATTAATAACTTTCCTCATATTGCACGGGTTTCTATGCTAGTTAATATATAAAAGAAATGCCAATAGAAGAAAAGGCTAACAAGTGTCATTCTTTTATTACTTAGAACAAACTTTAATTATGTCCAAATCAATTATTTTTTCTCTCTAGAAAGATAAAAGTTCAAATAGTTGAGAAAAACAATAATAACGAGAGAGAGAGAGAGTCCCAAAGATATTTTAAAATATAAATATTTACAAAGATCATTACCTGAATGATTTATTTCAAAAATATATTTTTATTTGGTTAATAATATTTTTTATTCAATATAATCTAAAAATTTCATTGTAGTTTTTCTTTTCTTCTGTAGAGAATATATTTTCAAGCAATGAAAAAGGTGAGAATAGTTTTGGATATGGTGGTTTTATAAAAGATTCATCTCAATTTTAATTTCAGTTTTAGAGAAAATCTGTATGTAAAAAGAATTAGTGATTTATTTTCAGAATATTTATATGAGAAATAGAGGAGATTTTTAAATAATTTAATGAACTTAATTTCAAAAGATAAGGAAAATAAATAAGCTTTCTAATTTAATTCCCTAAAATTCGTATAAAAATTATCATTAATCTAATTGACCAATAGATCTATATTGGCAGGTTTTTGCTATTGTAAGTTAGTTTCTTTGTTCTTTTAAACATTTACCTTTATGTCTATTTTTGATAATCTGTAGATGACATTCAAGATTTGGATTGTTTCAAGGGACTATTTTATTGAAGCATTATTTCCCTTTTTTGTTTTGGAATTTTTAATAATTTAGTATCCTTTGTCATATTAAGAAATAAATCATCATAATCATACCTGAAATTAAAATCAAAATAAACTCTAATATTGACTTAGTTAATTTCTACTAATTAAATCCTCATATAATTTATGAGTTATCAAATAAATATTTTCGAAAACTTTGACACTTAAATATGATAAAAGCGTGGAGTGCCAAACACATGGCTTCGTTTAGTTGGGACTTTTGTGTCATCACAGTAGAATATTTCCACCCACGCGAGTATGTTCTTTTATTGTGCGGGAATATTTTATAATTGAGAAGATAATCTTACAATTGAGATTTCATTAGCATAAATAGCCAGCCTGAAGCCGCCGCCGTGACCTTTACACTAGAACAGAGAGGAAGTGGGGGTGATGGGGGAGAGGGATAGATGGAAAAAGAAATCCCAAGTTCATAGGAAAAATACACTGTATAAGTTTATAACTATTGGGGACCCATTCGACAATCGAGTGTCTTCCACCGATTAGCCACCGACGGAAACAGAGCACTGGCATGAAAGCCAACGGGACGTCGGGATTTATGAAATGAAATAGAAGACGGGTTGAAGTATAAAGTAAAGAAACAAGAAACAAGCACTTGAAGCACCAAGAAACATTAAACCATAAGCCAATCGAAGACCCATTTCAAAGTTTTCAAGATTGACTTGGGTCGGATTGGATTCCAAGGAGACAGAACTCTGGTATTGGGAGAAAAGGGCAGCATTTTGAAGGAAAGAACGAAGAAACGGGAATATTTTACTGTGATGACAAAAAAGCCCCCCCGGTTAGATGGAGCCATGTGCTTGGTACGTGATGTTCTTGTCGTATTTAAATGTCAAAATGATCAAAAGTATTTATTTGGTAGTCTGTAAATTGTGTGGGTATTCAGTTGACAGAAATTAATAATTCTTTATTAGAGTTTATTTGGACCTTCACTTCAGGTATGATTATGGCAATTTACCGTCATATTGATATAAATATATTTTATATGTCAAGGATTTAAATAATTCAAAAAATTTATCTTAATCTTTTTATTTATTTATTTTTATTATATAATCACTATGATTAGATTATTAAGTTATTTACACATTTGTTAAGCCTTATCAACTTAGTGGAAATCAAAGGTAGGTAAGGTGTCATTGTTGATCCTTGGGGAAGGGGTATATGGAGGGTTAGGTGAGAGATGAATGTAAAAAAAGAAGGAGTTATTTACACGTTTAATATAATAAAAGGAAGATTTAACTATTTTGATTAAAAAATTATGTGAAAAAAACATTATTAATAAGAATATTGAATAAGAAAATCTAGGTTTAATAGAGTTGCATGAAAAAAGTTCAATAATATAATTTACGGGTTTATCCTATCATAAAAAGAGAATATTGGAGCAAATAGATTATATGGGAACAATTTATTAATTTTAACATCTCAATGTTTTTTTTTTTTAGTGGTGTCCGGATTAGTTTACACACACTTCGACATTCCGCTTATCCATGATGATATTGGTGAGATTCAAACTCGAGATTTATGGTTTGCTAACTCTGTACTCCATCTATGGGGATGCTTCCGAAAGGACAATTTTAACATCAAAAGAATAGTAAAATAGTTACTAATTTAATTATAAAATATTCATATGTAGAAAAAAGTAATTTATATTGTTATGAGTGGATTTGTTTATAACAAAATGAACTTTAAAACATTTTATTGGAAATTAAGAATATAGTTGCAAAATATATATATTTTTTAAAAAATTTAACTTCAAAATATTTGTATATTTGGAAAAGAGTTGAATAATATATAAATATATATATATATTTATATATATTTCATCTCTTTAGGGACATCCTAGTGGATATATTTATATATATTTCATATCTTTAGGGACATCCCAGTGGATAGAATGGTAAGTTTGCAAACCATATTTCTCGAGTTTGAATCCCATCAACACTCTTTGGATAAACGGAATGTCGAGGTATGTGAAAATTAGTTCGGACACCGCTAATATATATATATATATATATATATATATATTAATTCCAAAAGTTCTGTATTGGAAAAAATAAAGACACTTATTTTAATAAATTATGATGAAAAAGATATTAATAAATTAATCTCTATCTATCTACCTATTCTTTTTAATATATAAAAGAAGGATTTGGATAAAGCTTCAGGACTCTCTCCCTTTTCAAGATATTCTTCGAAAAAAATAAATATTAATAATTCAAAGAAATTAAAAAAGAATATATTTTGATTTTAAAAATATATTAATTTGGATGGGTGATGAGCAATGTTTTAAAAATCGGATCAAACATCGAATTAGAAAAGTTACTAGTTTATCCAATCATAATTGAACGACAATTGAATTGTAATTAAACAGATAATATTATAATAAAAAATAAAAAATATATTTCTTATAGATATATATTTTTATTAGTAAAATAAGATATAATAATTTCAATATACTATAATATTCAAATCAAATTTATAAATATGATATTAATAGTTTTTTTATAATTAATAATCATAAGTTTTATCTTAAAGATTATTAGATATTTTATTTATTTATTAATCTTTAATAAAGAAATATATTATATTTTGGGTAAATTTTTTAATTTTAAAATAACTAAATGAATAAATTTATAATTGCATAATGATCCAATATTAAAATATATTTAAATTTCTTTTATTGAACTTTGAATAAATTTGATCTCAATTTGTATTTTTTGAAAGATCTATCGATTCAATATAAGATTGAACGGTTCACTGATTCAATGAGCTGATTCATTCTGAAGTTTCATTCATAAAACCATTTTAATGAAAAACTCTTTAGTGTCCTGTTTTCGAATTGGTTTAATGGTCGGTTCAAGGCAATTCCGGTCGGTCTGGTCCGGAAAAACACTGGTGATGAGTGACCCCGCGCAAGGGTATTATACAGGGTGGCACAGCCCCGACCTTTCTCAAGCCTTTCGCGATCCCTGTGCTTAATCGGTCTTCTCATGTCCGGAAAACCTATGTAGATTCTTCTGCTCCGCAGGGATCCATTTCAGTAGTCACCCCGATCCACTGAAACTCAAATCGCTCAAATTTCAAGCGCAAACTAAAAACCAATCATGTTTGGAGTGGTATTTCCCAATCGGAGCTTCCCAATGGACATATCCACATTCACACAAATCGACACTTTCCACTGGGTTCTTGACATGAACACTTTTGTGGGTAAGCCCAGAAAGTCCGAAAAAATCACACACCATGGTTTAATTTTCACTTTTGATCTGTTAACTTTGTCAAATTTCCGCAGGTGAGGCCTATGATACCATTCGCGAAGTTTGTATATTTATGTTAAACAATTTCACACTACCTCCAGACAAAGCTCTCGCTGTGTACATCCAGTCTCCGGGTTCTCCTTTTTTCTACTGTGGTGCTGTGACCCTGGCTCGTCCGTCTGCTGTGCTGTCTCTGCCTTGGCCGGAACCAGGTGGTCAATTACAGCTGACCGCACCTGATGCTGCTCCGTTGTCGGCGAAAATTGGGGTCTCTGTCGAGGATTTATCAACTTTGCCTTCCCTTGATATTACTGCGGAGAAGAAGATTGAGCGGTTGGCCTTGAAAGTTGGGGAGAATTTATTCAATTTTATGCAATCGTTTTGTGGGGTGGATGGAAGTAAACTGGTTGTGCCCATGGATATATTAGACAGGTGGTTTAAGAAGTTCCAGGAGCGGGCTAAGCGAGACCCTGAATATCTGAAAGGTTTTGCTTTGTAGTTGACCATTTTGCACGGCTTTTGGCAATTCAAGAGGTACAATGCACATACTAATGTAAATGCATATGGTTTTAATGGTTTCTTTCATGGATTCTGGTGGTTAAATTTTGAATTTTTTAGTTTGTTGGCTTAAACTATTTTTACTATTCCTTGTTTAAACATGATGTGCCATGCTAGCAATTTCTGCTATTTAGTTGTAGTTTTACTAGCTAGCTTGTGTCTTTCTGCTATCCCACTTGAATTGCAATTGCCATCTATGAGTTTTGGAAAAAAGTGGGAGAACAGAGAAATACATGAAGAAAGTTCCAATCTTGTAAACCAGTGCAAGTAAAATGATCAATACAGAACCTAGATCAAGGCCTAATTGAAAATGAAGTTAATTATTGATTTTGTTGTAAGGATGGATATGCCCACCTTGCAATTCTATCCACGAGGAACTTGTGCATCTAATAGATCTTTCCTATTATTCTTGATCCTGAAATTAGTAATGGAAATTTATGAAGAGCATATAAGTATGTAAGTTTACATGCGCCGTTGGAAAAGTTCTCTATTTGTAGATAAACAAATTTCTACTATTGTTATGTGGTAAATGATAATGTACAATGATGTATCTCGAGACATCTACTTCAGTGTAGAAAGTTCTTTTCATGTTTCTTTAAATGTCTGAGCTTGAGAAGAACCACATCGGGCATATGACAGATTAGGATTCAGGATGCTGTTCGTGGAGTTATAAGTAATGTATAGCAGAATGTTTAACAGGAATTGGCTGGTGAGTGAAGGAACTGGGAACTCGGTTGGCTCTTACACCATTTGAATTCTTCAGTGGCAACATCTAGGTAGAAACAAACAAATGCTTTGTCTGATTCTGGTCATTGGGTCTAACCTCTCAGGTCTGGGAATCAGCTTAAGTGGTCTGGTTTCCAGGAAACAATGGTTGTGAGAGGCCTTATTTGATTTTGTTCTTCTTGAAAATTGGAAAACAACTCTTCACAGCCCCTGTAGAACTTCTGCTTGCTTTCTGTGTAAAAATTTGTTGAGATAAGCTGAGGATATGTTTGCTTTTGTTTGTTTAACAATATGTTTTATTGCCTGTGGTTGCATATCAGGATGCTGGTGCACAGTGCACTTATTGCAATAGCATTTGATTATGTTTTGCTACACGAGGAATAGAAAAAGGGTGATACCTTTTGTCGTCTTTTTAACTTAACAAGACTGTATCCCTGTTCCCAGCTTTTTAGTTGAATATGCCTGTATTGTGATTCCTCGGAAAGACCTGAAAATTTGTAAAGGAGAAACATGGAATGCAATCAAGCATTCAATTTCAATTGCATTTGCATTTGAATCTCAAGCGAATTTTTTTTTTTTCTTTCTTTTTTTTGGCTTGTTCAGACACACCTAAGAATGAAGGGGAGAAATAAATGGAGCGTAATCTCAACGTGGAGAATTAAACCTACCAAGAAATCCAAAACATCCCTCGTCCTACCCGAAACATTGGTTTTGCTAAGACGCATTCCGGAGCGTGCCTTAATGCGTGCTTTAATCGTTACCGTAACGGAATTGTTGCCTCGCTTGTTTGGCTGCATAAGCGTTGGAGCAACAATTCCGTTACGGTAACGGTTGGAGCACGCCTTAGCAAATCCGCCCAAAACATCCCCCCTTTTCTTTAAAGATTTAATTCTGTCTTTCGATTGTACACTTTATATAGAATGTATAAGTGTATTTCATAATAATTTTTTGTGTGATGTATTTATATATATATTTATATGAAAATGTATTGGAGTTTAATTTATCATTTTAAGGTATAATATATAAAATATATTTAAAAAAAATAATATTTTTATTGAAGATTCGTTCATTGTTAACTATTACCGTTAGAAATTTAATTGTACACGTTATAAGGAGTTAATTAGTACACTTTATAGCATTATCTTTTAAATAAATATGTATATATATATAGCTATATATATGTATATATATATATATTTATATAGGGAAATGCTATTTTGAACATCGAAACTTAAATTATGTTGTGCATTTATTAAGTCTTTAACGATTAACAAAGGATCAACTATCTTTTTGTGTTTACTTTATTTTTGTAAATACATTTTTATAAACTAAATTCTAAAAAAAAAATAAATAAATTTTAAGGATACTTAATTAAATTTGGATAATGGAGCTCAAATTATATCGTGTTCTTGTCAAGTCTTTAATAGTGAATTATCTTTAAAAAAATTAAAATTTGATCAAGTACTTTTAAGATTTAGGTTTTTTTTTAGATTTAATTTATAATTTGAGCTCCTTTACCCATAATATATATATAGAGAGAGAGAAAAAGACTAGTTTTTTTTTATATTTATTTTAAATTTTAAAAACTAGCTAGTGAAACGACGTCATTTCATAAGGTTTGAAAAGAAAAAAACCTTCAGATCTGGAGAGTGCAGAACTAGGGCAGGTTGACGCGGCAACCGCATCGGCTAGTTGCGTCGCACCCCTCCCAACATCACAGTGCCCCACCGGATGCACCCCAGCACCCTCTCGTTGCCTCTCATAACCCATCACACATTCGCAAGTTCTACAATTTTATTTATTTATTTTTCAAAACGAATGCCATCAATAGTCATGGCTGCTACGGCACAACGCATCGGTTCATTAATGTGTCGGGGTGCTACTTCTTTGCAGTTCTGCTCTCCATGGCCGGCGTTTTCTTCTTCCCCTGCCTCTTCTTCGTTCAAGATCTAGAAGTTTTATTTTTTTTTCAAATCCAATGAAACGAACGATATTATTTTACTAATGAGTTTTTTTTTAAAAAATTTTCATAAAACGACATCATTTCACGGGTGCACACACGATCACACAATAAGAGCACATATTGTGCTTTTTCTCTCTCTCCCTCTCTCTAGATATAAATAAATAAATATATATATATATATTTATATATATATATGTCTATTGTAAACCTAGTCCTATTACTTGTGGAGGGCTGGATGGATTACTCATAGCTGCCTTTTTTAACTAATCCTCTTATAATTATCTGTTATTATAAGTTGATATTTTTTCACACCGAACACGTCCTACGTGTGAGGAGCAGTGTTAGGCTGATGATACCCCACACATTACTTGGTTAAGTTCAATTGGGCACGTCAATATGGACTGGCCCGGCCTTAACCTACAAAGATCCACTTAATGGGGATTGGATAGGATCTAGACCTGAATTTAAAAGGATTATATATTAAGATCTAATCCAATCCTTTTAAGGCCATGGGGTGACTTGAGAATCCTATGTATACTTTCAAATATTTTAATTAATAATTTTAAATTTATTAATTTATATTTCTAAGACAAATGTACAATATATATTGTACTATTATAAAGAATAATGAAATTAAAAAGATATCTTTAATAAAATTAAGTTTATATATATTATCATAAAACTTTGTATGATGAAAGGATAAAAAAATGAAATTCTTGAAAGGTATGTATAAATTTACTAGTTTTTATCCCCTTCAAAAGAAATTAGAATTGATTTAAATAAATTAAAGCCTATAGAGTTCAAAGAATTATTAAAAGGGGATGGAGATAAATGCTAATGTATAGCCTGATAACATGTTAAAACATACTATATTTCATGTGTATTTAACTCATATTTTAATTGATTTCTACTAGGCCTTCTACCTCCACGGGGCATTGCTTCGTTAGGCTTTCGTCCATTGTGGAAATTCCCCACTGCTACCTCCCATAGGAGTCTGGGTCGTGTCTCAGTCCTAGTGTGGCTGATCATCCTCTTGGACCAGCTACTGATCATCGCCTTGGTAAGCTATTGCCTCACCAACTAGCTAATCAGACGCCAGCCTAGGATTTATTTGGGACAATTTTGTAGAGTTACAAAAGAATCAAGGTTTGAGGTGAAAACTGCTTAAAAAGGTTAGAAATCCTTAGACCTCGGTCGAGGACTATACTCGAGGGATCAAAGTTATTATGCGGAAATTCAAATTTTGACTCAGACTCAAAACACAATAGAATTAGGGAAAAACTTTTAGAGAATCAAGGAACAAGTCAAAGTGATCAAGGAAATCATAAAAGAAGTTATTTTTAGAAAGATTTTAGGGAAATTCATCCCTAATTCAACCAAGAGGCTCTTTCATTTTTCTTAGTTTGTCTCATAGCTTAGGAATTTCAATTGTCATGAGTGGCTAAGTACTTTTGTCTTGTCGTTTAGTTGAAGTTCTTACTTTTATACACAATTGAATATTCAATTATTTCTGATTCAATCTTACTTCTACTACTAGCTTTTCAATTGGATTTCATTAATGAGTTAAATTCTAGTCGTTTTCTGTATGAATCTGAATCGGATTTCGTTTAGATTCTACATCTGGTTGCAATTAGAAAGTTCTTCTTAAGAAATAATTGATTGAGTTTGAACGTTTGTTAACTTGAGTTGGGCTGAACATTTGTTAACTTGAGTTGGGCTTTCTTAGTTCTTTCACCAAATTAATCATTTGAACTTTGGTACTGTTTCAAGGGATTTATTTATTAATTAGAGACTTCTTATCTAGTTTTCGTACTTAGTCTAATTTGGGGAAAGTTGGCAAAGTTGGCAAAGTTATAATTTCTATTTTGCTTAAACCAACTTATTCATATCTATGTTTATTTATTTAAGTCAATGATCAATTAAGTTAGAACAGATACAAATACGACCAGATCTGTTTTTATCTCTCGTTCTTTATTTGTTATTTTCAATCATACTTTTAAAATCCCCCTCTTTTTATTCTTTGTTTAAATTATTTCTTCTTAATATCTTGGTTGTATTTAGAAACAAAATTTGGTTAAATAAGTCCCTATGAATACGATCCCCACTACCATATCAATAATTAATTTTGTATTTATTTTGATAGGATATTATTTTGATGGAATCTACGGCTACCAAATTTTGGTACTGTTGTTGGGTGCCTATTTATAAAATATTTTTTATTCTTTTATGACCAGGACTTTAAGAGGAAAAGAGCATCTCTTTGATGCAGAGATTGAGAAAACTGCAAGTGGAAAAGAGATCAAGGGTCAACCAGTCAAGAAAAAGGAAACTTTCGAAAAGAGGAAACTCCAAGAGAGAGTCACCTTTTAGATCTCACTTCTCCAATTTCAAGCTCGTCGGAGGTGGAAGATCCACCACCTCTTGGCACCGTCGGTCAACCTCCGTTCATAGCTGGTCAATTTCCGTTCAACGCCGGCCAATACCCACAAGTTGTCGGACAATTCTTCTGAAATTAGCCACCCAACTTGGACATTTCATCCCACCTTTCATCGGACAGCCTGCGGAACCAGATGAACTTACATTGGCTCAACATGCTTCTCTTCTATATGCTCCTCCTCCTTTATGTATTTCTTATGCCAACTTGAATTCTGGACTAACTTTAGACTAAGCTAATGTTGTTGCAAATTTTGGTGGTCAACAAAGGAGGTATGATCCATTCTCCAACACATACGATCTAGGATGTAGGGACCAACCCAACTTGAGTTATGCACCAGGAACCAATTTTCCTTATCAGCAAAAGCTGTCCTTGCAACTCCCTACTCCATTAGGTAAACCTCTAGAAGATCTTATTAAAATTGTTTTGATACACTCGCTTCATTTTCACAGAAGACAGCGTCAGGAATGCAAGAGATGTAGAAACAAATTAGTTATCTGATAGCTTCAATAAGTCGACTGAAGTCCTAAGGAAAACATCCTTCACAACTAGAGGTGAATCCAAAACAAAACGACAGTGCCAAAACTTTACGAAGTGCAAAGCAATAGAGTCGGCCTGATAACATTGTAATCGATCGAGGGCTAAAGCAAGAAATTGAGGTAGATGCAGAGAAAAAGGAAGAATCAAACAAAAAAGAAGAAAATTCAGACAAGAAGATACCCACCGAAATTAAAATTCAGCCACTTTTCCCTGAGAGGTTGGCTCAAACAAAGAAGGATAAAAAGGAGAAAGACATCCTAGAGGTATTCAAAAAAGGTTGAGGTAAATTTACCATTGCTTGAAGCAATGTTTTGTGGGCCGTCCGGCCGGTCAAACCGGGAACCGGCCAGTTGACCAGTTCGATTCAAGGAAAAAAACCCATTTTTTCAAAAATTGATGGAATTTTTTCAAACTAGTGAAAACTGGCCAGTTCAACCGGTGAACTGGTGAACCGGTCAGTTTGGTATTGAACCGGCCGGTTTTCATTCTAAAAATTTTTGGGACTAAATTGATAAAATTAAATACTTAATACATTAAACTGAAAAATAAACAAAATCAATTTCATAATTATGTAATAAAATTTGTGCATGTTAAGGGCTTTTGAGTTTTGA
>JAOXNR010000032.1:6965735-6988100 GCA_028571225.1 Parsonsia alboflavescens | reverse complement strand
TGTGAGAGAAATTTTTTTAAAAAAATCCTGGGACTCCGGATTCGTTTCCTCGTGGATTCGGATCCGGTTCCCCTTCAAGCACGTGCTCAACCCAATCACCCCACCTCAACATCCAACCACCGATGAATCCCAGGATGCATACGTTCAATCTTCCTAAAGTCGTGGTCGCATCTGTCCTTATCATAGGCATATGCAGCATTTTTGAAAATCATTTGAACACGAGGATCTCTGCACTTTGTCTTCAAGTTTTCCTTCAAATGTCGAAAACAAAAAAGATGTGAAACCTCAGGATACACTTATCTCACTGCGTATAGCATGCCTTAGTGTCGATCGGATACAATTACCAAATCATATGCAATTCTTAGTCTTCTTAAGAACCACTCCCATGAATCATTACCCTTCTCTTCACCGAATCCTAATGCATGTGGAAAAGTTTGTTTGTTTCCATCTGCACACACAGCTGCATAAATTTGACCCTTTTGTGCATTTTTCAAATGTGTTGCATCTAGGACAATGACGGGTCTCATGTACTTGAAACCCTCGATCGAAGGACCAAGTGAACAAAATGACCTCACAAAATCCCCCTCCGATAATGCTAAGCTGGTCACTGAGCTAGGCATTGTAAGCTCCAAGAGGTAGAAGTATGTCGGAAGTTGTTTTAGTGAGTCCTCTCAAGTTCCATAAGCGATTTCCTTTGTGTATTCTAGCTTCACACCATAATTCTCCCCCATGTCTTGAATCACATTTTCGGGGGTGTGATTCGCACCAATGATTTACCAGTGTACAAACAACCAATTGTTGATGCACTTACATCCCTGTTTTAGCTTTGTTCTACAGTTTGAATGCAAGTGTGAGTCGGGACAAACTTGTGAATCACCCATATCTGGCATCTGGCTTTACACTGTGCACGTATCATGAAGATGCAATATTTTTTATTCCTGCATTACGCCTTGAATCTTGCCTTATCCGAACGTACCATGAGATAGGAAAACTGATTCTCGAACGAATATTGACCGACTGCTGTCTTTAATTCATCCTTATTGTTAAAAATTGAATCCTTCCCTATCTTACCCACAAGTGAAATGGTTTTATCTTCGGAATAATGCACCTCTGGTTCATCACCCTAGTCCATGTTGGTGAACTTAGTGTCTAACCCCATCGTCGAAGTTCACGGGGACATCATCATCAACACTGTGGATATATTCTTCTTCGGAATGATCATCACCATAATCATCAACATCAGCATCAATGCGAATATTTCCAGATGGCCCAGGTTCATCGTTTACAGGTGGGAATGTCCCATCCGGATTCCTTTCGTAAGCATTAAAAAAATCATCCATTAAAGGATCAACACCACACTGATGTAATCTTTCAATTTTGTTAACGACCACCATTTTAAGATCAGCTTCCCCCATCCAAAACATGATCCTGTATGTATGTTCAATTTCCAATAATTTAGTACCTCCATTGGATAATCTGGATGCAAATGAGATTTGTATATCAAATTGGTTTAAATCAATCTTCATGTAGCCTGTCATAGTTATCCTAAAATCTTCATAACTGATGTCGTTGGGTATGACTACCAGAAGTGCCTTTCCACTTAGAGAACCATCGTGAAGAATAATTCTCATTAAGCCCATTTCTGCTAGAATCCAAGGAAAAATATATTCGAGATGGATTACTTCAAACACTCAACACAAACAACTTTCTTTTTTTCCTTCCTTACACCAAACAAACAGAACAAAACAATGAAACATCAGACCAGAAAAACCCAGTAGCACTTAGAAATCAAAACACAACCATCAAACACCATAACAGCAAACCAAAAAAAAAAAAAAAAAACTGAACGACCATTTATTCTGAACAACGAGACGCGAGCTTGATCTTGTGAAGAAAAAAACCAACTCCTCTCCCAAACCCAAGTGCCGACTTTTTTTTTTTCTTCAACAGGGAGAATGAGTTCCTTCAAAGTCAACTTTCAACAAGGAAACTTCGTCAATATGGTTTTGAATTCGATTTTACAGCAATTGCAGAGGTAGTTGGGCAATTGGGCTGTTTTGAATGTTGAGGGCAATATAGTAACTACATGATAAAAGGAAATAAAGGTTTGTTTTGTTTTGTTTTGTTTTGTTTTTTGTTTTTAAAGGAAAAAGTCAAAATGGGTATAGAGTGAAAAGTTAGTTTTAGAGTTGAATAAATTATGAAATATTATACAGATTTGGGTAATATTGAAATCTTTTCCCTCAAATTGGGTAAATGGCTTGTTCTTTTGTCTAGTTGTTTAATTGAAGTTCCAATTAAAGATTGTGAGACTATTGTTCTTAGTTTTGTAATAGAATTGAATATTCAATTATTTCTCATTCGATCTTACTTCTACTACTTTTAACTTTTCAATTGGATTTCATTGATGAGTTAAATTTTAGTAGTTTTTTGCGTATGAATTTGAATCAGATTTCGTTTAGATTCTACATCTGGTCGCAATTAGGAAGTTCTTTGTAAGAAATAATTGATTGAGTTTGAACGTTTGTTAACTCGAGTTGGGCTTTCCTAGTTCTTTCATTCAATTATAATTTGAATTCTGATAAGGTTTCCGAAGATTTATTTATTAATTGGAGACTTGTTATCAAGTTTTCGTACTTAGTGTAATTTGGGAAAAGTCGTCAAAATTAGGATTTCTATTTTGCTTAAACCTACTTATTCATAACCGTGTTTATTTATTTAAGTTGATGATCAATTAAGTTGGAACGGATACGAATACGACTAGATTCGTTTTTACAGATCTCCCTTTTTTATTTATTATTTTCAATCCTACTTTTAAAATTCCCCTAATTCTTTGTTTAAATTGTCTCTCCCTAATATCTTGATTGTACGTAGAAACAAAATTTGGTTAATCAAGTCCATGTGGATACAGTCCATATCATCATATCTACAATTAATTCTACATTTATTTTGGCAAAGTATTATTTTGGTGGAATCGACAGCTACGGCTAGTGGGCATCCATGTTAATATTTAAGAATTTATAGTACCAACCAAAGTGACCTATATGATTTGGAAGAAGGGATAAAGAGAAATTCTTAGACCTAAAAGGTGACTATAGAGAATTGTGAAATCAGGAACAATTAAATATTGAGTAAATCAATCATTTCATATTATTTACATGATATATATTTTTTTTTAAAAACCACTAAACCCATTTGACCCGATGGGTCGACACAGACCTAGCCCAATCCAACCCATATCCAGGTGGACTAGGCTACAGAGTCCTGATTGTAAATGGATCACATAGATGATTGCTTAGCATGACCTATATATATATTGGACATGTTTCAAAGTTACTATTGACATGTCTAGGTTCAATTATTAAATTATGCTACTACTTTTTTTATTTATTTATTTAACTAAAATGAAAATGAGAGAGCTTAAGGCCACGATTTGCATAAAACAAGTCTGGCTATCGTATCACAATTTTTTTTACTTTAAAGTGACATACTTACATTTAATAATTATTATTGATTTTAGGACAAGTTTATTTATATCTAATAAGTGTTATTAACACAAAACATTCTTAAAAAAAAAGTAAAAAATACTTAGCCAAATATAGTCTAATTCCCTCTATTTTATCTATGCCCAGTTTTTGCGTGGAAGAATAATAATTGTATCAATTTTGTTTTCAAAATGATTACTCCTTCGTCATTAAATATATGTCATCGATCTTTATTTTGTAAAGACTAAGATAACCCTTTTTTTTTTCTAAATTGTTTTCTAATCACTGTTTAAAAAATCTGAACATCATTTCTCGAGCATATTATTAAAGTGATATAGAAAAAACACATTCTTAACTAATCACAATGACTTATAATTAGAAATAAGAAGAAAAAAAATTAGTTGCACTAACACTAATTTATACGGAGGGACTAAAAAAAAAAAATTTAAGATATCTCATTTTCAACCTTTTCTAGCATGAAATGTTATACTTCCTATGTCCGGAATTGAATATCCATATTTTCATTTTGAGTTGTCCGAAAATGAATGTGTCGTTTTCTTAATCAGTTAAAATTTTCTTAAGAAATCTATATGATTAAGTGTAAAAATAAATTTAGTCAATTCATTTTCTTAAAATTTATGCAAGTCAAAATGAGACATTCACCCCTTTAGAGACCCCCCAGTAGGTAGAGGGACGAGTAGCAGACCATATTTCTTGAATTTGAAATGAGACATTTAATTCTTAAGAGAGGGAGTAATTTATAAAGGCTTAATCTATACCTAGGCGTATTAATGTAAATGAGACGAGATGATCTGTGAAAGATTCAGACTTGATATGGTAAAAGTTTGAATTCGACTCGCTTATTAAATGAGTTGAAAAAAATTTATAGGTATTTGAGTAAATCTAAATGAGCTTTTAATATACATGATCTTCTATTTATAATATTATATATAATATAACTTATTTATTAAATATATAATTTTTTAATTTATTTTTTATATGTTTTTTATTATTTTTATATAATATATTTTATTTATTCATCTACTATATATAATAAATAATATTATTTTTCAAAGTTTTAAGAATAATAAATTAATACGTAGGTAGAAGCGTGCTTAAACAAATTTGAACTTAGATTCAAATCGAGAGTTTTTTTGACTGCATTTGAACCTTCTAAATATTTAACAAATCGAAATTAAAATTAAAATTTTAAAACCTAAATTCAAACCTAAAGTAAAGTAAATAAATTGAGTCTAAACCTAATAGATTTAGATTTGACTTGACCCGAGTGGTGTGCACAGGTGACAATGACGCCGTGTGGTGTGCACAGGTGGGCGTGGTGGTGATTTCCGAATCAACACCTTGGACAGCCATACCAATCAACGAATCAACCGTTGCCACCATTATTCTATAATTTGTGTGTGATCAAGATCCTAACCAACACCAGTCTCTAGGGCTTTGCCCAAATCGATCACAGCCTCGGAATTACAGAGAATGAAGAAAACAAAGTCTAGATGCAAATTGCAAAGTAACTGAGTAACACTACTAGCAATTGAGATTAGAGGGGAAAAGATTAAGATACCATCATCTCTTTCCTAAGAATCTACGCCCGGTGCCGACTGCAAGATTCACTATCCACCCAACGGTCAACATCCTGCCTCTCAATTCTGTCACATCAACTTCATCATGAAGTCTCATCAAATTGAAGGACTCCGATTGTAGTTCAAAGTGACTTTCTCCATTATTGTGCAAAGAAGAGTTTTTAATAAAGTAAGTACAAATTTATCCCATTTCCAGTAGAGTCCGAATCGTACGACTCTCTAGTTAGAGAATTGAGTGAAGGGTTTTGGGTCATGGCCGAGGAACCAGAGAAGCAGAATGGTACTTATGTGGAGGTTGATGGGGAGACAGAAGAGCAGAATTCGCATGGCTCCGAAAAGGGAAGTTCGCAGGAGGAAATCACTCTTTACGTCATTTTTAATCGTTTGATAACTGCTCTCGTGTTTCCTAATTCTGATGCTGCTTATGCCGGTGCTGCTCTGCTGCATCGGATCAAAGTTTTTCTGTCCCAGAATGTTCCTCTTCTTCGGGTGGCGTTCAAGAACTCTGCTCATCATGTTTTCCTCTGGACACGCCGCGGCAGCCCTCTCCGAGCTCTTCTTGTTGTTTCAGTAAGTCTAATGTGTTCCAACTGGTTTGAGCCTTTTATTTTCTTCGGCGACACCTTCAATTTTTCTTTATTAGGATGAATTGGGTTTTTCTTTCTTTTCCTCTTTTTACTTGGTTCTTGAAATTATTTTGAATTCTTCAAGCCGTTGTGTTTATGCGTTTCTTGTGTCTTAACAGTGAGTACGGAAACTTAGGGGAGAAAGGTATTTGGTCCCTCTCCCAGCTAATGGTTCATACCTTGTAGAAGTGTGATTATTGTTAATTGGGCTGGATTTATTGTTGCCGTTTCTCCAAAACAGGTTATTTATAGGAGTTGGTTGGTCCTCTTCCTTCGTGACACTGACATGGAGAAGTTTTTGGTTTGATAATGAAAAAGTTGACAGCTTGGGACAAGGGGGAACTTATCTTTGATATGATAAACTGGTTATTCATTTGTTGAGTAGGAATTGTAAAATCTTCCATCTTGACTTGGAGAAGTTTTTGGTTTGATAATGAAAAGGCTGAAACCTTAGGGCAAGGGGATTTTGTTTAAGAATTCAAGAGGATTTTTATGTGTGGTTGTATGGAGTATAGGAAATAATATGTCTGTCCTATCAAGACCTTGAATAAATGAAACAGGAAGTAAAAACCACAGATTATTTGGAAGTACCCCAGAATACAGTATATTTCTTTTATAATCTTTGATCTTTCATTTGGTGAGAATCTTGACCCTCCTTTCTCCATTGTCCTCATCCTTAACGGTAATATGTTGGCTGTGAAACCTTCTTGTTTGACTAAACCTCCCTGAATTTTCCTGTCAAAAATTGAATTTGTATTACATTTTTTTACACAAAGAGACAAACAGCTGTTAAAAACCATATTATCCATCGTATGCTTTTCGAAACACAATTGACATGCTTTGTGATGTCTATCCTTCTTTCAGCCTCGTGCAACCTATAGCTTCTTTTTGAGATTTCTTGCTTTCTTATCTTCTAGAATAATAACCTTTGACAGGTCCAGAGACTGTGACGTAGATTTGTAGTATGCTTTAGAGATCAACAAATTTCAAACACTGTTAACTCTTGTAAACACATAATTTTTGGATTTTGTTTTCCCTGTTTAGACAATATCAACATTTTGGAGGCTTCCATTCTTTCCATAAATTGCATAATCATAATATCATATTATACTTTATGTGGATGGTTGTTTCCTTGCACGTAATCTTGCTATTGTTGTTATGTCATTTTCTTTTGATATTTAGTTGTTGTTTCTTTACTTCACTTCCATGGATGGATAATCTAGGGATACTAGATAGCTGATGGTCCTGTTTACTTGTCTTCTATTTCATTTCAGTGAAATGAAAGTGTTTTTGCTCAAGGGATTTATGTCCTTGTTTTGTGTCTTATGGTTAAGTTTCACTTCAGGAGAATCTATATGCCAGAGTTATCATTTCCAAAATTTTTTATTTTTTATTATTTTAAAACACTTTTTGTAGTAACTAAGAAAAAAAGTACTTCAATGGCTGAGAATTTGTTAATCCTGATGTGGTCCCCTCTATTTCTCCCGTGTCAGAACAGATGCCATCAATAAAATATCACTGCCACTTACTCATTTGCCATTTGTTACTTTTTGTTTATGATGTCACCCTCTGAACACTGTTTTGGCATGATCATAGATTCGGGATAGCTCGAGGTTCTTTTTAGTCTTTCTGCCTTTTAAATTATACACTTCAGGAAGTATCAAAGTTCTTGTTTGGTAAAGAGTTTTATCTGATAAGTATATAGATATTAGTATTTTTTGACTCGTCTTGCCATCCCTTTTTTGAATTTGATATAGGACGATGAGTGCAGCACAGTGTTGTTCTTTGACACTGTGCCACTTCTTTTGTCTCTCTGTGGTCTTCATTTTTTCTGATGCTTTCAACCTGAGTTCAGAGTATAATCAAGATTAATTTCTTTCTGTCACTTTGATTAATTTCTTTTCACATGCTGATACCTGCAGGTTGGGACAATAACTCTTCTGGCTTTGACGGGCTTGCTTGTTTTCATGCTTTTCTTTTCTGCAGCAACCATAAATGCAATCGCGCTATCAGTTCTCGTGTCTTTAGCTGCAGCTGGAGGATTCTTAGCCATCTTCTTTACCTTTCTTACAGCCATTTACATTGGTGCAATATCGGTTGCTGTATTTGTCATTTCAGCTACAACAATTTCTGCAATTATTGCTGTTATTGTTGCCACAGGTAAACCTTGTGAAATCTTGTTTCCTTCTCTCTTGCTCACACGCTCTGCACCCCCAACATATGCAATTTCCCATGTCTTTGGTTTATCTGACCTCTGTGTTTGAATATCTCTAGATATTTTCTTGTACACAATAATAAGCTTTAATCCCTAAAGCAAACTACAGATGAGCCTTAGAGAATACTTTTAATTTCCTCATATGCTATGACCATTTAAATGAAAATCTTGGAAAAGCTCAAAAAACTTAGCAATTACTAGAACCTAAAATGAACCTGTGGTTGTTTTGTCTTCAAGTTGAGGGGGAGGAGATTTTCCAATGGGCTAGAAATATCCAAGTAATAATATTTTGAGCATGACTTTTTGCTGTGACAGAAAATGGATATACTACAGAAATCACTAGATAGTTGCTATGTCTATATAAATAAATGTGCATAGATTGGAAAACTAAAAGAGACTTATTGTTAATTATTCTGCATATTTATTTTCTTGTATTGCGTTAGAGTGATGGAACAAATAGTTCATTTTTGTGACTGAGATACCTCTAACAGCAGTTTCTCAAAATTGGATTGTATTTGTCTTCTGCTTTCTTGTCTGTTACAAAATGAAAAAGCTGTGAATGATTATTTATCCTTCCATTGTCCTGGAAGAGTATATCTCTTTTGGGCATCATTAATTTTTGTTATGTTTTCTTCTTGTGAAGGGCATTTCAGTATTTTGCAAGTTTCACGACAATTGTCTGCTCATATATTTTCTCCAAGCTTTTATCACATGTAGAATTAATGGATACAAACATGAGGAAATCAAAGGAATTTATTGAACGTTCGTTTTTATCGTCTATATGTTTATATTAATGTTAAGAATGTTATTGGTGACTCCAGTCTGGAAATCTTCCTAATTCTTTGGCCTAAATTAAATTTTGTATATACGGTCGGCGATAGGGACGGAAACTACGAATGACCTTATGGAATACTAAGTGCATGATCTATTGATTTCTTTCTATGCTATTGGGTATACATTGTTTATTTGATTATTTGTCCTTCTCACACATGCACCCTTGACACATACCTGTCCCATTGTGCATCCTATATAAATGACATACTCTTCTCTCCTCACTAATAGAGATAAAACAGTTAAATGCAAGAGATCAGAGGTTTAATATTGAGGTAAGATAATTTAGATAATTCAAGTGGGTGTTCAACTGATTCTGATAGTGGGATGCTTGACGGTAGTAAATCCTTCTGTGTACATGTATGAATATACATGTGCGGGCATGAATCAGTGATATTTTATAAAAGGGGTACTGAAAATGAAGGCAAGTGGGATGCTGCACCAGTTTAATTCCTAAAGTTTTCCTAGAAATATGTCAAGCATGGCTAGTAACCAGAACTGTATATGGTTGAAGTTCTGCTGACTGAATCTATTTTGCCTTCTAACTTCTGTCATGTAAATACAGCATTTTCATGCTAATCTATCTGATTTTGGAGCAATTCCCACTGTTGCAATGGATTGGGAACTTAAAGGAGCTATATAAACCTTCATTGTGAACAAAAGAAGCATTCCATATAAATTATGTTTACATATAGCTAATATAAATAATATAATAGGACTGACTTATTGAATCGGCTAATATTAAGCACTCTTGATATGATTCTCTATTTGAATGGAGGGGGATTTGTAGGGGAAGAAGCTTGTTAACTTTATCCTCTGTGTGAGGTCCAGCTAAGTTTCCTCCACTTCCTGGCAGGAAATTCATTTAAAAAATGTTAAATTTTCACAAACTCTGAAAGGTAAAGCTCGTAGGAAGTGATTAAATTTAACCACTTAACAAAAGAAAGGAAAGAATAAAAAAGGATAAAGTGCTAAAAATGATTGTTAGAGTAATCTCCCAAATGCATCCCAAACACATTTTTCTGATAAGCTCTTATCAAATTTCTTATCTATGTCTAACATGTCGGTGCCATTCTCTGCAAAGAGCTGTTTACTTGCTAGTGTTCTGTCATCCTTTTTTCCCTTGAATTCAAGCACAGAACATGGTGCTGTTGGACTGCCCACTCCAGAATCCAAGTCGATTCCTATTGTTAAGCATTTTTTTTGATAAGGCTATATAATCTTAGTTTTGATTTGAATAGTTCAACTGCTTTTTTTTTTCTCCCTTTCCCTGATTAAAGCGTTCCTGAAATGTCTCACATGGATCAGGTTGGATAGGATTCTTCTGGACTATATGGCTTGTGGTGAAGAAAGGTGTTGGCTTTGCAAAGCATTCCTTGGATGCGACGGGTTCAGTGATATCAGCTTATTCTTCTGCTAGATTTGCTCGTCCTCATCATGACTAATAAATAGGACAACTAGTCGGGTGAATCAACTAGTGTAAATACTCTAAAGACAATTCGGAGTGCCTCATGCCTTTGCTTTATGTGGATTCTTGGATTGTTTACTTTTGTCATGAAGTGGTTGTTGTGTATAATGTAGAAAAATGAGAAAATATGTTGCTGCATCTTGGAACTGTCATTTTGATAAATGACACACTTGATAATCCTTGTCCTCAATAAATTATCAAACATAACCTCAGTGTTCTCTGCAATATTTCTGTTTTCATTTCATCATTTCTAATGTGATAATATTTCTGCAAGAACAGCTGACATTGCAGGTAGTCTGATCCTGAGAGTGGCTCAGCTACAAATGGCTTCCTGTCTGAAGTCACATTTGAAATATACTTTGAACAGCTGCATCTTAGTGTTCTTCTTCCTTGTGGCACAGAACAATGAGATGGAGACATCCAGGTTGTTTTTTGTCAATTCCTAGTATTGGTAAATGGTAACCACAATGGATGAGCCTTTTGCAGCGGTTTGATACTCTCTCCATCAAAATTTTATCTTTTGATACAAAAGGTAAGATGATGATTTATTCATGGGCTAAAATGTTCTAAATATTTGTGCTGAGAAAAAATATTAAGTTGCGGTTTTATAATAGTATCAAATGGAATAGGATTTTAAATTTTGGCCATTGTTTTAAGTTGTATAATTTTTAGTCGAAAGGGTTTTTTTTTTTTGTGGTCCAATTTACCCTTGAAATAGGTGGGAAAGTACAAAACAATTTGTATATGAAACGAAGGGATGGGTTGTTAGTTTACAAAACAATTGCAACAAGCATCTAAGTTCAGCTAGTCCATCGTATTTCACTCAAAAACGTAAATTAATGACATAAATTAAGAAGGTAATATATTTTATGGAGTTACACCCTTTTTACTTGTAAAAGTCTTATCTTTTGTTTATAGGTTGAAGTTTTACAGGTGGCATGTAGTTTTTATGCGTCATACTAAATTTTGCAATGAATTTTAGTAAAAAGTTTGATCTTTCCTTAAATTTGCAAAATATTGAAGTTCAGGTTATTTCACGATCTGTGCAGTTTGTTTTGAAATTATGTATGGGTTGTGTATGACTGTTTCTTGTCTTGTACGGATTGTGTATGTGATCTCAATTAGCATATATCATACAATTTATGTTTTCTACTGTACAGGTTAATTAGTTATGTATCATTTAGGTTGTCTGTCTACTTGTATGAGTTGTTTTCTCTCTATGTATGAGTTGTTTTAATACTTTATACGGGCTGTTTATGCCATTTTTAGTTAGTTACGTACCATGCAAGTTGTGTTCATATTGATTGTGTCACCTCTGAAAGATTATTTTATACATCAAACTCTAATATTTAATATATTATGTTTGATTTAAAGTATCTTTTACAATTACATGAAAATATATGTATCGAATAAGTTAAGAGACAACTAATATCATTATTTTATTTATTAAATTGGAATATTTTATATATTTTGTTTCATCTAAAGTTTTATTTTAAAATTGAAGTTATTGTTCAATTTAATTCTAAAACTTTAGTTTTTTGGAAGCTTTGGTTCTTAAATTTTTTTTTCCTTTATCATCTCTAAATAATTTACGATTGGATATTTTTGTCCCTTTGCCTAGATTCTTAAAAAAATCACTGGATTTTGAAGATAACTTTAAGAATGATAAAGGTTAAAAATACCCTTTTAAGTATGATGAAAGAAAAAAAAAAAAAAACCTTCAAGGATTAAAGCTTCCAAAAGGTTAAAGTTTGACGATTAAATTATACAATAACTCTTTAAAATTTTATGAAGTGAATAAAAACACATAAAAATACATGTAGGAAGAATTTTCATTCAATGATAGTTAGGATATTATACACTTGGTTAGCATATTACAATTGCTCTTGTAGCTATCATTATCTCATTTCTTGCCAAACTTCAAATATAGTTGAACCATTTTTGAAAACTTGAGATTAAAACAAGATTAGAATTAACAAATAATGAACTAAAAAATTCATATAGCTTTGCAACAACTGATACGACTTTTAAAAAAATCCATTCATACAGCTTTGAAACAATTTATACGACTTGATCAATATATAAATTACACAAAAACAAACTGGCAATACAATTCATATAACTTACAAACAACCTATACCACCTGTCAAACAATCTGTAACACTTACAAGTAACAATTAGTATAGTATGAAAAACAACTCATAAAGTTGATAAATAATCCATATAGCTTTAAAATTGCATGAAATGCCCCTACAATGAACAAAAATAAACTATCAGTACAACTCATACAACTTATAGACAACTCATGCAACCCATAACAATTATAAGTAACAACTCGTACAGTAGGAAAAACAACTCATAAGATTTATAGACAATCTGTATAACTTTCAAATTGCATGAAAATACCCCTACCATAAACCAAAACAAATCGGCAGTACAATCCATATAACTTGTAGACAACTCGTAACACTTATGAGTAACAACAAGTACAGTAGGAAAAACAACCTGTACTATATTTCAAACAACCCGAAAACACTTATAAATAAAAATCTGTACCACCTTTGCAAATAACTCGTATTACTTTGAAACAACTCATACGGTAGGAAACAAAATTTTAATACAATATAGTTTAGAAGACAAAAACTGCACCAAAACAACCCATAACTACTACAAACAACCTATATAATCTTCCAAGTACATAGATAACACACAAATAACTTATACACAACCCTTTCCTCAATAAAGATCCAATCTTTGTAAAGAAGAGAAGAAAAATCAGATCTTTTTTAAAAAAAATATAAAACAAAAATGAATAGACACCAAAACAAAGGATTGAGGGAGCTATACAACCAAAAAAACCGAAAAAGGTGAAATCTTTCTAAATCCTAGGTTGTTAACTTATTTCAAAACATAAAAATAAAAGTAACCATTTAGTTTTTAAGATGAATAAGAACCTTTGCTCCATTAAGTTTCAACCTTTCCAAAGATTTGAATGGAAAGAACAGATTTTTTCTTTAAAGCATTGCAGTGTCTAGTCCATTTGAGAGAGTTTGGCGCTTGGGAAGTTTTTGAGCAATGCAGACTATGAAAAGAAGAAGAAGAAGAGATTTGTTGTTTTCAACCAAGTGAGGAGGGTAATGGAGCAATTTCACTTTCAAAAGTGATTATATTTTGAAAGATTAAAAAAGTGGCAAAAATTTAAAATGCTTATACAAAAATGGCTATTCCCCACAAGTTCCAAAAAATTAATTTTTTTATCTCAATATATTTTGAAGTTGAGTTAGTGGCCATTTCAATCCTCAAACTATATCCCTTTGGAAGCTTTGGTCCCTAAAGTTTTTTTTTTTTGTTTTTGTTGTTGTTATAGGCCATTTAATCCTTTTGATAGGATTGTTAAAAAAAGTGACCGGATTTTGGAGTTTATAGTGAGTTGACCAAAATGGAAAAGACATTTCCATCATTACACTGTTCGTTAAGCAAAATTTAAAAAGACAAAAAGAAATATCCCTGCGGTTAAAACAATTCACCCCCACCTCGACTAACGGTTACAATAACTAGGGTTTTGTCCCATACCAATTGCAGCAAGTTGAGGAGCGGCCGACAAAGAGGAAAGTTCGATGACACTGAGTAGGGCATGCTTAGATAGTCGGACTTTCAAAAATATTTTGAGTAAGTAATGCTAGCCTTCAATTGGCAACTGCTAGTTGAGTTAGGGGTATCGCAGACCGATTTGGTGAAAAATGGGTCTTTACTCTTAATGGGTCTTGCAACAGTAGTGTGTTCAAGTATAATGGGTATTGTGCAACAGTAGTATAATGTTGGAATCAACCATAATTTGGTCTAGTTTTGCTCTTCTACTTCTAGGAAATGTCATATCTTAACCATTCCTTATGGTAGTTTTGTTGGAATTGAACTTGAGGATGTTAAGGTTTATTTCGTATTTAGGTGATTAAACTGTAAATTGATTTTAATACATCAATGTAGAGTCATTTGGAGTGAGATTTTGAAGCTGAAGATGGATGGATATGTTTGCTTAGATTCGCTGTACTTCAATGCATATGTTACTAGCAAAGACAAAGAAAGTGTCATGAATGGATTACGATGGCAGACATATGCAAAAAGAAACATGCATTTATTCCTATTGTATTGTGGGTTGTACTCAAATTTTTTTCTCTCACACTAATTTACATCTATACTTTGCTGATTATATGACATTATGTAATTCAAACGTTATGGAGTATATCATATATTTATGTGGATTTTGATTCTCTAGGTCTCATTGGCGTTTGCTTTGATTAGGGGAAAGTCCCTTGCGAGCAAAACCCCTCCCCCCACAAGTCATAGAGGTTCTTTGTGCCAGCAGGATGTAAATTGAGGGATGTACACGAGCTGGTAGAGGACAGGAGGAGAGGACGCAACGGGGAGGCGATTACGCCTCTTGTCGAACCAGTCTGGGGAATAAAGCCCCTTGCCGAGATTTGAATCTTCGTCTGCCGATAGAGTTAACCAAACATCATTCCTGCCTTGCCAGTCCGCCTATGCCCCTGGGGGCAGGACTTTGCTGATTCTATGCCATATTGGTGAAGATGTGAAAAGTCCAAGCATGATCTTGTTGGATTGTCTTTGTGCGACTAATCATAATCTTGAAAAAGAAATACGAGAGTAAGTCATTTAATTTTGTTTAGCTTGAAACTATGAGCGTGTACATTATATAAAAAGAGAAATTAATTTATTCTCTTATTTTATGTAGGTTTGTATTGGACCTACATAAGACACAAGACAAGTGATGTCAATATAGGCTTTGTTAGACAGATCCCAATTAGATATCCCACGGTAAACACCGCAAATTCTTTTGTTTAAAATAATTAAATTAATAGTAAGATAACCCATTTAGTTTCATTTTTTAACGTAATTTTTACTTGATTGCAGTTAAACTAAGGTTCCTCAACAAGAGGCGGGTGAAGAATGTGGATGGTATGTGCTTTTATATGCTAAAATTATTCATAGAAAATGCACCGAATATATTCAACATTACAGAAGGCTACCCATACTTTGTAAGTGTTCAATCATCTTTCCTATTTCATTTCCCTTAGTAGGTTTCCTGATTAATCATAGAATACACTGTCCTTGTAGATGACCATAAAATGGTTTACCTTGGATGACTTGAAGGACTTCCAACAAAGGATAACCATGCAAGGGCAGCTTTTGTATACATGCCCTCTTGATGAGAAAATTGATGACATTGTAAGGGATGATAATGGTCAACAATCACAGATTTCGGTGGAGGGGTTTGTTTCTTGTAGAGGTGATATTAGTGGGAGACAAAGTGGACAGAAAATTGAGGAAATTGAAGAGGAGATATTGACATTTTGTAATATCATTGAGAGGGGGTTGGAGGATGCAAGTGGCATGGCAATCAATTGTTCTTCGATTTCCTTTGTGGATAATAGTGTGCAATTTTCTGTGGGGGCTGGGAATCAAATCAGTATAGGAGCTGATGAGGTTATAGATGACCCTCGGCCTGTAGGTGATGAAAAAGAAAACTGTGAGGGCTTGGGAATCCGAATGACAATATGGAGAATGAATCAGATAAGGGGCATGCCAGCAAAGCTGATGGTGATGATGATGTGAGAGAAACTGATAAATTTCATGATCTGGAATATGAGTTCAGTGATGAGAAAGATTTCAGAATAAATACCAACTTTTCAAGGACCTTGATAAGTTTGAGCAGGGGCTTGATAGGTTTATCGTTGAAAGGGAGAGGGCTGAAAAGATTTATGTGAGTTAACAAACACAGGATGATAGGAGCAGTGTTGAAGACAGAAATTTTTTGGATGTTGATGATAAAGGCCTTGAGTTGGAGCCTGAACCAAACACTATCCAGAAATTCGTGGAAGGTGCTTCCAAAGGATCTCACTATGCAAGTGGTCAAAAACTCGCAAAACAAGAGTGTGGAATCAAAGGTGCTTTCAAAAAATGTTTAAACTTAGACGATATAGAGGAAGACATAAGCTGCGTAAACGAGGATGCTATACATAGTTGTTCAAGTGTTGAGACCAGAAAAATATTCTACGATTCCCAATATAGTTCTGATGAGGTAGAGGTGTGTAGTGCAAAGAAGAAAGTTCCTAAATTTAATCTACAAAGAGAGGGAGATGACCCTACCTTTCAAATTGGAATGGTGTTCAAAAGTAGAAAAGAACTCAAAGTTGCCATTGTGAATCATGGGGTCAAAGGACGGAGAGATGTTCAGTTTGTTAAGAATGATGCTACAACGGTTAGAGCAACTTGTAGGGGGGCAAACTGTTCCTAGACAGTGTATGGCTCTAAAAATCCTGACACGACATCGTTCCAAATCAAGACTTTGCAGGCAAAGCACACTTGCTCAAGGTCTCTAAAACACAATCTAGCATTTGCCAAGTACATTGCAATCAAGTATATAGATGATTTTAGATCTGAAAAATTGGTTGATGTCCAAGAATTTTGAAAGAAAATACATCGGGAATTGAATGTCCATGTAACGCAATGGACGGTGCATAAGATTATGTATGCTGCTAGGGCCTTAATTGAGGGGAAATACGAAGAACAATATAAATTGATGTGGGATTACTGCCAAGAATTAAAGAGAAGTAATCTAGGCAGCAGTGTTTATATGAGATCCAAGACTGATATTGAGACTGGTGAATTCTATTTCAATAGAATATATGTATGTCTCAATGCTTTGAGGTTTGGGTTTAGAAATGGGTGTAGAAAGGTAATTGTGCTAGATGGCACATTCCTTAAAGGGCCATATCAAGGAATACTTATGACTGCATGGGTATCGATGCCAACAATGGGTTATATCCCGTTGTTTATGCAGTGGTTGAAAAAGAAAACAAGGGAACCTTGACTTGATTTATTGATGGTCTTATTCAAAATCGTGAAATGGATGATGGTGACAAGTGGTGTTTGATTTCAAATAGGCAAAAGGTACTACTAATTATTAATTAAGTTTTACTTAGACAGATTTCATCTTCTTGATAGCATAATAAAGGTTTTTTTTTTTGGCGGGGGAATTAATTCTAGTTGTCACTTTCCTATTACCAAAAGCTAAACATAGATTTTGTGTGAGCCACCTACATAACAACATGAAGATGCTTCATCTGGAAAATGCCATCAAGGATTTAGTGTGGAGATGTGCCCAAGCAACATACAAAAACAAGTTTGAAATTGAGATGCAAAACCTCAAGTCCTTTGATGAAGCAGCTCACACTTGGCTTGTGAATATGGTTGAACCCGTACACTGGACAAGATCACATTTTTGTGAAGATACGAAGTGTGACATACTTGTGAACAATCACAGTAAAATATTCAACAAGTGCTTATTGCAGGTAAGGTGCTGACCGATCTTAGGTCTATTAGAGGGGATTAGAACATACCTGATGAGTAGACACCAAGATAGAAGGGAGTGAATTTCTAGATAGCCTGGAATAATTTGTCCGAGGATTGTAAGGTTAATTGAGAAACTGAAGGAAGAATTTGCCCATTGCTTTCCTTACTGTGCCAAGGACTCCAAGTTTCAAGTACAAGAAGGCATCAAGGGTATCATTGAGCAGTTTGCAGTAGATATGGATGCTACGAGTTGTACTTGTAGGAAATGGGTTATCTCTGGCATTCCTTGTAAACATGTTTTGTCTACACTAAGGTATCATGGAAAAACTCTTGAATATTATGTTGATGAATGCTATAGCATTGAGGCCTATAAAAGAGCAAATGAGCCCATTATTGGTCCAACAAATGGGGCTAATAATTGGCCCAAGTCAAAGAAGATCCCTTTGAAGCCTCCTAAAAGGTTGAAACTTCCTAGCAAGCCCTAGAAAAGAAGGAGACAGGAACCTGATGAAAATAAAATCAAAGAAGTTGGCAAACACCCTAAAAAACTATCCAATTTCGGAGGGACTTGTTTCAGGTGTAGAATATGTAATCCTGTTGGGCATAACATCAGAACATGTCCAATGAATGACAAGGCCATGCAAAATGATGACCGTGGGGGCAAGGATGAACAACATGTTGATGAATTCAGACCAAATGCTAGCTCTGAACAGCAAACAGAGCACTTTATTGATGAATTTTTCAAAAAGTTTTAACAAGTGTAGTAACTGCTCTGAATTAAGCCATAACATCCGCACTTGTGAACATTTAAATAACCAAGGAGGGATTGCTGGACCATCTACAATGGGTGATGCTCAAAATGAAGTTCAAGCTGCTAAGTAGAAAGAGACAAATTTGTAGGAAACTCCAATGGATCCACTACCAAAAGAGTTATCTCAAATTTGTCATGTTATTAATCTGTCATTTTTTTTGTCCATGCGAACTAATATACTTATGTTTCCCCCCTTTTTTCCTTTGATTTCCTTTTGCAGGCAAACAAGGTGAAAAGAAAACAAAGTAGGTGTCATGCTTGTGAAGAAATTAGACATAACAGAGCAACGTACAAAACTCCAGTTGCACGCCTTTGGATGTGCTTAGGGAACCTAACTGACATACAATAACTGGTGTTGGTGTAGGGGATGAAATAGTTGTTTTCTCTTATTTTGTGGTTTGTTGATAAATGTGGCTGGTTCGTTGAGTTTTTGGACTGTAGTGGATGGTTGAATGTTGGTTGGTTGGCTATTGGATATGGGATGGACTGTGATAGATGGTTGTTCAAAGGGGATGAATATTGTTATGGCCATACAATCATGTGAAGGCCTTCTTTTGTATAAAACTTAGGGATGTTGTTATGGCCATAAATGAATGCCAAGGCCTATTTTTTTTGTTGAAAACTTATGGAGGTTGATACAGCTATAAAATTATGTCAAGGCCTATTTTTCGTTGAAAATTTATGAATATTGTATAAATCCTTATTTGAATAGTGAAATGGAATGCGTTTTGGTATATTGTTTCTATTTGGTTAAGAATGACCCATGCATTGAGATGTTAATAGGTGTGGAATATAGTGCATGTAATACTCCTATATAGGGAATTTAAATTTGAGCATTCGTTCTAGAATTGTACAGATCAAACTAGTTGTTGTTGGGGGACTATATTTTGTTGTGTTGTGTCCTAGGTTATCTAACTAGTAAGCCCCCTTATTCATTTGTTCCCAGAACTATATTTTGATCAATCTAATTCAGGGTAATGTGATATCAATTTCATTAATTTTCCTTCCTTTTAGATTGAACTTCAAAGCTAAGAATTTTGCATTTATATATGCTGCCTAATTTTATTATAATCAGATGAAAAAATAACAAAAATAATTAAAATTAATTACTGAACAGACATCCTCTTCTAGAACAACTTAAATTGAGTCACCACTCTTTACAACGATACACAAGGAAACCAACATCTATAACAAACCTAACCCTCGATCTAATAATAACACTAACATCCAGCTACCAACAACGATCATGGCAAATTTAATCATCTGACTAATTATTTAGCCACAAAAATAACACAAACATCCAAGATAAATACAATGCAACTTATAATTTTCTTAGGTTTTTTTCCCCTTGCAACATCTTCTTCCTCCATCTGCCTAACTTTCTTTAGTAAACCACGAATCACATTGGTTGATCTTTCACACATGGACGGATCGACTCAAGAGAAGAATCTACAACCTTCACGAAACTGTACCAATTATTTTTTTTTAAAAAAAAATATTAGTCAGTAAAATTACCTAAAAATTTGATTAACTGAATAAAATTGAACACGATTTTATTATTTTTATTTATTTATTTTTTGTAAAACCTAATTAACAAGATCGAAAAATTCAACTAGCCTTTTCCTTCTCACAAGTAAAAAATCTCCTTGATGGATTTAGATTAGTCTATGATGTTTTTAACATAACTTATTTTCCATGATAGCAAATAGATAATGGGGAAACAGAGATGTCACTTGTCTCGAACAAACCTAGCTTCCAAGACCCAGATGCATTGCAAGATTCACCCTTTTCATGTTGCATCTTGAAAGATTTGAATGGAACTAACACATGGTCTCTCTAGAAGGTTCAACTCAAGATGGGAAAATAAAGCAGAGAAAGAAGAAAGCTGAAAAAAATGAAGTTGGAAGAACTGAAATCGAAAGAAATGAAGTGGTTAATTGTTTTAACCATATTGACGGAAGTGTCCTTTTCATTTTGGTCAGCTCACTATTAGCTCCAAAAATTTAGTAATATTTTTTAAGAATCCGGTCAAAAAGACTATTCGTAAATTGTTTAAGGTCTATAATGACCAAAAAAACATTTTAAGGACTAAAACTTTCAAAGGGGTATAATTTGAGGATAGAAATGACCAATAACTCACTTTCAAAATTGATTATATTTTAAAAAATTAAAAAAGTGATCAAAATTTAAAATGCTTATCCAAAAGTGGCTATATTTCGTAATTTCAAAAAAATTAATTTTTTATCTCAATATATTTTGAAGTTAGAAGCTAGAAAGTTAGACTCCAACTACTATGGGCCTAAGGGAGGGTCTATCTCTCAACTTGCCCATATTTTTTCTTACAACTTCTATTGGGCCTGATTCAGTGCTTCTCTTTTAATATGGTTTTCGCACTTCACAGTTCCGACAAAATTAGGACCTACTAAAACCAAGACGTTTTCATTTTTATCCAAATAAAAACAGTAATTTTTATTTACCCAAAATCTTCACAATATTTTACAATTACATATATCTAAAACTAACTTTTCATTCTATACTCATTTTGACTTTTAATTAAAAAAACAAAACAAAACATTTATTCTCTTTTAACATGCATTTACTATCTTACCTCTCATCATTCAGTACACCCAACCCAACTACCTGTAAAATGAATTGAAGAAACTACAACTAACATCATTCATTTGATCAGAAGTTTTGAACCATAGCTAAGAAAATTGCTCAAAGAACCATTCCCTTGTAGGAGAGAAAAAAAAACCAACTTTTTATTGTGCTCGGTTGTTGATTTTTGTTTTTCGAAATCAAGAAGACGAAAGTAGGGGGTGTTCGAAGGTACATTATTCGGTTTGTTTCTTTGGTGTTTGGAAGCCTGAGTTTGTTTATTCTGTGTTGTTGATCTAGGAGGAAGGAAGGAAGGTGGGATTGCAGAGACACAAGACAGGTATATTACCTATTTAAGTGATTTCAAGATAAGAGATAGTTGAATTCTAGACAAGAGAGGAGGCTTTCGGGAGAAGAGAGGGGACTTTGGAGACACACATAGGGGATTCGAGACATAGGATTTCAAGACACACACAGTTATTTCAAGACAGAGGATTTCTATACACACATCTAAACTTCGAGACAGGGGATTTCTATACATAAATATTGGGTTTCGAGACACAAATCGAGGATTTCGAGACATACATAGTTGATTTCGAGGCACTGTGTAGAAATGGATTACATGAGGATTGCTGTTCACGAGGGTTCTCTAACTGGAATGGTGCGTGCACTAGTCGCACACTCCGATGTGAACTATGAAGATTTGAGGAGAACCATGGCAAACTTGATGAAGATTGACTTAAACCAATTTGACATCCAAATGTCAATTGCTTTTAAATTTTGCGATGGAAATATGAAATTAATAGAGATGGAAGACATGTATGGCATCATGTATTTGAAGGGGGAAGGGGATCCTAAAGTTATCATCGTGAACAAAATTCAGAGGACTTACGAGGTTGGCATCAATGGTGATATTGGCGGTAATTGTCCATTTGGTCCAAATGATCATGAAAGGGTAGGATTTATTGATGCAAATGATGAAGCGGGGACATCCGGATATATTCCCACAGATGATAATTATGAATTCGATGAAGAATATATTCACAGCATTGAGGCTGATGATGATGACAATGGTGATAACAATGACAACGATGACAACTTTCACGATGGGATGAGGCAGGTGATTCCATTTGAACAATTTAAACCAGACCCTTCTACTCACTTTGTAAACGTGGTCTGGAATGACTATGAAGAGGTCCATTTTTTGGAAAATGATACTATTCCACTGGTGGGTTTTATTGGAAAGGATGTAGTATTTAATAATAAGGATGAACTGGTAGGGGCAGTCGGTGAATATTCACTTAATAATCGATTTCCATATCACGTGGTACGTTCGGATAGGGGAAGATTTGAGGCACG
>JAOXNR010000032.1:6923431-6939131 GCA_028571225.1 Parsonsia alboflavescens | reverse complement strand
AAACATTTTAATTTTCACTCTACTTTAAAAAATGCAAATAATAGTAAACAAAGTTAATAGAAAATTTGAGAAAAATGTAGAAAATTATTGAATACAAACCAAACATGAAAATTAAAAACTCAATTTCATGATTCAAAACTCATTAGGGTCCAAAAAAAAAAACCAAAAGAAAACCTAAACTAAATGTTTAAGTCTCAATAAAAATTAAAAAAAAAAAATAGAAACAATAATACTATAATAGTAATAGAAAGGATGTTTTTTTTATTATTATAATAAATAAATTATAAAATAAAATTACTTTTTAATATTTTTGGAAAATTATATATAGGGATAAAGCCTATCTAGTGCCTGTTTTATGGCCCAAAGTAAACTTTGGTAGCAAAAGTTTATTTTCTATCAAATTAATACCCAAACATATTACGGACAGCCAAGTTGGTATTTACAAAGAATTTGGCACCAATATTCGGCCAAATCATCACATGACTAACACATGGGTCCGATGGGGGGGGGGGGCAAAATTGTTATTCCTTCCCATTGGTCATTTCCCAACCAAAACCCGTTCTGCAGCGGGGGGAAGAAAAAAAAGGCCGGTGCTGCACAAGAGTTGCTACCCCAAATTCCAGCACTCTTTATACTCGTTCCAACAGACATTCTCGGGTCATGAGGAGATGCTCAATAACCGAATTTGGTAGCACAATGAACTGTCATTGCAGGAAACCCAGCTTTTTGAGAACTTCATGGACTGACACCAATCTTGGAAGAAGATTCTTGGTTGTGAAACTTTTGAGGTAAGCATCCTAACTCAGAATCTAACTTTGGAGGCGAAATTAGAAATCATATGCAAATGCACTTGTGAATAAACCTTTCACATTTTTCTTGGGAATGGAACGGTGGGTGTGGCTTCTTCAAGTGGTATGGCCCTCCAATGTGTGATCGATCCCCAAGCATCATACCTAGGCTGCTAAAAAGAAATGCCAAATTAGAGTTAGAAATGAAATGTCAGAGGACGAAGGTTCGATTACTAACGATTGTTTTGATGGGTTAGTTTATCATCAGTGTCATGCTCTAGTTTGGTGAAGTTTATCTTCGGTAGTGATGTGTTTTAGACTTAGGATGCAAATGGTTGTTGTACCCAGGCAGTTGTGTTGATGTAGTGGATGGGAAACATCTGTAATATTGGGGGTGATGCAATGATGTAGACGTTGAATTTGATTCCATTTAGTTCTAGTGATTATGGCTTGTTGTCTTGGAATTAAATTGCAGTTTATTGCATCACATTTAACTGGGTAAGAAAATGTTCAAAAATGTTGTTTCCCAAATACATTATAAGAAAAGATCTTCCCTATGCACAATGAGCCCAGATCATACAAACACAAGGAGCCTAAATCAAGCATGTACACCATTAAGCACTAAAAGTAGCCGTTTGCATTATATATACATCAAACATCAAAATAAGTAAAGAAGGGAACCTAAATGAAAGAAACATAAGAAGGCTAAATCAAGCATTTATACCTTGAAGCATTAAACTTAGCTATTTGTATCAACTATACATCAAACATCAACATAACCAAATTTTGCAACCTAAAGCATTAAATCTTGTTGTTTGTATCATCTATTAACAAAAATATGACCCGATACACAAGTGTCCTAAATCAAGGTCTACAACAAAAGAGGTGTTCAGTCACTATAACAAAATAATAGGAATCTACAAAACCCATAGGTTAACGAAAATGTTACTTGAATAATTCACAAAAATAATTCTAGTTAATTGCAAACGAGCAGCCACTGTCAATTAATATTTGCTTTGAAATTTGCCTATCGATTCTCTACAGCCCTTGGACAAGTAACATTCTTGTCGCCAAACTCAAGACAAATGCTGCACTTTCTCATCCTTTTCACTTGTAACTATACCTACATATGATTTGATACGTTACAAGCATATGATTTGAACTTATGAAAGAAGCATGTAATATTAGTAAGCACAAATGAAACACTTACATTTTCATTAACGACTCGAGAAGGCTGAGACTGATCACCCTTCACCCCAACATTACATTTCCACCAGGAACTTCAGTACTTTCTGCAGCTTGTTGTTTTTCCTTCTTTCTGGTTCTCCTATTGTGCCCTAGTTCATTACAATTACCACACTTATTAGAAACGGATTGCTCAGAAGGTTGTTGTTCACCTTGCTTGGAAGGTTGAGTTTCTTCTTCGAGAACATCACCAGCTCTAGTTTCAATTGGGGAAGCTTCAATTGCTGCATTAGAAAGTAAGGGGCATGATCTTCTGTTGTGGCTGGATTTGCTGCACTTGGTGCATCTTCCCGTGCCAAGTCCTACCCTGCTCATCTTAGCCTTCCCACTTTTACAAAACCTACCTTCATCATGCTCCCTTCTTCTTGCCTTTTTGGGTTTCCCAAGCAATTTGAGTTTAAGGTCTCCTTGTTCAAAGCCAATTATTGGGACCATTGATAGGGCAAAGGATTGGCTCATAAGCCATCATAAATTTATCCTTGCTGTAACAAATAAGCACATAGTCCTCTGGCCAGTGTCCAATGAAACCAATGGCTGCCACTGCATGAGGGCATGGACCATTCAACTCCCACCTTCTGCATGAACAAGTATGGAGAGGTAAATCAACCACATATTGTTCTGTTTGTTGCCGATTAGAGACATGACATTGTGTCACTCCAGGACATGTGGCACTATAATCTCTTGATTGCTCCATAATTTGTTCCATCCTTTTTTGAATGTTAGGGCAGATGACCACATCTTGTTTATCTATCCACTCCCTCTTGTTCTTCATCCTTGACATCGTGAACACTCTAATTCTTTCAAGGAGAGCTAGTATGGGCTTTTCACGTGCCTCCAATAGTCATGCATTGAAGCTCTCACCCTGATTGTTCAACATAACATCACATTTGATGCTGGTCTTGGAATAGGCCCTTGACCAGTGTCTTGGTGAGTCATTCTCTTAGAGCCATTTAAAAGCCGCTTCATCAAACTTCTAGATTTCCTCCATGGAAGCTAAGAACTTGTTCTCATATGTGGCCTGTGCACAGTTCTAGGGCACCACCTTCAAGGCCTCTCTTGCATGTGACCTCTTGAAGTTATTATGGAAATGGCAAACACAATATCGGTGCTCAATCCCTGGCACTAAGTCCCCTACTGCTGATATGAGTCCCTGACAATAAAGGTGAAAAACACGGGTTAAATGGGGGAATAAACTAATATCATCAATCTCAGAGCCCAAGACAAAATAATATACTGAATTCTAAAAAAGACATATTTAACATTGTGTTCATACCTTTTGTTTGTCCGAGATTAGTGCCCACTTGTCTATGTCATAAATATTCAAGTCTTGAATCAAAAAGTTGAGAAACCATGTCCAACTTTCCCTATTTTCACCATCTGCCACAGCATATGCTAATGGATACATTCCATTGTTTGGGTCAATTCCTATAGCAGTCAGTAGAATGGTTGGGTGTGGGCCCTTAAGAAACAACCGTCAAGTCCAATTATTTTTCGACAACCCCTAAGAAACCCTCGTCTCAAATCTACAAAGCATACATAGAATCTCTTGAAGACATGTCGGATCTCATCGTCATGATCACTTGCTTGGAGGATAATGGTTGATCCCTCATTAAGCCTCCTCAGTTTTGCACAATAATCCTCAAGTTTCTTGTACTGCTGACTATATTTCCCTTGTAACAGCTGTCTTTCATGCATTTTTACCTTGTAAACCACATTCCAAGAAACTTGTACATTTTATTCTCTATGCATTTTATCTTGCAATTCACCTACATCAAAAGTTTAGCTGTTTTTGAAGTCATTTAAGTAAACCCTTACCAGAAATGTGTGAGAGGCCAATTTGTGGTAGAATGTCCTTCCACATTTGTGATGTGGTTGTAAGGTTTTGATTTAGAAAGTTGTTGTGCCTTTCAAGTTTGATGCATAGGCCTTGCACAATGCACTCATTTTGCTCTTGTCATTCAGGAAAAACTTTACAAGTAGTCCACAATTAATTCCATGGTGAACCACAGCTTGCATGAACTCCTGTTTAATGTCAAACAACATCCCAATACAAACTTTGGGGTCATTCAATCCAGACCGAAAGGTAAACTTTGCAAACTTCTTAGGTGCACTTTCTCCATTCTCATCCTCACAAGAATCACCTAAGTTATTATCAGACTCTCCATCACATGAGTCTAAAACTTTAGTGCCTGTTGCTTCGCCTTCCGACAGCAACAAATCCTCATTGGGAGTGATTATGTATTGTTGTCTCTTACCTATATTTCTCCTCCTTACACTCCCCTCTGCTCATTCTCTTGCTTGCGCTTTATCTCCTTCATTTTCTTCGGTATTGTCTTCTGGCTCTATATCAAACCCAATATCCACATACTTGTCAAGACAAATGTCATCATCATCTTCCTCGTTGATAACAAAATCACTATCTTTAAAGTCTTCACTACATGATCCCTCACTGTCACCACTGGTATCATTCCTAGGGACGCTCTTCCTTGCAGCTTGTTGGATTCTTCTTTTAGAAGGCGGTTTAATTTTTTTTTTTTTTTTACTACAACTTCATCTTCCATGGCAGCAACATCTCCAGGCCGTTCAATATTTGTAGACAGATTTGTCACTCCTTCATTAGTTAGCTGACTTGCAAGTGGACAAAGTTGGTATGAGTTATGATATATATAATATATAAATATGATGTTTAGACATTCTTGTTTACGAATACACTAAACTCAGCACAATTCGGTTCAAGCGATAGATTTGTAGAATTATGTTCTTCGAAAAGAACTGTGGCATTCAGATTTTTGGCTTCTTTTGAACCCAGAGTGCACATCTCAGTCATATTTGGGGTGGGCACAACCGAGTCCATTTGGTCAAGTGTTGTCAATAATTCCTCCATGTCATAATAATAAGTCGTCTCTTTTCCTTTTTGTAATGCATGAGCTCCATCATCTACAAGCAATGTCACTGTATGAAAACACATAAAAAATCAGAAATTGCACTGTTACAATTCATTTATGAAATGACATATTTGAAGATATGAAGAGAGAAGCCAACCTTGCACAACCTCTTCTTTTTGCTCAAATATATTTTTCTATGCATTTTTTTTTATCCCAACAGCTCTCTGCTTTCTTCTTCTCAGTATCTTTTCCACAGCTACACCACCTTTTACATTCTTAGCATTATCATGCTTATTTGAAGTCTTCACAAGCCTTGCTCTGTCAGTCTTCATTGTAAAGGTAATGCATATTGGAGTCACCTTAGTCACAGGCACAAGTTGCTTGGATGAGTACACACCACTTATATCACATGTGCTTGTAAGCACTAACCTCATTGCTTTTTCTGCCTTTTAAGAATCAAATAAATGAGATATTTGTCTAAAAAGACATGTGTTTTATAAGAGGGACAAATGAATACATGTGTTTAACTTGCTTCACCTGCAACATTACTCATCATCTTTGCAAACTCCATCATAGGTGATTGAATACCGGGTGCATCTTGTGGACCTCCTGAGCTCTTAAATTGTTGCCACTTGTCTGACATTTTTTTCAATTGTTTTCCAAGACATGGGACCAGTTTCCTTTGTACTCTCTCCAGCACTACTACCACCAAACAACATATTTGTAATTGAGAAAGTGTTGCTGGAAAAGACATATGATAAAATAAGTGAAAATTAAAAATATCAAAAGGTTTTACATTGTTACCTGTACTGTTGTCAAACCGTAGTTTTTTCCAAGGAGGACTCCTTGGTAGATTCTCAGCCACCACTTTACAGCTTGCCTTCACTGTACCAGATCCCAGAGCATGCTTTTGTGGTTTGTTTTGTCCAACGACAACTTTGTTTTTTAGTCTAGGACTAACTCTAACCCCAAATTGCTGACCATTTATGTGTTTCCTCTTCTTATTGTTGCAGTCCAGCGACCAACTCCAGTTTCATCATTAAATTGTTGCATCTACACTTTTCCTCTGTCATTTCTTGCACTATCTTGTTTGGATATACCTTTATTAACCCTCACTAATCGACCTGTATTAACCCTCACTAATCGACCTGTAGCCAATGTAGATAATACATGATCATTGTGAATTGGAAAATAAAATATCTCAGTAACCCCTTTCTCACAACCTATTTTAACCATTGCTATATTTTCCATAGGATGAAAGTATAAATCTACATAACCATTTTCTTTAGCAGACTTAACAAAAATCCGCAAATCTCCATCACAGAGTATCAACTTCCAATCTTTCCCACTTGGTTTCCAATAGTAAACTACGTACTCCTTATAGCCCAATTTGTAAGAGAAATGGTCTAACATATTAAATGTGATTTCATCAACTCTCAGATGGTCATAAAGTTTCTTGGACCCACCAACATATCTGCTAAAAAACATTCCACCTCCGTAAAAAACATTGATTGATACGTCATTCGAATGTAAGTGTGATCCTAGTGTCAGCAAAGGTAAGGCTTAATTATTAAATTGTTTTGGTACAGCATTGAATTAAGAGAAGGAATCCAGCATGTATGGTCGCAATCGATGAGCCACCAACTTAAAAAAAAAACCCTACTTTATAACACTAAAACACCTACAGTAGCATTAAAAACGAATATAAAAGAAGAGATTGAGGCAAGAAAGAAAACACCTTAGAAAAGTTGCACTAGTACATTGCATATTGGAATACTTTAACCCATTCACTTTTAAGACCACAAATCTCACTGTCAGGTCCCATAACCAAAAACAAAAAAACTCAGAGTCCAAATCGAACTAGTGTCGAGTTATAATCAACATAATAGCATGTCCTTCTACCATAAAAATACCGATAACATAAATTTTGGAGAAAGATTCGAAACAAACCCTTATGTGTATTACCCATCGAATTTGCTGGAAGTCTTTCTTTGATCAGATTGACGAACACGCGGGACTAAGATATATGGAGGCTTTTGATGGTGTGATTGGAGTTCTTAGAAGAGTGATTATCTTTGGTGACGCTTGTGTTCTTCTCGCAATGGTTCGCTAAAATTAGAAGCTTCAGGGCTGGCTCTTAAATGTCGGGTTGTCTTTTAAGTTTTTTAGTTTTAGATTGGTAGTTAACAAGGAGGAATGGATCGTGTTTTGGGCAGGAATAATTCATTGTACTAATAATTTTGCCCCCCCACCCCCATCAAACCCATGTGCCAGTAATGTGATGACTTAGCCAGATATTGATGCCAAATTCTTTGGAAATATCAACTTGGCTGCCTGTAAAATATTTGGGTATTAATTTGGTAGAAATTAAATTTTTGCTGCCAAAATTTACTTTGAACCATAGTAGATTTACTAGATAGGATATTATCCCTATATATATCATGCAACCCCAATTGGAAAATTCTACCCGAATAGAATACTTTTTAAAACCTTAACTTCGAAGAAGAAGAAGAAAAAGCCAACTAAATATGGGATAAAAAATCTAAATGCAACCAAATCCGAAGCAAAAATATGAAGATAGTGTAGAAAAGAGAAAGAGAGTGAACCAAGCCGTGGCCTCTGTTTTACAAAATATTGCATTGGGCAGCTTTCGGACGCGATGATTCAACCTCCGCTGCAATTTTCATAATACAATTACAATCATTAATGAAAATGGGACGATGAGATATATTTAATTTCCAAAAATTTCATTAAACTCAAAAATCCACAGAAAACTCCCACCGTTTCAATATGAAAAAACAACCTATAGTCAAATGTTTTCCAACTAATACAAAATTTGAACAACTAAACAAAGAATATGAAACAAAAGGATAAAAATCTTCACAAACCAACTCATGAGAAAAGAAAATCTACGAGAATGATATTAGAAATAAAAAAACTTTTCACTGGTGAATTATAATCAGAGCTTAGACTTTTTATTCTTTTTTTTCCCCCCATTCTTTCCTTCTCTCTCTTTTTTTAATCATTACTCTTTCTTTTTTCTTCTCTTCATTTGTTTTTCTGTTCTTTCTTTCTTTTATTCCTCTCCAGGGTTTTTTTTTTCCCCTTCAGTTCTTTCTCTCTTTTTCATCTCCACAATTTTTTTTTTTTTGTGCTTCAATATATTTTTTTTCTATCTTGAAGTTCGTGTAAATTTTTTTCCTTATATAGAAGAGTTTAGTACATAACATATTAGTATGATTTATGTAAATGATAAATTTTATTTTATTTAAATATATTAAGTATTAATGCTTAATATATTATAGTTTATATTAAATATTTTTTCTCCTTTATTTATTTTCTCTTATTTTTCTATTACTGTAGTTTTAAAATTTATTCTTTTAATTCATGTATTATCTTTATAACTTATAAAGAATAAAAATATGTTAATATTATTAGATCTTTTGAGAATATTTATTATTATTTTTCAATTTTTTTTTTATTTTAAGTCAAATTTAATATTGATTTTAAATAGAATATAACTTTTATATCTATAAAATTATTATTAAGTTGTAAAAAATCTTATAAAAAATTTTTCATAAGTGCTTTTCTATCCAAATAATATATTTTTTTAAAACATACTTTTACAAAAAAAAAGATCCAAATACATAAGTACTTTTTTTTATTATTTAAAGCACTTCTAAAAAATAAAATTAAAAAAAAAAAAAAACACTTGTTTAAAGCCAATCCAAATGGGGCCTTAATCTTTCTTTTAGATCATGAAACCTTGGCAAACTCTTCTACTTCTTTTTCTTTTTCATTTTTAGCGGAACTCTTCTACTTCCTTATTACTCCTTCGTCACAAAATATGAAAGGATAATATAGAAAAAATACCTTCAAAATATCTAATTAATTAACCATAATAATTAATAATTATTGATAAGAAAAGTTAATTAGAATTATTTATATTTTAGTGACGGATGGAGTAGTCATTATTATTATTATTTATTTAATATTATAGGATTAATTATAGAAGACTTTTCCACTTCCTTTTAAATTATTATTATTATCATTTATTATTTAATATTAGGATTAGTTAGAATAAAAATTAAGGTTCCTAATTTAGACAGTCACATGTCAAATGACTAGTGTAATTTGATTTAGTAGCAAAGGTGGAGCAGAGCTAGGTTATCTTTCACATGAGAGGACATTGTTGATAGAGTAGCCAAGAAAAGAAAAAAATAAAAAGGAGGAAAAGAATCTTTCACCAACACCTTTGCTTTCCTTAAATTAATGGCCAAGGGAAGGACTCATCGACTCAGCCCGAGATTGTGGCTCGAATGTACCAAATACAAAAAGAAATACTTGAACAGAAGAGCCAGCCCAGACATATCACTGTTATCTCAAAGGAAAATCAAGAAAGGCCAGCAGACCAAAAACAAATGGCAGCATCTGAATCTCCAATCCGCTTCGGAATCATAGGATGTGCAGAGATAGCAAGAAAATTGTCAAGAGCCATAAATTTAGCCCCAAATTCTATTCTTTGTGCTATTTCAAGTCGTTCAATTGAAAAGGCAAGAAAATTTGCGGTGAAGAATGGTTTGGGAGATGAGGTTAAGCTCTACGGAAGCTACAATGAATTGCTTGATGATCCAACGGTGGATGCTGTCTACATGCCATTGCCTACGAGTCTCCATGCCCAGTGGGCAGTCTTGGCTGCTCAGAGAAAGAAGCATTTGCTGCTTGAGAAACCAACTGCCCTTGATGTTTTGGAACTTGACAAAATCTTGGCAGCTTGTGAAGAGAATGGCGTGCAGTTCATGGATGCCAGTATGTGGTATCATCATCCTAGGACTGCCAAAATGAAGGATTTGCTCTCAAATCCTCAACTTTTTGGACAAATTAAAATAGTAAGTGGATGGACTTCAATCCCTAGTAATTTTTCCCAATTTGATTCATAGCATTAATGTGGGATTCTTGTTGCAAGATATGTATCTCCTTTATGTTTGATGCGAAATTTTGATTTGAATCTAATCATTAACTGTGGAATTGGATACAAGATTGACGGGAAAATTGATTGATTTGTATAGCTCTAAATTTATCTTCTTGATGTGATATGCTGCCTTAAAGAACACTCAGTGATGTTAATTTTTTCTGGTTTCAAGATTCAGAGCTCATCATCATATACTGGAACTCCGGAATTTCTTGAAAATGACATAAGAGTGAAACCAGAGTTGGATGCCCTTGGGGCACTGGGAGACACAGGCTGGTACTGCATTGGAGCCATATTGTGGGCTATGAATCTAAGACTGCCAACATATGTGAAAGCTTTGCCTACAGTAACCCAAAATCCTGCTGGAGTCATCTTAACCTGCAGTGCTGCCTTACACTGGGAAGACGGAGAAACTGTTGCAACATTTTACAGCTCAATGATTTCACATGAAACTATGAACTTAACAGTGTGTGCATATAAAGGAACACTTTATGTCGAAGACTTCATAATCCCTTTTAAAGAGAGTTCTGCTGCTTTTTCCTTCACATCAGGTGCTCAGTTTGCAGATCTCCATATTGGGTGGAATGTAAAACCTGAGGAAGTTCACGTGGCTACTCAGTTGCCACAAGAGGCTTTGATGGTTCAAGAATTTGCAAGATTAATCAAGAACATAAAATTTTCTGGTTGTGAACCTGATAAGAAGTGGCCTCAAACTAGCAGAATGACTCAACTGGTCTTGGATGCTGTAAGGAACTCCATAGAACTTGGTTTTAAACCAATTCAATTGTCATAAACCTCTGCAATTCACATCAAGATGATGGCAGAAGACAAGGTAAATCTGCTTCCTGGAATGCAATTATCATAATTTTGATGAGATTTGTCAAAATCTGTGGCCAAGCTGTGTTTACTAATTCTAATCCTTCTAGAAGTTATGTTAATAATGAAACCTTAAAGCAGAGAGGCATGACTCTTTATGTTGTACTCTCTGCTGTTAATAAAATCAGTTGTTTTGATATCTCTGAGTTATATATATAGTCATATCAGAAAAAAGGTAAAACATGCCTTTATTTTTCTGGAAAATTCTCCTTGTCCTCCATGTAACCTGAAAAGAGTCCATTGTATGATCATTTCCAGAGCTCAAGAAACAGACTGGTAACAGAGGAAGAACAACACTAAGATTATATGTTCAGCTACCTGAGAAATAAGCATTGGCAACCAATTGAATTCATCATCCTCAGAGCATCAACAAGCTGATAATATTAATTGGGGCCTTCTTTGATCTTAAGCAATATAAAATTGCAACAGAAAATGGTGTTCAGAAAGGACAAATTCAACAATGCTCACTTTCTCTAAGAAATATTGCCTTTTGTGTGCTTATTATACAAACAGGTTTGTTTATAGGGAAGCTACAGATTTGAAGACCTTTACAACAAAAAGAGGTCACTATTAAGTGAAGTACGTTACCTCTTGTGCACAGAATAAAATCTTAGGAACTAAATTTCAGCTTTTGAATATCGTGTTTATGTGCAATGGAAACCAACAATTAAATTCAAACAGCATTTATCGGCCAGTGAACGCAGTAAATGAGGCAGTGGCGTTTGAAGTAGATGATTCGGTACCAGTACTTGGGGATGGGTCTGCATAGCACCTCCTATCAGCATCTGTAAATGACCTAATTGTGATAGTTTGCTCCGTTGAAAGATCACTTAAAAGCATAACAACTACTTCAGACATTGTTGGCCTTGGAGCTGGCTGTGACTGAGTGCACAATAGAGCAATCTTTATTATTCTCTTCACCTCTTCAGCATTGTAATCATCAAGATCTAAAGTCCCATCCACCAATTTTTGATGCATGTCACTCTCATGCAGCTTCCATGCCTGTCAACGATATAATGAATGAGGAGTAATACCAACTTTCAAGTGCAAATAAGAGAGATGTTTCCAGTAGAAGAGTTACTACTACTCTTCCGGTGCTATGAGCTGAAGTCACCTGTTCAAGAAGATATTCACAGACAGGTCCAACCGGCTCGTCGTTGTTCCTTCTTCCGCTGACTATTTCAAGAACCACAATGCCAAAGCTGTATGTATCAACTTTCTCAGATAAATGTCCGTGTAGTGCATATTCCGGTGCTGTATAACCCCTGTCATATCGAAGTCGTCCATTTAAGTCCATTATTTCAGTAAAACCACAGAGCAATGCACTAAAAACTGTTCTAAGATTTAGATCTTTTTTTTGTTGTTTGTTAAGTGATGAAGAAAATTAAGTTCCAGAGACAAACTTAATTCATCCACTATATATATTAAACACAAGCTTTCACCTTTCATTTAATTTCTGCTTCATGTTTTAGTAAGAAACTCTAATTCCTGCCCGACTATGAATGTTATAGAGCTCCTCTAGGCTTGTTTGTCATGAAAATCTCAATAATATACTCTCTTAAACCAGAGATTAGAAAAAAAAATTAGATTAAAAAAATACATATATTGAATGCATCGGAATGATTTATCAAATATGAGTTTGAGTCAGATATTTGATGAATCAGATAGAAGAGGTAATCAAACTTACAAGGTACCGGCAAATTTAGTGCTCAAATGACTCTGATCTTGAGGCATGAGTTTCGCCAGTCCAAAGTCAGCTATTTTTGCCTGAAAATCATTGTCTAGTAGGATATTGCTGGGTTTTATATCTCGATGAATAATGCAAACATGGAATTGTTCATGCAAATAAGCAAGCCCCCGAGCAATGCCAAATATTATGTCAAATCGTTGTTTCCAGTTGAGCGTCCCCTTTTTATCACCTACCAAACAAGCAAAATATGAAAGGTGTTCAAACAATAAAGGTGGAGCTTCTCAGGTAATATCAGAAGCATACTGAAATGCAAAGGTGAGGTGTACAAACCATATAGAAATCTATCTAGACTTCCATTTGCCATGTACTCGTGAACAAGAAGTAGCTCCGCTCCTTTGTTAGCACATCCCAGTAACCGGACAAGATTCCGATGATGAACATTACATATAAGTCTAACTTCACTATCAAATTCTGTTTTTCCTCTCCCAGAACTTAAATTGAGCTTCTTAACAGCAACTACAGTTCCATTTCTCAAAGTGCCCTGTCAGTAGTGAACAAATATAAGTACATTTAAAGGAAAAGTCAGAGAACAACAGTTTGGCCGTTCAGTTCTCCTATCACAGCTTGTGAAATAGAACAAAGAAGTCGTTATGGATGCTTAAGTACGAATAGTTAATAAGCAAATCACCTTGTAGACCTCTCCAAATCCTCCTTCACCTAGTTTATTTTCTTCACTAAAATCATTTGTAGCAGATTTCAAGTCTTTGAAACTGTAACTCACAGGGCCTTGCAACTCAGTTAACCCAAGTATATTACCTAGAGCATAATGTAAAGTATTAGATGACCAAGTCATAGTAGAATTAAATACATCCTAATAAAGCTACAAAGTCCAATTTTGGAGGTCTTTAAATTCCTACAAACACTTGTAACAAAATAAAAAATCTCGGCAAGGTAGACAGAGGCATAGTTCAGGAAAATGTTCCAACTTATTAAACAAGATAAAAATGTTTTCAAAAAAGAAAAGTTGCCGATGAATTTATGATACCTTTTTTAACTTCCTTAGACTTTTTTTGCAACCTATACCAGAAAAACAAGGCAAGAATAATTAGAATGAGACCAGCTGCACCGCCAACCACTCCACCAATTATGGCTTTCTTCTTGCTTGAACCTCCTGGAGGACAAAATAATCCAACTTCAAGGGTTGATCTATCGATCATATTAAAAAGTCCACGGATAAAATAAGCAGATAGTTTCTTAGGATTTTAAATTGTGCAGCAATCTGGAAGGGAAAGATAAGAGTGAGGTAATGAAGAATGCCTTTACTGCATAGTGATTTAATTGCATGAAAGAGTAGAAATAGGACTACTTCTATTTCCAACAAGCTCTATACAATTAAAGGATTGTTAAGAATGAGGCGTTTGGCATATAGGCATATACAGCTGAATGAAACTTAGAATTAGGAAAAATTACCAAAAAGAAAGTTACCTCCCCCTAGGTAGGGTGTGATATCTGTTGTTTGGTTATCAGAAAAGAAAGAGGTCTCTGAGTACCTCATGAAACAGGCTGCATCAATGGACCTTCCATCTGTATTAGGTAAACAGCCTTGTATGTTTCTATATGCCACAGTCAAGCAATCCTGACAGCCACTCTGGCTGACCATTTCAGCACACTGTGCTACTGCATAAATAATTCCACCACTGGCACTCACTTGCCTCGTAGATGCTGCAAAGAATCCATTAATCCTTGGGGTAGCAAGTTCAAGATTCTTTAACAGGACTCCAGCGTCTGATTGAAATGCAGATGGTTGAGATGCAGTTAAGTTGCCACATATCTGAGTATTTCCAGGAAGAGTAGTCTGATCAAAGAAGCTGTTGCTCTCAAACCTTTACAACACAACATAGAAAAATATTGGTGCCGATGATGTAGCTCAGTAAGAAATGGAAAAAGAAAAATAGGAAAAGTACTAAACTTTCAGGAATTGCAAGACATCTAATTTGACACTTGATGTGGATTGTTAAAAAAACTCAAGACTGGTTTCCAATGGCACCCTCTACTAAGCTAATTGCAGAAACTGAAACGGAACCGTTCCAATTTTCACTTTTACAGGACTTCAAAACAATTCTTTTTGGATTGTCATCTAAATCCTTAATTTGATGAAAATTATCGGAAAAAAATAAAATCAGCGGGATACTTTCTTTCTGTAAACCAGAAACCCCACTGCAAGTTGGCCAAACAATTGAACAAGGGAAACAGTTCCAATCATAATTACACAAAAAAGAATAGATCTCACGTTCAGGAATCTTCACCACGTATTTAACTTTGTTAAATAATAGAATATCTCGTCACAACTTTCATCTCCTTGCACAATATGATCTTCAACTTTCATCATATTTTCAACCATAACTAAGTCCATTGATAAAACTAATAATCTACTTCACGAGTTTCATCTCGGCCACCAATTCAGAAATGACAAGAAAAAGAAATAAAGGGGAAAAAAAAGAGAGAGTTCTTTTAAATGGTCAATTCAGAAAACCATTAGCAACATACAGAGGAAAAACTAGTAGGGAGGACTAATCTCAATACCTGAGGTAGCAGCCATCATAGATGACACGAGCTCCATTTGCAGCAGAGCAATTCTTAATCTGAAGAACAGCAGCTTCATAGCAGGCTAGGCAATTGGCCGGCGAGAGATAGTTTCTGCACTGAACCATGGCATACACCGGGTTTGATGACCTTGACTGTTGGGCGGTGGCAAAAAGCTTGTTTTCTTGGGATATCTGGTTTCTCAGATCTGCGAAAGTAGCATTAAGATTGGCATAGAAGTCCATTACATTGGTAGCATTGTACTGACTACACCCGCTGTTTAGCAAATTGATTTGCGGTTGTGAAGCTGCTCGTCTTAAGATTGTTCCGGCAATAACAACCGCCGTCACCCAACACCGCCACAACGACCAAGAACCCATGCTTGTGATGAATACACCGGCTAAAAACCTTTTCGAACTTCAAAAGGTTCTGCTCATATGTCAATGCCACCACATATATGATGACGGAATTCGAGATAACTGAAAAGACACAGGAAAGCCAAAAGGCAATGTTTTCAGAATCGGACCGGTCATTGAATCGAAAAAGTTACTGGTTCAAGGTTTAATGGTTCAATTGTAATTGAGTCGATAATTGGATCGGTAATTGAACCGGTTAATTTAATAATTAAAAAATATTTATTTTATAGATTGAAATATATCAA
>JAOXNR010000032.1:6908239-6922313 GCA_028571225.1 Parsonsia alboflavescens | reverse complement strand
AAAATATTTTTAATGTCTTTTGGTAAAAGCATATCATCATCTTTTCTTTTGAAAGGAGATGCATCAAGCATTTCAGTTCCAAAAAGAATTATATATATATATATATATATATATTTATATATAACCTTCTTCATGTTGGGCGATCAATCATGGAGTTGTGTCATTTTGCCTCTTTTACAAGTGTTTAAACACTTTTTATTTGGTATGTGTTGATGTTGAGTTTAACCCATCCCCTTTTTATATTGATATCTTGGACTTTTATGCTGGATTCTTATGATCCTTAAGTCCGTTGGACCTTTATTAGTTTTGACCCTAACAAGCCCATATTTATTTAGTTTCATCACTCATATAAAACATATATATAACAATATTGAATCTTCTTACTTTAATATCTTGTAAATTACTTTAAAATTTTGATTGTATTTGAATTTTCACATCCGCATCTTCCAAAGATACACCACTTTTTTCTTCTTCTTCTTCTTCTTCTTTTTTTTTTTTTTTAATGTTTCGCAAGATATAACATTTATATTTTATAAAATATATATTTATAAATATTTAAATATTTGATGCTTAAGTTGCAAATCAATTTTGTGTAAAAATCAAATTTGAAAATTTTGAAAATCTAAATGGAAAATAACAAACGCACAATGTTGGAGATTTGGATCTTTTAGTACATAATCGATAAAAGAAAAAAATACAAACAGAGATGAGAAACAAAAATAAAACAATAAAGGTCATCAAAATTGAATTCTAGTAAAATTTACTTCTTATTCAACAATATATTTTGACTTCAAATTACCTATATTGTTAATGGCCAGTTTTCATTTCCTTTCTTTTTTCCTACCAAAGAATTACTACCATTTTTCTTGAAGTGAGGGTAAATTTAACTAATTTCAGATGGAAAGACAGAGAAGAAGTCATAAATATCCTAAACAATTCATGTTAAGTCATACGAACTTTTCATTCTCAATAGTGAAATTAATGAGAATCATTCAAATTAATTCCAACAAGTTAGATGAAATCAAATTAAATAATCGTGCCTTCTAGATGAAATCGAATTGATGATAACAAGAATTTTGAATGACTCCATAAAAGACATTCTCCTAGAGTCCCTTTTTTAATCAAGTTTTTAGTTTTATGCATATTACCCCACTTTTATATGCGGCATTATTATACTCTCTAAAATATGTACAACTGTATTAACATTGTCATGTCTACTTCGATTCATTTTACGGATGAGAAATTGGAACCTAAACAAATTACTTTCATTTTTTCTGTTTTTTAAAGTCTCATAATCAGCCATATTTTGAGGTTCACATTCTGGGCTAATTTTGCGGCATAAAACATAAATTGACCACAAAATTTGACCCCCTCCACCCCCTTTTATCTCTCTTAAATTTAGTCACTGAACTTAAAATCCTTCAATTTCACCATTTATCTTTACAAATTTGAACAATTAAGCGACTATGTGGTAGTTGAATAAGGATTGAAATACTTGCGTAATCGATAGAAGTGACCGAGTGAGCACACCATCTTTTTATACATATGACATGACTTGCAGAATGTAAATTTGTTACTGACATGGATAAAAAAAAGAATAAAATAATCTGATTTGATGTGAAAAAAAAGGTGATCTTCATTAACGTTCATGATCCCCGATGATGTCACCGGCTCTCTCCGACCATGTCCATTGTCGAAATATTCTTTTTTCTTTTTCCCTTAGTCTCTCTCTCATTCTTCCTATTGTTAGACCATCTTTCTCTGATACTCAGTTTTGATACCTTTGCAGTTGTGTAAAATAAGAGTAGTACCAAAGGGCTATCTAAAATGGGTTAAAAAAAAAAGTTGGCTATGGAGAACTGTGCGATCAGAAGTCAATTCAATTCCGCCTTAGGTGACTTTTAAGCTCCCTTTTGAAAGTAATGGTGAATGAATCCGATTGAGTAAATCTAGTTGAAAACAGGTTCATCATTGAATAGGTAAACTCAAAAAAGTAAAGGATTACCATCAATGAGTAGATCTAGTTGAAAACAAGTTCATGATTGGATGGATAAACTCGACAAGGCTGGATTGGGGAGGGGGTGGACCAGATCTGAAATATGGGGAGAGGTGGGTGCATAGATTTGACGAGCCAAGATGGCAGTGAAAGCAAGAAGATGAGGCAGAAGGAGACTGGGTGCCTAAGAGGGAAGGAGATAGAGATGAGATAGCTAGTGAAGTGCCGGTGGAGTTCTACAAATGACTGAGGACAATGGCGAATGATGGTAGGCAACACCATGAATGGAGATTTAGGGTTTTTTATTATTATTTATTTAAAGATTAAATTATTGAATTAGAAAAAATGAGTGACGCAGAAAGCTTACATGTCATTCTTGCAGGAACGCGAATACACTTACTACCTTATATTTGTTGGAGCATCACATACCGACTTAATTGTTCAAGTTCTTTTTTTTGAAAAAAAAAAAATTTTTGAATTAAATGGTTTTTTAATTCAATGATTAAATTGAAGGACAAAAAGGACAAATTCAGTGAGCCTTTTATTTGGTATGCCCTAATTTTGCTTACAATCCGCCCACCTTAGGCTTCGAGGAACTATGATTTTAGAGCCTGCATCACAGAACCCCAAAATTAGTCTGGCTTGATACTAAGCCCAAAATGATACTGTGGGCTTAATAGGCCCCCTAACTAATTATTTATCCTCATTAAATCAGAAAAACACTATTTAAAATTCGTTTTATAATCAACATTGGCATATTTAATCGTTAACCTCATTATTTTATTTTTTTTAAAAAAAACTAAGTACAATAGTACTATAATATTGTAAAACTTTTATTATGAATGAATCCAAAATATATATATATATATATATAAATATATATATATATATCTATATATATTCATATATTAATTGGCCATATTTGAACCAGACTTTTACACAATCCGGATACTATCCACTTCAACTGTTCTATTAATTTTTACAACTTACCAAACTAAAGTTTGCAAAACCAACCCAATATATACAAACATGTAACTTACTAGTGTTCGACAGATGTAGAAATTCAAGAGGATTCCTAACTTGCTTCTACAATTGACATTAAGCTTCTTGTCCCGATAATACTACACAACCCATGCTTAATTAGTTTTAAATTATTGAGAGAAATTCAAGAGGATTCCTAACTTGCTTCTACAATTGACATTAAGCTTCTTGTCCCGATAATACTACACAACCCATGCTTAATTAGTTTTAAATTATTGAGAGTTTCCTTCATGTTGATTCGTTCATTTGGAGATTTTGATGAACAAACCAAGGCAATTCTGAAGATTGAAATCAGGCAGTCATGCAGTTCAATTTCATATTCCTTGGGCCTTTCTCCTCTGTCTTCAAAACCATCTTCTCCATCTATGAAAATGGAAGAATCAACTACATTCATCACTTCCGTTGGTAAGGACTTTGCAACATAATAATGAAGGTCAAAACCATCTTTAAACAAATCATCAGTAGGCCTTCTTCCGGTTAGCATCTCCAACAGCAGAATCCCATAGCTATACACATCTCCAAGAGTTGATGCCTTTCCTCCCATTCCATACTCTGCAAAATCCCAATTCTATGAGAATGACTATGATCTTAATTTAGAAGGAGAGAAATAAAGAATGATGAGGTATATCAGTTTCTTTAATAACCTGGAGGTGTATAACCAATTGATCCTTTTATCACCAATGAGCTGCTGCTTTGAAAGGGATTTTTCCTGCCCGAATTAAGAATTCTTGCCAGCCCAAAATCACCCACATGAGCAGTTATCCCTGTCAAGAAGAACATTGCTTGGTTTCAAGTCACAGTGAATCATTGGAACTGAGCAGTGATCGTGCAGATAATCCAGTGCCAAGGCAACATCTATTGCTATGTTTAGCCTCTGAACAATGTTCAACCTCCTTGTCCTTTTCATTTCAGCATATTTGAGATGCAGCCAAGTATCAAGATCTCCGTTTTCCATGAACTTATAAACCAGGGCTTTGAATTCATTTCCATGAAAATCACTTCCAGAGAAGCATGTTACTATTGAAACAAGATTCCGGTGTCTTATATTTTTGAGGGCTCTGCACTATGCAGAAAAGCTCTTGGGAGCTCCAATTTTTTGAAGGTTTAGAACCTTCACAGCAACTGATTTTTCTTCTTGCAGGTCCAATTTGCCTTTGTAGACAGATCCAAAACTTCCAGAACCAATCAGGTTCCCTGGAGAAAATCCTTCTGTTGCTTGATGCAGTTGAACATAAGAAGCCTTTGGGTAGTTTTTGTATAATGAGGACAAAATGGATCAGTGAACTCTTCTCTGCCTCCTGTAAGATCTTACAAAGAAAGCAAATAATCCCAAAAAAATCAGTGCTGCACCAGAAATTGGGATTATTAGTTTCAGGAGAAAATACTTTTCATGCTTCCTTTTGCTGCTGAAGTTGCATGGGGGTAGCTGCAATTCAGGTATTCCACCACAAAGGTTCCTGTTTCCGACCAAAGATATTATGCTCATATTTGCAAAAGGACCATTTTTTGGAACCTCACCAACAAGGTCATTGAAAGACAAATCCAGGTTTTCGAGAAACCGAGGTTTGCTAGATGTTTTGGAATTGTTCCATTTAACTTGTTTCTCGAGAGGTTCAAATATTGAAGCCCTTTAAGATCAGCCAACTGTGGTGGGATTTTTCCCTGGAAGAGATTGTCCTGCAAAGCAAGGAAAGCAAGGCTTGAACAATCACCCACTGTCTCAGGTATTTCTCCAGACAAACTATTATCAGAAAAGTCCAGTTGATTGATATTTTTCAGTTTACCAACTTCTGGTGAGGGGACCGGACAAAAGATTGTGTGATAGATTCAAGGTTGTTCCAAAAGAAGAGATGCTGAAAACCTCTAAGGGTATGCTGCCATTGAAGTTAGTATGGCACATCCTTAGATCTTGCAGATGCTGACAATTTCCTATGCTTGGTGGTATGTTTCCTTCAAATCTGTTGTCAAACAAGTAGAGACTGTATAGACCTGTGATATTGCACAGAGAGGATGGTATCTCTCCTGATAATCTATTCAAATAGAGATGTAATTTCTGCAGCTTTTGAATTCTGCCAAAGTAGCTTGGAATGGCACCAGAGAAAAGGTTATCGTACAAACCTAAGTAGTAAAGATCGGAGAGATTATCAAGCCCTGGTGGGATCTGTCCCCATAATTGGTTTCCTCCCACGTCCAGTTCTTGGAGTTCGAGAGACAGATTGCCCACACTCTTTGGTAATTCACCTCCAAAAGTATTTCGGCCAATATAAAGCCTCTGTAGGTGACTGCAGTTTGACAAAGAAGCAAGGAAACCTAAATCTCCAGAAGAATTACTGCCTAAAAGATTTCCAGCAATATTAAGTGAGTGGAGATATTGTAAATCTCCTATATTAGGAGGAACGGGTCCGGTGAACCTGTTTCTATCAACATCAAGATCTTCAAGTAGAGAAGCACTAGTGAATGAAAATGGAAACGGCCCAGAGAAATTGTTTCCACCTATGAAAAGTGTCTTCACATTGGCTAATCTGAAGCTAAGATTTAATGGAAAGATCCCAGAAAGTTGATTGTTCGTAAGTGAGAGAAAAACAAGAGCTGAGTTGTTTAATAAAGAAGAAGGGAGCATACCAGAGAGATTATTTGTTGGTATCCTTATGTAAGTTATGTTGGTCAATAGTCCTATCTCACTTGGGATGGTTCCAGACAAATGATTTTCTTTGAGAGATATTTCTTTCAGTGACGATAGATTCCCAAAAGATTTGTGAGATTAAAAATTTCAAGCTTTCCTAAAGAGCCTAGGTCATAAGGAATTTCTCCGGTGATGTTGTTATAAGACATATCTATAACCCTGAGATTTGAACACCAGCTGAGATTAAGGGGAATTAGTCCCTCTAATCTATTGTTAGACAGGTTAAGATATGTCAACCGGAAAAGGTGATCAACAACTTCAGGAATTTCACCATAGAATCTGTTACCTTGAAAACCGATGGACCTGAGGAAGGAGAGATTTCCCACATGAGGAGAGATTAGTCCAAGCAAGCTCAAACCTTGGAGATTCATGGCTGTAACCCTTTGATGTCTACTACTGCAAGTGATTCCAGGCCACTGGCAGTGGTGTTGAGAGTCATTCCATTGTTTCAAGACTTGATATGGATCATCTGATATTTGGTGTTTGAATTCTAGCAAAGAAAACCGATCTGTCACATTACTCAAATGAGTTCCAGCTGAAGCTTGCCATGACAAGATTGTTGATACAAGTAGCAAGTAACAAATTGATGAACAGAGCTGCATTTTATGCTAAATATGCAGTATTTTCGAATGCCTTATCTTTTGTGCTAAACAGATAGATCCAGCACGTAATTAAAATGATGATAGAGCTGAGTTCATGTTATTAAGAACACGGGGCTTTCACTTTCAGGTGCATCATATGGCGGCAGTAAAATAAGATTTAAATCCACATAAATCCTTGTCATATAAATCACCTGGACTTGATCTGCACTGAAAAAATTCAACTCCTACTTTCACAGCTATTGACCAGCATCTGGGGGAGGCTCAGCTGATGGAGAGTACACTTGGATCAGTGGCTATAGAACAGTATTTACCTCTACATACATCATATGCTATTTCAGTATCAATATGGGGTGAAAAATTAATACCAGTTTCTCTGCAGGATTGAAGAAGGAAGAACTCTAATTTAAGTACTAAACATTAATACAAATTCATGCCCCTGAGAATTGATATTCCATACAAATCTCAAGTCTTGAATTACATCAACCAGCTAACCATGAGGCCCTTACAAAAGAAAAACAAAGTGATATAGGTACAGCTAATTGTTGCAATACATCATCTGATCATGGATGACAGATTAGTGAGCCTGAAAGCCTTCTCAAATCCTAAAGACAAGGCCTGTATTTCTTCTAAGAAAAATGATACGAGAATCATGTAAAGCATGCATAATTAGCTTTGAAGTTTTATCCCACAACTGGAGCCTTGTTAATGCATGTTTCCCTGTACAGAAGAGACTAAGATAGCCAAATAGCAAAGTCATATTGCTGTCAAATATATTCGTCAAAGTCTGAGAGTGAGGTCTGGTGTAAGTTCATCTCTTTCCGGTGATGGGGACACATCCAGAATATTTGGATTTGAACTTGAACTTCCTGTTAGTATAAAGCTTGGTTGAGAATTATCAGGATCAGCAGCTACCTGACGGAAACTACCAGGCCATAACAACTCCGGTTCCTCTTCCACAAAGATTGACTGAGTCAGGTACCCCTGTTCAAATCTTGCACTGGTTCTAAAATCAAGTGGCCTCCCAGAAGGAGAGAAGCCGGGGTGCATTGAAGAATGCGCTTTGATTAGGGACCGGAAAGATGAGCCATGTAAAGGCAGAGATGCCAAGCTTGCATATCTTTCTGAGAAAATACCCATTCTCATAGCCCTCTTGGCCAGTGTTCTCTCTCTTTTATGTGCATTTTGATGACCACCAAGTGCCTGTGAGCTATAAAATTTTCGTTGGCAAAAATTACAAGAAAAAACTCGAGGAACTCCTCCTGCTGTAGTTTTTGTTGTTGGTTCATTGCTACTCTCACTTGTGCTGGATATTGAAACTCCTTTCGAATCCTTGCCTGGTAATTCATCAGCTTTTGACTTGAAACTAAGAGATAAGTCAAGTGGAAAAGGCTCTGAACGTATTTGACCTGTAAGATCGGTAACTTGAGAAGAGTCTGAAAAAATGATCTCCGGAGCAACAAATGAAGATTCATGGAAAGATATGTTAGATGCAACTTGGCTGCTAACATCAGAGTTATCTTCAGAGATAACTGGAGCTTCGAGGTCAAATTTCAGCAGTCCCATGATTTAGAAGAATAACTAGAACTCAAGAGATGAACTAATACTTCAAATTTGTCAAATGAGTCGATTGATCACACCATCTGCCATGTTAGATAAACAGAGTTACTTCTCTTCCTGAATTTCAAAAGTTTTAAAACAAAAAAAATCTGCAAGTATAAGATGCACTCCATATTGTTCATAATCAAACCTTGAGAAGATGTTTATACGGCCGGTCCTTCTTTGCTTCAAGACATACTATATCAGAATTTTACTGTCTGTGATAAGACTCAACAAAGACTGAAGCTTAGACAAGCTTAGCATGGTTAAATTCACCAAATAGACTTTTCAAATGAAAGCTGATAGAACACTCGTGCCCTTTTCTGCCCTGGTTATGGTACACTTTTCTGTCTACACAGAGTTATAAGAACCATTTGGTAAGATCATCCTTCCATGAATTAGGAATAAAAGTTCTACCTTTTAGAAAACTGGTCCTAATTATGCAGAGATAGCTTTTCTTTAAGAATTGGAGAATAAAAGCTCAAACTCTGGAGAATAAAACCAAGTGGAACTCAGAAGTTGTCTTATGGAAAAAAAAGAAGAAAAGTTCTAACGGTTTGACAAATCAAACAGAATTATATGGGTTCTTTCTTCACCTGGTTTAAAAGATTCTTCAATCTTGTACAAGGAAAAAAATTTACCATTTGCCAAGAATACCACCTGAACAAGAGCCCAGGACGGGCGAAATTCCAATTCTTGGCATACGGAAGGATCATTATCAAGTCTTGTAAATGGATAATAAGATCGTCTTTCATCTTATCATTACAATTTAGTTTTAAACGGTAAAAGATTTCAATGCTTCAAGACCAGATTCTGATACGAAGAAAGGAATTCCCCAACAAAACCTGAACAATTCTGTTCAGTTCTCAAAGTGAATCAAGATTCAAAAATCATACATGGGTTTAGCCAACAAAGAGCAAAAAGGCTAATACGACCAGAGATTCCCCATGACTGTCTAATGCCTATGATATTAAGACATGAAACAATATAAGTTCTAACAGATCAAACCTGCAAACCCACACATACATGTTGCAGCAGCAAAACAATGACAGAGAACGAACCATGAAAATTAGAAGAAGAAAACAGAGATCAGATGGACAGGGCCTCCATCCCACAACAAAAATAAATTGAAGAGCAAGAGCGTCAAAACCACGGTGTTACGATCAACTCAAAATAAGAAGAATCTCAAACAAAAAAAAAAAAAGCACTCACCAGTTAGTTATGCAGCCAACTTGTTCTTGAGTAGTGTAGCAGCGCTTTTAGTACTTCATCATCTGAGGACAAAATAAGGCTGTGGTCTTCTTTTGTTTCTGAAACATAGATATCAAAGGCCCACTTGAGAGAAGTGAAGAAAGGAGATATGAATGAAGGGAAAGAGAAACAGATAGAAACAGAAAGAGAAAGAGTGCTGATGATGTTTAATTATGGGAATGCCAAGGAAAGAAGAGAGTGGGGGTCGGGGGGGCAGAGGTGGGACGTCAGAGAAGCCAGGGAAAAGATGGTTTTATTTTGGGATAATTTAAAGATGCGAAAAAAAAGAGGATGACATAATACTCTAACAGCAATCCATCACCTTTGTTTGTTAAAATTTTGGCCTTTTTTCATGAACAAAAACCTCTTTACTTTGCAAAAAACTACATTTTGGGAGAAGCCAAAAAAAAAAAAAAAAAAGGGGAAGAAATAGCTTAACCAATCAGTTCCCCCAAAGAATCTGTGCCTCTTTGTGGTTTCTTTCTGTTGTTATTGTGTGTGTGTGACCACTATAAAAAAGTGTTGCAGATAACTACTACTAAGGCTGAGTATGCATGGGATGGGATAACTTTCATCCAGAGATCTATCCCTTACTTTTTCTGCATGTTCACCATGAACTCATAAAAGCCATGCAAGCAAGCAAGAAAGCTATGGCAGCATATGGTTTTTCATCACAAAACTACAAAATAGCACAGGTCTTCTTGCGCCCTCCTTTATCATACTAGTTCACACTAAAGCCCCCCCAATCAATGTACTTACTACTGCTTTGCAAGTTGTCTCGAGTCCAGACAACATGTGTTTATATCTGTGAACATTATCATACTAGTTCCTACACACATTACTTGTCAAAAAATTCTTAATCTTAGACTGTTACTTTGTGAATAAAAACTTTTAACTAATTTAAAAAATAAGACATTTAATATTGAATAGGAAAAAAAATAAAAAAATTCAATTCTGACAAAAATTGATCTTTACAAAATATTTATGGGTTTGAATCCTTGTGAATTATTGATGACAAGGAAGGGAAACAGTGCTTGATGAGTTTTTTTTTTTTTTTTGGTGGGGGGTGGAGATGATATCTTGTTCTTTTGTTTTTGTTTTTGTTCTCAAATGCCTCCATTGTTTATGCTAGCAAGGATTCAACTATGCATAATGGTTCTGTCCCACCAACCAATTCAAAGGAGGAGGTATGATTCTTTGAAGCACATTGTGATGGAAAACAATTCAGAGGCCATTTCACAATATATTTAATCAAGTATAGGATTATTCTCTGCCTCTGCCTCTGATTATGTTATCTGTATAATCATACAATTGTAAGCTTTCGGTTTTAGCATTTAGCTCGCTAATGCGAGATGAGTAATCAATTGGTTTTCATTTTAATTTCGAAGTAAAAAATATAGTCAATCACTCTTCTTAGATTGGTCATCAGTGTGAGCAGTTTGAGATTCTAACGATACTATAATGCAAAAATAGTACAAACAGAGGTATGGAAACATGTCAAAGGGTTCTCATGTTAGTCAGAGGAACCACACATCCAAAGTAATTGTACCACTTGAATTTTAAAAAAGCTCGTACTCTTTCTTTTTATACTTATTTATTCATAAGTCATTTGAAATGAATTTGTTAATATTGATATATATATATATATATATATATATATAGAGAAATTTTTAAAATATTTCTACGGAAAAACTTTAAGAAAGAAAGAGAAGAAAAAATTTATGATAAGAATGGATAATATTAAAAATAAACAAATAAAATATTTATTAAACTATCAACAATAACTTATAATTAAGACAAAAAATAAAAGAGTAGATTCAAATGAAGACAGAGAGAATAGTTTTTATAATTTGTCACTAATATAAATATCTTTTCACTTACTAGACAAATAAAAATTTGCACCACAATAATTTTTTCTATAATTTAAATATTAAAAATATAAGTCACGAAAGTAATAAATATGAATCCCTTATATTTCAAATGCATGCTAGAATTCATATAAATTTGATTTGACTTCAATATATTATATGCTCGCTCTGTCATTAAATATTAGTTATTTTAATTAATTTTTCTTGTCATTATTGTTAGTTGATTAGTTATTTTTCTTTTATGGTGTAATTTTGGTAGCATGTGTGGCTCCCGGAGAAAGTAATTCTGCACATGGAAAAGGAAACATCTGGAGCAGAAAGAGACCTTTTATTGTAGAATTTTCCTTACTGAGCCAAATAGTAAGGTAGAGAAATTAAAACCCGTGTCACGTGCAAGATTTTCTGTCGTTTGGTTTGTCTCTCCAATCAAGATTTTATTTGATTTTCTGCTCCAATTAATATTAATCTTCATTCCTTTAGACAGACCTGACCTCACCTTTTCCTGGTTCTTGTTTCTTTAGATTTTTTAAAGATACTTGGACAATGTTAGTTCCTTCTTTTAAAAAAAGTTACCACTATCGACATTTTCACCCAAAAGAAAAAAAAAAAGGGGAAAACGAATATACTTAAACGTAATCTTAATCTCAAACTAAATAAATAAAATTGCATCGTGGAATCACAATCTTTTCTTGCATTGCTAAAGGAAATTTTACACTTGAAAAAACAAATTCACTTATAGGTAACGCAAAAGTTAAGAATCAATCGAACAATATGTATGTAGAAAGATCAAATAAAACTTAAGATCTGCAGTCTCCATCTCCTAATCACTTGACTACATCCTTGAATGCATCTGTGTACTAACTTACAAAAGATGAAAAAGTAAATGAATTGACTCTTGTTAGTATAAGGTAGATCACAATATTTGATCCTCCATAAATCAGATAGTAGTCGCAAAATAACATAATCTTAAATATATATTTTGAGTTAATTTTTTTATATATTAAATAAAAATCTCGATTTTCTCAGCAAAATAAATAAATAAATAAAAATCTCTGTTTTTGTCCTCTTTTAATACATAAAAAATGAATTAGAATTATAAATATTTAAGTTTTGTTCTCCGAAATTATTTAAAGAAAAAGAAAAGGGTATCCATGCAAACAAACACTTGTCAACAACATTCTCCTTTCCGTTAATTAAACTTCACTAATCTCTAGGTTTAGTATGGGAAGCCTTTTTTATTTGTTCCCCAACTCCACCACATAACAACCACGTGACCCCGCAGCACACTACAACCTCAATTTGCTATAAACAACGATTAAAAAAAGGAACAATTATGCCAGCTTTACTTTAATTTTATTGTTAAACAAATCTAAATCATACTTAATAATACTACTACTTAACGTTTTTTTTTTGTTAACTTAATTAACGCCACTTCTAAAACACGCTGCCCGAGATGCCGCTTTTGGCCCGTTGTCTCTTGTAATGGTGACCCTTTGAAGCCTAGCATTGGTCGCATTTGTCTGTATAGTTTTTAAATGGGCCAAGAGGCATTGGTCCCCCCCTCGGCTGCCACCACCAAGACCACCGCGCGCCGCGGCCACCACCACCATGACCATGGGCGGTCACTTTATATCAGTGGTAAAGATTACAAAGATCTTTAAGTAAGATTTTTTGGAGTGAGATGGATAAGTTAATTTAATGATAGGCCCTAATTGAATTACTTATTATTAGGTATATATCCTCCCACTATGAAGAGAGAGTGCTTTGCTTTATTGCTTTATCTTTGATTAATTAACACTAAATAAATATATGGTGTATTTGTGGATAAGTTGGTCCCGTTTTAGAGTGGTATATGCCTGAGATTTTGATGTATATCTTGGTATTAGATTCTCCAATTAGTGGGAAAAAAAATTTATACTACTTATATTCAATATTCCTAAAGAGATTGAATGAAAAGATGACAATTAAATTGTTGGATTATTTTGTTGAATCATTTTATCTAAATAAGGAACAAGATTTTAATCGAGATTTAAATCTTGAATATTGGGATCACGTTCCTTTTAGAACAATTCCTTGCTATATCACAACAACATGTTAAATTTTGAAAATTTGTTCTTCACTCTTCATGCCTTCGCACTTTTCTTTGGAAAAATTTGAAATTAGGCTTTTAATTTATTTGGTTCCACATGTTTAGATCAAATTATAATATAATCGCACAAATTTTTTTCCAGTCATTATGGTCTCTCAACATTTTATGGGTAGTCATTATGGTTCCAATTACTATTTTCTAATAAAACACTAGTTGTAACCAATCATTTATCGATATAGGATAACATTTTAGGGGGGAAATTTTCAATATCGTCTTTACTGCTCAAAATTTAACCAATAACTTTTTTTAAAAAAAAAGGATGCAATTATATTAACAAATCTAAATAAATTAACTAGACAATCAAAATTCATTCACAATCCTTGGATTGATCGGATTTTGAGTAGCAAAGATGAGATGGACAATTTTGCCCCTAAAAAGTTATCTCATACCAGCAAAATGACTGGTTCAAAAGAGTTTTTTGCTAGAAAAAATGATAGTTAGGATCAAAATAGTTGTTCATAATATGTTGAATGTTAGCCAATTTGCACACGCAAGTATACATATCGTTAACAAGAAATAAAGTGATAAAAAAAGTATCGTCCTACAGAGAGTTTTATGAATTTAAACAAGTACTAATCATTAACAATCAACTTTCTTCCAAGTCAAAAGAATCAAAAGGTGGAGTTTTTGAGATTTGAAACTAAAACAAAGTAACAGAATATTTTAGGAAAGATTGTTGGATAAAAAGCCCAGGATTACAATTTCATCAAAGACAAATTTAAGTGAGAAAACTCCTTTTCAACAAATGATAATTATGCAAATTGATTAACCGTGACACATAGATTCCTTTAATTCCCTATCGAGATATTATAGAACTTACCCAATCAATTACAAAAGCTATATGTCTATGCCAATGCAAAAAGAATGAGTAGATAAAGAACAAGTCAC